>OY856409.1:751052613-751415113 GCA_963693085.1 Alisma plantago-aquatica
TGGTTAAGGTATATTGATAGTTGCTTGTACCCAACCTTTTCTGAATGCATCATGCGAGGCCGGAGGCATGTACTGTCCCTTGTGAACTGCTTCATTTCTTGCCCTCCATAGATCCCAGGAACCAAAGAAGCGGGTCAGATTTTCCTCAAGGGTGCCTCTCCCATTAACAATAAAGTTGATCCACTCATTTTTCAATAGTTGGAAGAAGTGGTGGTATGTGCCAAGGTGTTGCCATACCTTCTTACTTGCAGGACAGTCATGGAGACAAAGCAGGACTGACTCTCAAGCTGTGTGACATCTCAGGCATTTATCGTCGGTACTGATTTGTCTTCTTACTTTCTATGTGTTTGTGAATATAGCTTTATGAAGCAGGAGCCATAAGAAAATTTGGACTTTGAGAGGAGTAGGAATGGACCAGAGTTCCTTCCAAGTAGTCGACTGAGAGTGAGATGGCTCAGAGCATAACCAGATATAGGTAGTTCGGGAAGAAAGCACCCCATTGGTATCCAACGACCAACACCAGGATTTAGGTCCCCCATCAGTCACCGGTGGTTGGATACTTTGTTTGAGCCTCCAAGATTCTTGTGGAAGATGAGAGCGGATGAAGCTCCAGTCCCATTCACCATTTTCGAGAGGCATGCTCTGGACCTTAAGGTCATCAAGACTTTTTGGAATCACAGTGTTTGGTCCTATATCTAGGATGGACCTGTCGAGGAGCCATTTGTCACGCCAGACATTTGTGGAATCCCCATAGTTCACCATTTTGAAGCAGAAACCTTTGAGCTTGGGTAGTTGGGACTTGATGAAGGACCATGCAACTGATACAGGTTTCTTGGATATGGAACCTCGTCTGATATATTTACCACATAGAACGCGCACCCAGAGGCTTGATGGATTATTCATAAAGTGCCTGACATTCTTCAACATCAAGGCTTCATTCAGTATCCGAGCATCCTTGATGCCAAGGCCCCCGAACTCCTTGTTCTGTGTTAACTTGTTCCAGGAGACCATAGAGGATTTGTGATGGTCGCGTCCCCCCTGAGCAAATGAAATCCTTTATGTGGAGGTTGATATCATCACAAAGGGTTGGAGATAATTTGACCATTTGCATAGTATAGGATGGGATATATTGTAGCACACTCTTAGCCAGAGTGATGCGGCTAGCTAGGGAAAGGTAGTGAGCCGACCAACTGCTCATCCTAGATTTGATGGACTGTAAGATGGATGCATGTGTGTGCTTGTTGAGGAGGTGGTGCAGGATAGGGACTCCGATGTAATGGCCCAGGTCCATGGTGCTAGGAATACCTAGCCTGTAACAAAATCAATTCCTCTCTCTCGCGGTGGTGTTTGTTGAGAAAAAACACCTAGAATTATCATTGGATATGACTTGACCTGATAACTGAGCAAACTCTTAGAGAATGGATTTTATTTGTTCCGCTTGGTTATTAGAAACTTCATACATTAGAAGAATATTATCAGCAAACATAATGTGGGTGAGTGGAACCCCATTGCATGATAGAATAATAGTTCTCCACTCACCATTACAGGCAGCAACAGAGATTGCCTGACTGAGTCTCTCCATACAAAGAACAAACAAGTAGGGGTTGATAGGGTCTCCCTGGCGCACCCCATGACACGCCTTGAAAGGTACCATGGGCGTACCTTCCTGGAGGATAGAAGTACTCCCCAAAGATATGATCTGCATAATCAACTGGATGTGTCCATTAGGAAGTCATGTTTTTAGAAGAGTGTCCTCCACAGAGGGCCAACTCATGCGATCAAAGGCCTTGGATAGGTCAAGTTTAATTGCAACCCACTTCTTCCTGCCTCGCATTAGTTTCATGGAGTGAATAACCTCCTAAACTAACAAAATATTATCACTGATGCAATGGCCTGGGATAAAACTAGATTGAGTTTCTGATATCCATCCATTAAGGAGAGGCTTGATTCTTTCCACAATAATTTTCGAGATGAGCTTGAGGCAGCAGTTATTAAGGGAAATGGGCCACAACTCGGAGCAACGTTGCGGACTAGCTACCTTCGGTATGAGGACCATAATAGAGTCAGCTATACGTTCATCCACCTTATTGTTGATAAAAGCATCTTGAATGGTAGAAACGAAAGATCTTCCAATATGTGCCCAGTTCGTTTGTACAAATTCATTGTGAATACCGTCGGGTCCTGGAGCCTTCGCTGGTGCCATTAGGAAGAGGACTCGTCAGATTTCTACTGCATCAGGAATGTGGACAATGGATAGGTCCTCTCAGATTCTTGGGAAGTACCTGATATACTTTACAATATCTACCAGATCAGGCGTCCGGGAGGGGGGAGTCTATAGGAGGTTTCAGAAATAGGATCAGACTAGGTGCCGAAGAGCCAGGGGTGACTCTATCCAGCTACCATCCTCACCACGAAGTCTTGAGATATTGTTAAAGTGAATAAATGACTTCACATATGTTTGGAAAAACCTATTGTCGCCATCGCCATATTGAAGCCAATTGATGTTCACCTTCTTTTGCCAATCCGCCTCTTCTCATAAGAGGATTGAATTGAGTTGCTCTTGCAAATCAATGGAAAGCAATTGGTTAGAAATGCTAGGAGTATGGGACGATACATGGCAAGCTTCCAGGCGGTGGAGGATATTATCCTTTTGTTTGTGTTGCTATTTGATGCACTGGCCATCCCACTTTATGGTAGCAGCTTGGAAGGTCGAGAGAGAATCCAAGAGGGGAAGCAAACTGTCCCATGCCGGAAGGAGTTCCGACTTGAAGGAGGGTATTTGACTCCAACTCATTCTAGTTCTGAACATAGGCTTCTGGCGTTGAGACGGACGGTTACCAGAGATAAGGATGGGGTTGTGGTCAATGTGGATAAGCGGAAGGATGCTTACAGACATGCCATTGTCAATGGACAGCCAGTCTGCATTGGCTACAATGCGATCCAACTTCTCGTAGAGATTGCCCTTCTTATAGGTGAAATGATTCCCCGAGGACTTGATGTCAGTAAGCCCCGAGTCTAGCAGGAAGCAATTGAACTTTAAGCTAGAGCGATGATCAAAACCTTTATCTCCATGATTCTCGGATGGATCTAACATAGTGTTAAAATCGCCAACAAGAGCCCAGGCCCCAAGCATGGAGATGGCAATGTCAACGAGTGTTTTCCAGAGCAGGTCCCTTTTAATGGGGTTCGGGGAACCATATACACATGTTAGATGCCAAGAATTGTTGATGAAGTAGTGCACATATTGCTAATGGCTTTGCACAATGTCCACACTACATTTTTGAATATCCCAAAGGATCCAAATGCGTCTCGAGAAGACCAGAGCTTCCACACGATGCAAGGAAGTGAACCCCATTTTCCAGATGATTTGGTCAGCTTTTGGACCACTACACTGTGGCTTAATAATAGAAAGAATATGGAGGTTATATCTCCTTTTATATTCCTTAAGAAGATTCAGTTTATCCTTGGAGCAAGCCCCTTGGATGTTCCAGCAGTAAATGTTAGTCATTTAGGAAACACTAGAAAAGGTGAGGCCCGAGAGCCTCAGTGAGTGGCAGCGAGAGGACCAGAGGTCTACCCCATGCCATATCCATGCAAATATTTGTTCTAGTGTCCGGTTAATCGAAGGGGATGGCCCTCATGGCAGAGGGATTGGACTCACTGTTGTTGCCCACAATCTGGGATAGCTTGCCTTTCTTTCTCTCTTTGCCCAGACTAATTGTCTGACAGACAATATGCCTGTTCCTGAGGATAACACCTCCCCCCACTGCTATGAGATCCCCAGTTGAACTCAGAGGGAATTTCATTCAAAGAAGCAGGGAGAGTGGCTTGGAATTTAAACATGTCCAACACCTATTGAACATGTCTTCCTTCCAAAATCTCGTCGTCGACAGCGGTATCATTATTCTGTGAGGCTGCTTTTGATGATGAGGACTTATCTTGTGTCTTGTAGGAGTTAGGGCCAGAGGTTACATTGGATTTTTTCTTTGATTTAGTTTTATTCTTTCGGTTAACTACTGTCTCCCATTGATCAGCGAGAGGATCTTTGTTTCCCACAGCCTGTCCACTGGCGTTGTTGGGAGGGTCGTGTGCTAACTTCTCCTTGGTAGCCTCAGAGGACTAGGTGGTGGGAGCCTACTTTATGGACGTCTTCCTTGGCGACACCTTTGCATGTATAGCCTCGGTATAAATAGGGTTTGATAGAAGAGGCACAGTTGGTGTTGATGGATCCGCCGGAGTGAGGAACTGTGGAACTGACTTACAGTCCCCCTCGGCATGACCAAGCCTCCCACATTTCATGCTGATGCTGGGAAGGTTTTGATATTCCAATATGAACTTATCATCGTTCACCTCGATTGCAGGTAATAGGGGGTAGAGGTATCCACCTCCACTGCAATCCTGGTAAACTTGCCACAGTGTCTAAACTAGGTGGTTGTATCTATTTTAATGGTTCTACCAATGAGACCATCGATACTGAAGAGTAGTTGATTTTTGAAGAGGTATACAGGAAGGTCAGCGATCCTTAGCCACACGACTAGTTTGCGTGGAATAGGGTATGATGGTCGAAACTCTTTGGACCATGATTGAACCGAGAGGTAATGGTTGAAGATCATCCAGGGGCCTCCGGTCATGGCCCGGACAAAATCATCCTTATTGGCAAGTTAGATAATGTAGTACCCCATGTCTAGGTCGATTGCACAGAACTCCCTCGTCAGGCTCCAGAGCACTGTGATCCGATTCATAAGGGCGTTGAAGCTGACCGTGATGCCCATCACCTTGATGATGACCGCAAATTTCCAGGGTTCCATAAGTGGCGGAATGGAATTAGGGTTGATGGTGATCTTCGGTAAACTACCATTATGGTCTACATGGATATCTTCTACCTTAAGCATATCAGGCGAGACTTGAGGAACAAATGTGGGGGTCGTGGTAGTGCGCCCGACGATCACCTCCTTATATGACAATGGATGGGTTCTATCAGCTAGTGTCACAGGGATGTCTCCATCCATCTCTTGAGATGGAACAAGGCCTTTGTCAGTGCAAACAAGGGTGTTGACAGAGCTGGAAGGATGGCAGAAGGGTAGATCGGCATCGGCGCCACAACCACCACGGCCGCCACCTCTGTCACCTCTCCTCCCTAACCCTAAAGCCATACTCGAAGCTTCAGTCCTGGTTAAAATAGAGTTATATTTTCTAATTCTTAGGTTAATATCAACTTTAATCATCCATAAAACCCCTCTTAATACATTAATCATCTCAAAATAGGGTTTCTTAATTATTAATCCATTAAAGTTCATAACTTCTAGTACGTTTCGAATATCAAGAGGAATTAGCATCTCACTCTATTTATAATGGATTCCTCACATTTTTCTGAGCAAAATTCATATTTTACATGTATTGATCCAAGCTACCAATAAAAAGTTATGAATTTCACAATATTTCACTTACTTGGACCAATCATCGAGTGCCATGCATCCCTTTCCATGCAACATAACCCACTCAACTTGGAAACATAACCGAATGACAATTCTACCATCGTGTAAGTGATCGGCGATGTACAACACGGAAGGAAAAAATGTCAAAAACCTCCTGGCTCATCTTCTTCCTCGTGAAACCATGCTTGTCCGCCGACTAGGTCCGATAGCGGGGGTTTGTCTTCCCCTCCCAGGGTCCGACGACCACCGCCCACCATTGTTCAAGCTCTGTTGCATCCCGCCGCACCTATGGCGCCACCCGGTTGTGTTCGAGGTGGCCGGAGTTGGGCTAGCAGTGAAATCTAAAGCGGCAGACCCTGCAGGTCTGCTAGGTGTCCATAAGCTGGTGTTGCACAAGTGCTAGAGCATGGGGACGACGGCCACATCTCTCTCCGGGGACGTGGGGGCATCCAGCATCCAACAAGCTCATCTAATGGTTCCTCGTTTGCTCCAGGGTGTCTCTACCATTGCACAACTAGGGTTTCCATGGAAAGAACAAGAAGAAGGGAGAGAGTTGTGTGGGATCTCTCTTGAACTCAAACCAGAGGTTCTACCCCTTATAGAGGGGAGGGTATCCACGTGCTAAGATGACCACCCATAAGTTAACAAGTCCTTTTTCCAATAGGAACCCAAGTTCCTTCGTTAGGAAGCAAACTTCTTTCACTTAATTATTTCCTTGATAATCTACATTCTTTAGATATTAGGAATTCGAAAATCATTTCTTATATCCTCTTTATGCTTGACTTTTAAGCCATTGGCCAATAAATTCTATTTTCTTAAAGCAAATAATATCTCTTTTTGATAATATCACAATTTCATTAATTATGTTTCACATTATCCTATTATTTTGTATTATTCACATTATCTCTTTCTTCTTATTCATTGGGACTTCCTTGGACTCCAAGAAATTATAATATGTCGAAGTCATGTTTAGTGGATACTTATTATCCTTCTAGATGCATCTTCATCCTTCATTTTTCAATATCTTACGTATTTCTTTATTAAGATATTCTATTGCAAGGATTTTTCATTATCTTTCATCTCTTTTTTTCCTCTTTTCATATTTCTTTTATTAGAAAGCATATGTAAATGAATTTTACTCAATTATGGCCATTAATACCACTTTCTATATTTTTCCAAGTATTTCTCATGAATACTTTTGCTTAGTATCCATTATCGTGTATGTTTTCCCATTACTTGAACTCTTCTTCTTTTCTTCTCTTTTGTATCCATTATTGTATTAATATAATAATAGGAACCGCAAAATTCCTAATGTAAGGGAGATTTGCAAAGAAATCCCATCATTGAAGAAAAGTGTACAACCTTTTCAATTAAGTCCAAATTCACAAAATCATTATATTTTAATTATGAAAACAAATGCAAAATTGGGGTTGTAACAAAATCTATCATGTCCTAATGTAAGCTTATTGACAAATTATTCGAACTTTTGTGGAGATGTGGTCCACCCTAGTTTCTATATAATCCACCTAGATGTGGTACATATATGTTATATAGATCATGTTTAGGCAAAAGGTGTACCTAGATCAATGGCCAACATGTTGTTGACGATCTTTGGTTAGTTTATATGTGTGAGAATAAAGCTTATGTTTTAGGACAATATTTCATTTAAGATGAATACGATGCAATAGAATGTAATTTTGCTTCATTTTGAGGGAAACATTTCTGGAAAGGTTTATAGGATGTGATGGATTGAACTTTTGGAATCCCTAAATACTTAATGACGTAAAATAGTTCATGTGTGTTTTATTTATTTTGAGAATTTCAAGTTGCTATGGTAAAGTTTGAGTGTTGATATAATTTTTAGGATCTTAAGTTAACACATTTTTTATGTATGTAATTAAGAATTTAAGAATTTTGATAGTAATAAATCTACGGCTAAAGTTTCATAATATTTCTATGTTACTAGAAGGAAATATTGAGGTATGAGAGTTATTGAATGATGTGCATATTTTGGGGTGATAGAATAATGTTTTAATTGGTCTTAAATTTAAGTTTGATATCAGCCTCTGTAACACTCTCTAGTATCTTCTGAGCCACAAATTGGCCTAGTATAAACCATGTTTTTGCTTGTTGGACATGGCCTAATGTCTTCTTCACAATGGATACAATATGCTTGAGCACATTGAGCTTCCACACTATCATGATAGCCATTGTGGATCAAAAGTAAGTGGGAACCCAACAATTGACTTTGCTTGACCCTGGCTTCCCTACCACTGCACACTTGAGGATAAAGGGTGAGGAAGAAGGTGTCTTCACTTCCATTCCCCAACACTTACTCCCATTGCTTCATTAGAGATAATTTGTCGAAGGAGTAATCGAAGATCTTTGGAGTTGTGGAATAAGGAGAGCAGAGGCAAATTCTCTAGTAGTTATTTGAACCTTGCATGCTATTGTGCTTCGTGTCTATATTCAAGTTTTATGGAATATTAAATAGGTGGATATTGAAGGAAGCTTTTATCTACTGTCCACCACGGTTTCGGGTTGCAGTTAGTTTTGTTGAGTTTGTATGAAGCTTTTGAGAGCTTTAGAGATGAGATAAAATGAGAGGGTAGTTTCCCTCCTATTTTCTCATCTTTGTCATTAACAATGTAGGTGAGTCTCCATGAACTATAAGGAGAAGTGGTGCTGGAAAAAGGAAATAGATGGATACTATGTTGGCAGAAGACGAGAGCAAGGCTAGGGAGTTGGAGTTCTAGAGAGGCGCTCAGGGATCAGAGTGGGTGCTTGGAAAACCTTCATGACGAAAAAGGTATGGGAGAAGCTCCATCTATTGAGGGATCTAGGTGGACCATATCTATAATAGTTTCTTAAAGCAAGAGGAGCTCTAATGCTTAAACAAAGGACCATAGTAGCTTAGTAGGACCATATTGAGTAGTGAAGATGTCACCCTTACAAGAGGAAACTTGGGGCTTTGAATTTTCATCGTAATGGATACTCCCACGAGGGAAACTTGAGCCTAGAAGAACATTGTCTCATGTAATAAGAATGTGAGAAGTTGATAATGAGAGAGAATGAGTCGGCCTTGCATCAAAGGTAGAGAATGTGGGTTGGGTTTGATCACTAAGACTAATCAGTTTCGGGAAAGAGCAATGCCCATAATAGCCACGTGGTGGCATCCGGTTGGGTCAAAAAGGTAAATACATCACAAACTATGTTGGCCTTTTTGAATTCATTTCAGATACATACATCGGCAGAAAAATATGAACGTGACACTACAATTCATAGAAACCAATAGAATATTATGAAACTATCTATGTAGTGTTTTCATATTGTAATCAAATGAATATCATAGAAGTTGTAAAATTCTCATCTCATGTATTATAAGTAATAAATGATATTCATAAACTTTTGGAACAAATAAATAACTCTAAAATTTTGTATAGAATCCATATCAGATCATATCATATATGGTTATGTTTTAACATATGATAATGGAATTGATTCATATGTCTATTTATGGATAATAAGCCTACATAAAATGAAATAAATATGTATACGTTTAATAATTGTTGAATTTTTTAGAATATGCTCATATAAGTACCTAGAACCCTTTATAGAATAATGCATACATAATGATCCATATAAATCATGTTACATGTTAACTGTTCCTAAAATGATGAGAAATACTGGTTAGCACATGTCACTTAGTATTAATGCATATATTACAAAAAGAATATAACGTTCATAGAACAAATACTTATCTATACAATAAGAATAATAAATTAAATACAAAACAATGAGATAAGAAATAACCAGATATCCTATTGGACTAAGAAAAACCCTAATGGACATGACTAGGTTGACGATGAGGATCTAATGCATGGAATTTATGATCTTGTCTTTATTAGGGTTTGACTAAAGTTAGATTTGATATCAGGAATATGTGATGATTATATTATCTCTATCAAACGTATGATTTACCTCTTGTTTTTCATACTTTATATTGTGGTTGTACTATGTATGTACAAAATACTTGAAATATAATATGGTGTGAAATAATTGTTCTCATATGCTATGTTTCTTGAATTTCTATAGATATAGTCATGAACACATGGAACATAATACATAAATTCCATTACATCTAAGCATTTCAACTCTTTGGTACACAAGTGTTGGAAAGTAAGAACTTCAATTATTTGATAGTAAAGTACTTGAAAGTGATCCAACTCATTGGTAGTAAATTACATTCTATAATTATCCAACTGTTTGGTAGTAGATCATAAGGACTTAATGCATTCAATACTCAAGTAGTAAATGCATGGATAATATAATTAAAAATGTTCCTCGTTATTTGTTCTCGTTTGTTAATAAACATCTTTGTTGAAGTGTGATTTTGTTATATTTTATTATTGCCAAGTATTAGATTAATTTTATTTGCAACTCATAGTATGAAAAAGGTCTATGGATTGTGTAGCACACACATTACAATATTTAATGATATTGTCCTGGCTTGTACCTCTTGTAGTCTATTCTACTGATGATGTGGACATGTGACGTAGAAGACTCTTGATAGTTGGGAATTGTGTGATGAGCTTATGTTCAAGTGGACCTATTCTCTAAATATCTTATTTTAGATGTAGTATCTGCAAATGTAAAAGTTTACTATTCAATGTGTAATATCAACTTGTGATAATTTGTTTTGTAATTTTGTGTTGAATGTTGAGCTTGTGTTGTTGTGATTTATTTATTGTTCATGTGCTTTTGCTACCTTTGCTTTTCCTTTGTCTCCCTTGATTTTCTTCTTCTTGGTCTAGTGTGTAGTGTTTAAAATTGGGATCTACATACAGATGATTATTTCAATTTTGATGTTACACATGTGGTCAATGCATTGAAAGTATGGGGACGTCACACTTCCTTAACAAAGGATTGTGCCCACTTTTATCATATCTCATTTAACTTGTGTTTTGTAAAGGACTTTGTCGTGTCAAAAATACAAAGAGAAATACATAATTCAAGTTGGATATGATTTTTGTGCATTATTTAACGACACAATTTCCTATTTATTCAATACTAAAAAAATTATATTTTCTATGTAATGGATGTCTAGTGTCACTTGTTTAACAATCAAGTCCATATACCCCATCACATAATATTTGTATTCCCAATTATTATCTTGTATAGGGCACTATAAATTTATAGTTTTGTGAATTTTTTATAAATATAAGCATAGTTGGCATACATATGCATTGGTGTCTGAATACTACTTTAACATTTTTCTAAAATATTGAGCTTTTTCCCATATCTACATATCCTTTAGTCTATTTGAATGTTTTAATACCCCTATATTTTAAATTAAAACATTTAACTCAATTGGTAGACTATAATATAATGATGCAAACATAAAAATATGTTGAAAGTTAAAAAAAATTACTTTTTCTAAAATTGCCACTTTAGTTGAGTGTCCCTCTCTACCTAATTTTCTTCTAGAAGGATCAAGATAATACACATATAGAATGTTGGGGATAGTTACCAACAGCTCCCAATAACTGTTACTGAGTGAAATGAAGGCAAACAAAAGAAACCTTGAAGTTCCACAAAGAAATGTAATTGATAAGTCAAAATTTATAAGCTAAGAGCTTGAAACTTACCCAACATTGAAAGGAGATATAATTGAGTCAATTCCGCAGACCAAAATATTCAAATGTGGTAGACCAGTAATCACTTACTGCAATTTGGTCTACCTACACAACTAATCTATAATGGAACTAGAAATGCCACATTGGTTAATGTGAACTATACGCTCATTGTATATAAGTAGCTACAAAATATATGTATCAATAAATATAGTAGAAAATAATTAAACATATATTTTCACATACATAGAATGAAGTAATTAAAATATGAATTCCCCATATTCAAAGTACTATCATAGTTGTATTCAGACAACCCTAACTAGATATCTTCACAATATATGTCAAGAATACACTAGTATCATGCTTCTTCCTTACAACGTCCTCCTATGATATCTTACCAAATGCATTGAAAACGTATTTACTCTTTCATAAACATCATCCACCAATATAGTTTTAGGGAAACTCCATACCTGAGTTGAGACATTGAATGTTTTTTCCATCTTTTGATAAAGAAGTATTTTGGAAGAAACCTCTAATGACCAAGATATGCAGTCTTCCTACCATGTTTTAATAAAATTTAATCAGTGTTATTCTCACATATAGGGAATGATTTGGATGCTTGTATGTTGTATCCAAACAAAAACCCATTTCCTAAAAAGTCACTAATTGTGCAAAACAATATAACAAGCTAACAAAATACCTTTCTATGTGAAACATCACAAGTTATCACACATTCTCTATAGCTTTTTTTTAAGTCATCAATTAGATGTTCAAGAAAAATTTCAATATCATTGTCAAGTTGTTTGGGGCCCAATATCTAAAAGGGTAGCATCACACACTTATTTTTCAAAGAAAATAAGGATGAAATATTGTCTATAACAATTGTAACATGCCAAGTGCTATGTTGGATTCTTGATGTTTTGAATGGATTCATCCCATTGGTACAAGGCCCAAGTCTTATCTTCGTGAGCTCTTCACCAAATTTATGATATAATAAATATATTTCTTCCATTTTGGATACTCAAATGAATGGTGTAGTATCCCATTGTTCTTGTTTTTACCTCTGCATGCCAAAATATATTCTATGCATCTACGGTACTTGTAAACAAGTGTTCAAACCATGGTATTATAGGTACATACCACATCATCTTGTTAAAAGAATCGATTTTGTATTTACCCCCAAGTTGTCATTTTGTACCTTGACGCCCCACATTTTGGACAATCTTTTAAATTGATATAGTCCTTGTATAATAAAACATACTCATTCCAACATGAATGAATCTTCTTATCCTCCATTCATATTGGGCACACAATTTTATTTGTTTTGTATGTTGAGATTGGAAACTTTTTGCCATCAGGATGAATTTCTTTCAATAGTGACAACAATGTTGTCAACATTTTGTCACTTCATCTATTGTTAGCCTTTAGATAATACAATCTTAACACAACATTTAGCTTTGTAAACATAGTACAACCTAAGTATAGAATTTTCTCATCATCATGCACAATGTTTATATATAAGGAAGGTGAATCAATAACATCTAACCCACAACTATCTAGCATCACATCAATCATGTCAAATCAACATCGTTGACAATTTCTTCTTCCAAACAAAAATTTACATAGGATGAATCTCTTGTTGGGTTTTAGAGGAGGCAGAGAAGCAGCGGAAACAAAAATTTCTCCCCAAAACCTAGAACAAAAGGAATCGTGTCAACGTCTATACAATAGGAAAGATGGTTTGTGGACGCATACCTTGTCCCGAGGCTTGCTCGGAGACAGTACCTCACGCCTTGCGCAGTCTTCACCTCCGGTCTTGGACGGTGTCTGTACAGCTCCTGGTCGCACCGGGACTGAAGACTCCTGGTCTCACCGGGACTGTCGGGATTGACAGTTGTCCTCCGAGCGACAGAGGTCTCCCGCCTCTGTAGTCGTCCACACGGACTTCCTGGAACTCCGATCTCCTTGTACAACAAGGAATCGGAAGGAGTCGCACCCTCCTGTCGGCGTACTAGTCACCAACACACTCTCCTGCCACTAGTCGCTTTCTGTAGTTGTCCTTCCCTTGATATGCCTCCATTATCGGGTAGCACTTGCTCGGGCTCTCTCGGTTACCAAAACCAGAGAGAATGACAACTTTGTAGAGCAACTGGTTTGCACTGAGTTGTCCTTTGAGAAGCCCCCAATTCCCCTATATATAGGAGGGTCATGGGACAGGGTTCTCTATCCTGGGCAATATGGGACTAAAGCAGGAGTAGAAGGGTTCGAGATTTTCCACAAAAACAACCAACTGTGCAACCTGAACCGATCGTTTCACAACTAAAACGGTCGGTTGGGGATCTGAGCCGGTCAGTTGACACCTCAACCAATCGGTTGGGACCCATGAACTGGTCGGTTCAATTCTGAACCGATCAGTTTGTGGTCCTGATCAGTTCCTGATTGACTTTTCTTCTTTTGTTTATAATTGGTATCAAATACCAATCCTTGTTCCAATCAAATTGGGCAAGTGAAACGAAAGGAAATTTCTCACCAATCCTACTTTCCCAACTTGCTCGGTTGCAACAGTTGAATCGATCGTTTCAACACTTGAAGCAATCGTTCACCCTGTCCATGAGCCCATCGGTTCACCAAGCTGAGCTGATCGGTTCACCAAGTTGAGCCGATCGGTTCATCACATGAGTCGATCGGTTGGGAGTGCAGATTGTGCAGAATCAGTCAATTGCAGTTTCAATCAATGTGATACTCAAATCAATCAGTTCAACACCTTGAACACTATGATATTGAGCTATCAATTAATTGAGTTTTTAATTGAACTACTAAACTCCTTTAGTAATCAATCTAAACATTGTTTGTGGACAAAACTCCTTTTCCAGGTTAAATCCTATGTGTGTGACCCTACAGGTCCATTTCACGTTGGCAGTGAAAGTCGATAACACTTATGACTTCACAAGCAAAGAACGGTGCCTAGTCATACATCAGTTCTACCCAAGTGAAATAGAAAGTTGAAGAACAACTTTCAATCCTACAATCCGTGAATGGTGTTACAGTGAATGTATAATTCCTTTGTCACTGATATCCTGAATGAACTCGAGGCATGGAACAATCATCTTGTCAATGTTCATTCATTTCCTTGATCTCAGAGCAGACTGAGTGAGATGTGTGTGATATCAATATCACATATTGATTCACACGTGCATGTGCATGCCTTTCTCAATCCTACTCATCAAGTGGCCATGGACATCAAACTCCCTTAGGAGGGACAAATCCCATATCTATCACTCACCCCTCAAAAGCCCCACGTGTCAAAGCCCCCCAATCATCACCTTTATAACAATCCATGTCAAAGTGTAGCCAACGACATGTGTTGAGTGTAGTGATTTCAGGTCTAAGAATCACACTCACCACCATCACTGTGAGAGCTGATTGTGATTACCAAGTCATGGTTCCATGTGTCACTCTCACGGTGGGTCTGTCTGGTACCTTGTTCTCTAATAAGTACCTATGTGCTTGGTTTGATATCACTATATCATGATTAATGAGATTCTGTCATCAACCAACACACAATCTAGTCTTTAGTGTTATTGATGTCTATGGTTATTTCCACAATAACAACCGACTAGGGACCAAACAAGAATGTATACTCTTAACATCCGTATGATCTCATCATTTATGTCCTCAACCCAAAAGCATATGGCATTGAGTAAAACAATTCTTTAGACATCTATCATGTTACACCATCATCTCAGAAACAGTTTAAACATATAGATCATAAATTGCCTTTATTATTATTCAAATCATTTACAAAGTATCCCATTACAATCATCATATGACTTGCTCTATGGGCATACATACCAACAGACTCCCACTTGTACTTAGAACCAGTCACCAAGGAACCTCAATCCTTGTAACCTAGCATGATCATCATGCTTCTGCTGAGAAAGGGCCTTAGTCAGTGGATCAGCTATATTGTCTTCAGTTGGTACTTTGCAAATCTTCACATCTCCTCACTGTACGATCTCTCATATGAGAAGGAAGCGCCGCAGTATGTGCTTGGACCGCTGATGTGATCTGGGTTCCTTACCTTGTGCAATAGCTCCATTATTGTCACAATAAATCTCAATTGCATCACAACTACTGGGAACTACAACAAGTTCATAAATGAACTTCCTGATCCATACAACCTCCTTTGTTGCATGTGAAGCAACAATATACTCAGCCTCTGTAGTAGAATCGGCAACTATTTCTTGCTTGGAACTCTTCCAGCTCACAGCTCCATTATTAAGACAAAATACAAATCCTAACAGCGATCTGTAATCATCTTTATCAGTTTGGAAGATTGCATCAGTGTAACCCTTTACAACCAGCTCTTCCTCATCATCGTAAACAAGAAAATGATCCTTAGTCCTTCACAAGTACTTGAGGATGTTCTTTACGGCTGTCCGGTGAGCATCCCCGGGATCTGACTGGTACTTGCTCATCATGCTTAGAGCATACGAGACATCTGGGTGTGTGCACAACATAGCATATGGGATCCCATTCATACGCTCCCTCTCTTCACAAGATTGGGGACTTTGAGCTCTAGAGACGGTGACTCCATGTAACATGGGGATGTTGACTCTCTTTGAGTTCTCCATGGTGAACTGCTTCAGCACTTTGTCGATGTATGTGCTCTGACTTAGTTTGAGAAGCCTTCTAGATCTATCTCTATAGATCTTAATTCCTAGAATGTAGGATGCTTCTCCTAAGTCCTTCATTGAGAAAGTATTCCCAAGCCAAGTCTTTACCATCTCTAAGGCTAAGACATCATTCCCCATCAAAAGTATGTCATCCACATACAATATGAGGAATGTGGTTGAGCTCCTACTAACCTTCTTATACACACAAGGTTCATTTTCATTTTGAATAAAGCCAAACACTTTGACTTCCTCATCAAATCGAAGATTCCAACTCCGAGATGTCTGCTTCAATCTATAGATGACCTTTGCAGCTTACAGACTTTATTGGCATTCTTTGGATCTACAAAACCTTCAGGTTGTGTCATGTACACATCCTCATTTATATTCTCGTTAAGGAATGTGGTTTTAACATCCATCTGTCAAATCTCATAGTCATAATAAGCTGCAATAGCAAGCATGATCCTGATGGACTTAATCATGGCAACTGGAGAAAAGGTTTCATCATAGTCAACACCTTGAACTTGTCAAAATCCCTTTGCAACCAATCTGCCTTTATAAGTTTGCACATTGCCATCCATGTCGGTCTTTTTCTTGAAGACCCACTTGCACCCTATGGGTTTTACCCCTTCGGGTGGTTCCACCAAAGTCCATACCTTGTTGGAGTACATGAATTCCATCTCGGATCTCATGGCTTCAAGCCATTTCTCAGAATCTGGTCCCTCCATAGCCTCTACGTAGGTAGTTGGATCATCATCTATGATCAACTCACCATCTTCCTGAGTCACAAGGTATCCAAACCTCTCAGGTTCAAGGTGGGTCCTACTAGATCTACGAGGTCCTTGTGTTACCTGAGGAGACTGAGATTCCACAACACCTTGTGAATCTCCATTTTCCTCTTGTACGTCTACCGGTTCTATGTTTTCTTGTTGGGCTTGAACCTCTTCAAGCTCTATTTTCCTCCCACTGCTTCCTTTGGAAATAAATTCCTCCTCTAGGAATATAGCATCCCTGGCAACAAACACTTTGTTGTCAGTAGGGTGGTATAAGTAATATTCCCTCATTTCCTTGGGGTATCCAACGATAACATTTATCGGATTTGGGTCCAAGCTTATCAGGAAACATTTTCTTGACATATGCCTCACAACCCCAAATATTCATAAAAGACAAATTGGGACACTTCCCATACCATATCTCATATGGTGTCTTTTGAACCGATTTAGATGGTACTCGGTTAAGTGTAAATGCGGCGGTTTCAAGAGCATAACCCCAGAAAGAAATTGGAAGATCAGAAAAACTTATCCTTGATCACACCATATCCAACAATGTGCGATTCCTTCTTTCAGACACACCGTTATGTTGTGGTGTTCCAGGCTGAGTCCATTGTGATACAATACCACAGGCTCGCAGAAGGTCCTCAAACTCCTGGATTAAGTATTCTCCACCTCGATCAGATCGAAGTGCCTTAATACTTTGACCAAGTTGGTTATGTACTTCATTCATGAAATCCTAGAACCTTTCAAGGGTTTCTGACTTATGTTTCATCAGGTACACATAGCCATACCTACTGAAGTCATCAATAAAGGTAATGAAGTACTGATACCCACCTCTGGCATTAGTTCTAAAAGGCCCACATACATCAGTATGTATGACTCCTAATAGATCACTAGCTCTCTCACCTTTACCTGAAAAGGGAGTCTTGGTCATCTTGCTTAATAAACAAGATTCACATGTCTCTATTGATTCATAAATAAAAGAGTCTAGATAACCATCTTTATGGAGTCTAGAAATGTGCTTCTCATTTATGTGCCCTAGACGACAATGCCAAAGATATGTTTTGTTTAAGTCGTTGAGTTTTTGCTTTTTGGTGTTTACATTGTATACTCTTGTCTCCAAATCTATCAAGTATAGATCATAAGACATTAGGGCACTGCCATAAAAGATCCCATCATTAGAAATGGAACATTTTCCATTCTTAATAAGAAATTCAAATCCATCTTTGTCCAAACAAGAGACGGAAATGATATTCCTATTTGTGGCAAGTACATAATAGCAGTTCTTCAACTCTATTATTAGCCCACTAGGTAGAGTTAACTCATAGGTTCCTACGGCACTGGCGGCAACTCTTGCCCCATTGGCAACACATAGTTCAACCTCGCCTTTCCCCAAAGGCCTACTTCTCTTAAGATCCTTCACATTTGAACAAATGTGAGATCCACATCCGGTATCAAGTACCCATGACGAAGAAGTAGTAAAGTTAATCTCTATCACATATACACCAGAAGTAGAGATCTCTATCTCTGACTTCTTCTTCCATCGTTCCTTCCATCCTCTCCATGTAGAAGAAATAGGTTTGGCAAGAGAACCCTTCTCTCCCTTACCTATCGTTCCATTGATCTCTATCAATGAACTTTCTTTCTTCTTCACCAACGCTTTAAGCGTACATAGAGTGGATTCAAAGGCTCCTGGTATATCTAGATTGTACAGAACACTTCTCATAGTCCTCAACCAGTTATGAAATTTATTCTCAATTAATTTTCCCATTTTAAAAGATGATTCCTTTGCCATTATACAAGAGAAAATTGCATTTGTCAAAACTCCTTTTGATTTGATTTGAATAAAATTTGACGATAGTTAATTAGGCCTTTAATTAATTACCGCTCCCACTATTTTTGACTCTAATTGATAGCCCTCACCATCAATTCAGAAGATTGCAGTGCACAATCTTCTAGTGGGTCAAGATCCTGAAGTCCTCTGAGCCATGGACCATCTAGGGCTGTCACCCAAAACTCAGATCTCCCAGGTAGGAAACTCTTGTCAATTGCATCATATGCAACTCTTGAAAGATGTCAGATGCAACTCTTTTCCATGATCATCTCCATGCCTCAAGGTACTAGATCCCATTTAGATCACCTTGTTAAGTCCAACCCAAAGCCAACACGATGAATATGCACCCTTCTAGGGCAGACCCACACATTCATCCTTCATGCTTCCATGAGATAGACGGTGCACCATGCTAGGGCGTGCCCACACTTGGTCGATCAATATTTTCACGTGTGTCGCATTTGGAAGGCATCTAAAACTTAATATTTAATGAGGGATTTGGTTTTTTATTATAGACATATACATATCCAATCACCACAATATATAGTATGTATCATATACATCCTATATCCCACAGAAAACATGCAAAAAGATAAAAAGCAATGATTATGACCATCCTATTGTGATTCCTCAAGCCAAGAGGAATCACGGTCATCTAGGTCTACATCACATGCAACCTGTACAAGATGAAATCTGTGCCTACCTTTCTGGGTTTAATTAGCTCATCTCCATGACTGATCAGCTAGCCATCAAGTTTGTTGTTTGGATGCCACCAGCCAATCGACTCGCGCCTCCAGCCGATCGGTTCACCGGTCGTTGTGCATCTCCTCATAACGCCACCCACTCGTCTCGCTCCTCAAACCGGTCGTCTGGAACACCAACCAATCGGTTCACTCCTTGAACTGATCATCTCAGGTCGTCCGTCGTTCTTTGACATAACATGAAATAAAATCTATCCTATATACAATTGAATTGTGAAACCCCAAGTTACATTTAGGGGGAGCAAAGGTAGGAAAAGAATTCTCGAATTATTTCGAGTTACATCAAGAATGAGAGAAAGGGAATCGGGGCGCAGATCGAGATACAAGCAACCACATACAACCACACATAGATATAGGGTTTATAGGCCATAACCATGCTACACATCCACCACAAAACGCGTTTAAGGGCGACGCATATTGAGTGCATTAATATTACATATCATATATGTATATTTGGGATTTGTGGATTGGACATGCATAAAGCCAATTTTATTCGCATCGTATGCAATAAATAAAGCCGACAAACCAAAATCGATCATATCGATAATCCTAAAATATAGAGAAGTTGATGTGGCTCTGATACCACTGTTGGGTTTTAGAGGAGGCAGAGAAGCAGCGGAAACAAAAATTTCTCCCCAAAACCCAGAACAAAAGGAATCGCGTCAACGTCTATACAATAAGAAAGATGGTTTGTGGATGAATACCTGATAACACCCAAATTAGCGCATTATTTCTATGCATTTTATCTATAGTTTTGTGCCACTTTAGTCTTAATATGCACTCTTTTGTTCATGTTTTATGTTTTCTGTCTCTCCATTAGATAATGTAGTGAAAATAGCCAATAATGTAGCTAATTAGCTTGTTTTAGACTTGCAGACACCGAAACTAGCCAATTTTGGGATTCTCAAGTACGGAACTTGAAAAGACAAGAATTCCAGCAGCCGGCCGATACAGCTGCCCGATAGGGCCTGGCCGATACGACTGCCTGATAGGGCCTGGACGATACGGTTGCCCGATACGGCCTGCCCGATACAGCCTGCCCGATATGGTCTGGCCGATACGGCCTGCCCGATATGGCCTGCCCGATATGGCTGGCCGATATAGCTGCCTGACACTCCCCCTCCCGACATGGTCTTCGAGCGACAGTCATATTGGCCCACCTGATGCCTCAAGATCGAAGCCACGGATGAAGGACACGTGGACCAATAAAAGCTACAACTCCCATCAACTCGCTGCCTATAAATAGCAGCTGCCAACCTACAAAGAAGGGGGAGCTGGAGGGAGGACCCTGCAAAATCTAGTGCCTAGACCAAGGAGCTAGTATGTCGAGTTCCCCAAGAGTCTACTGCCCGATACGGCCTTCCTGATACGGCCTGCCCGATATGACCTGCCTGATACGGTCTGCCCAATACGGTCTAGAGAGAGAGAGAGAGCTGAGGAGTCCAGAGGGACGAAGAGAAGACCTAAGGGCCGAGATCCGACCTGCACATAGGCCGAGGAGCGAGAGCCACCTCTCCTCTACAGGCTATATCTCTTCCCTCTTCTCTTTCATTCTACTACATTCCTTTGTTTCTTGTACAAACGATGTTTATCCATCTTTGTTCGGTGCCTGCTATGTTTGTCTATGGCTAGTTAGCTCCTTCTTGGCTATGTAGCCCAATCTGGGCATGTTTATATATTTTTGCCTTAAGCAAGTAGATTCATATCAGATCTAGTATGTTGCATGTTCTATTTTCTCTTTCCAAGTTATGATTGCAAGTTTGGTTGATCTCTTACTCGCTTGAACTGATGTTTCTGCCTATATCGAGAGATCCGTTGTAGGAATAGCTAAGAGACGATAGTTTGGATCTGAACCTGAGAGGAGGACGATCCAAGGTATTCTGTTTCTAACACCCTGAAATATCCTAAGACCCGAGAGGTAACTTAGTGTATTCTGAGGTGTTGATATGTCATTCCTCGAGAGAGGGTCATTGACATATTGTTGATGGTTTTAGTCACGCATCGCGAGAGCAAGTGGGACGACCCCATAGGACAGATGCCACTGTGCGTACTAGATTCTTGCTTGGGTGTTCAAGGGTTTTCTATGCCCGAGAACGAGTGCATAGACTGCCCCGTTTGTGGTTACATAGCCAGGAACTCTCTTTCTCTGATTAGTAGACTCACGAGCTATGTTTTGTTTTGTTTTCTTTTCTGTGTTTTGTTTTATATCGTGACAACCCGTTAGACTAGTTCTAGTAATTACTTTTATCGACTATCGTCTTGGCTTATCTGACTAAAGAACGAGATCTGTGGCGTCCTAAACGTCACCACGTCCCTGTGTTCGACCCCGTATATCTACTTCGACCCCGTAATAAAGTTGCGGGGGCCTAGAAGGTTTTGGGTTATAAATTTAAAGCTTGATTCCTTCCTTTGTCCCGTGTTCATTTCTCGACGCGTGAAAAAGGCCGATCAATACCTTTTCCCGAGGCTTGCTCGGCGACAGTACCTCGCACCTTGTGTGGTCTTCACCTCCGGTCTTGGATGGTGTCTGTGCATCTCCTGGTCGCACTGGGACTGAAGACTCCTAGTCTCACCGGGACTGTCGGGATTGACATTTGTCCTCCGAGCGACAGAGGTCTCCCGCCTCTGCAGTCATCCACACGGACTGCTTGGAACTCCGATCTCCTTGTCCCACAAGGAATCGGAAGGAGTTGCACCCTCCTGTCGGCGTACTAGTCGCCAACACACTCTCCTGCCACCAATCGCTTTCTGGAGTTGTCCTTCCCTTGTTGTGCCTCCCTTATCGGGTAGCACTTGCTCAGGCTCTATCGGTTACCAAAACCAGAGAGAATGACAACTTTACAGAGCAACTGGTTTTCACTGATTTGTCCTTTGAGAAGCCCCCAATACCCATATCTATATAGAAGGGTCATGGGATAGGGTTCTCTATCCCGGGCAATATGGGACTAAAGTAGGAGTAGAAGGGTTCGAGCTTTTC
Organism: Alisma plantago-aquatica; assembly: GCA_963693085.1. Lineage (NCBI taxonomy): Eukaryota > Viridiplantae > Streptophyta > Magnoliopsida > Alismatales > Alismataceae > Alisma > Alisma plantago-aquatica. The sequence goes on from OY856409.1 coordinate 751,074,697, forward strand.
CACAAAAACAACCAACTGCACAACCTGAACTGATCATTTCACAACTAAAACGGTCGGTTGGGGATCTAAGTCGGTCAGTTGACACCTCAACCGATCGGTTGGGACCCATGAACCGGTTGGTTCACTTCTGAACCAGTCATTTCGTGGTCCTAATCAGTTCCCGATTGACTTTTCTTCTTTTGTTTCTAATTGGTATCAAATATCAATCCTTGTTCCAATCAAATTGGGCAACTGAAACGAAAAGAAATTTCCACCAATCTTACTTTCCCAACTTGCTCGGTTGCAACAGTTGAATCGATCTTTCAACACTTGAAGCAATCGTTCACCCTGTCCGTGAGCCGATCGACTCACGACCTGAGCCGATTGGTTCACCAAGCTGAGCCGATCGGTTCATCACATGAGCTGATCGGTTGGGAGTGCAGATTGTGCAGAATCAGTCAATTGCAGTTTCAATCAATATGATACTCTAATCAATCAGTTCAACACCTTGAACACTATAATATTGAGCTATCAATTAATTGAGTGTTTAATTTAACTACTAAACTCCTTTAGTAATCAATCTAAACATTGTTTGTGGACAAAACTCCTTTTCCAGGTTAAATCCTATGTGTGTGACCCTGCAGGTCCATTTCACGTTTGTAGTGAAAGTCAATAACACTTATGAGTTCACAAGCAAAGAGCGGTGCCTAGTCACACATCAATGCTACCCAAGTGAAATAGAAAGTTGCAGAACAACTTTCAATACTACAATTCGTGAATGGTGTTACAGTGAATGTATAATTCCTCTGTCACTGATATCCTGAATGAACTCGAGGCATGGAACAATCATCCTGTCAATGTTCATTCATTTCCTTGATCTCAGAGCAGACTGAGTGATATGTGTGTGACATCAATATCACATATTGATTCACACGTGCATGCGCATGCCTTTCTCAATCCTACTCATCAAGTGGTCATCGACATCAAACTCCCTTAGGAGGGACAAATCCCATATCTATCACTCACCCCTCAAAAGCCCCATGTGTCAAATCCACCCAATCATCACCTTTATAACAATCCATGTTTCAGGACTACGTTTGATGATGTCCAAGTGTACCTAACGACATGTGTTGAGTGTAATGATCTCAGGTCTAAGAATGACACTCACCACCATCACTGTGAGAGTTGAATGTGTTTACCAAGTCATGGTTCCATGTGTCACTCTCACAGTGGGTCTGTCTGGTACATTGTTCTCTAACAAGTACCTATGTGCTTGGTTTGATATCACTATATCATGACTAATGAGATTCTGTCATCAACCAACACACAATCTAGTCTTTAGTGTTATTGATGTCTATGGTTATTTCCACAATAACAACTGACTAGGGACCAAACAAGAATGTATAATCTTAACATCTGTATGATCTCGTTGTTTAGGTCCTCAACCCAAAAGCATACGTCATTGAGTAAAATAATTCTTTAGACATCTATCATGTTACACTATCATCTCAGAAACAATTTAAACATATAGATCGAAAATTGCCTTTATTATTATTCAAATCATTTACAAAGTATCCCATTACAATCATCATATGACTTGCTCTATGGGCATACATACCAACATCTCTCCATGCAAAAATCATTATGCATATCCCTATACAATCTTTTTGCCCATGACATGACTTTCGATTTCTGCAAGATTTTTGACTTTCATGTTTAAATTGCAATTCTTACATGGACACTAGAACCTATCTCCAGGTTGTCTCCTTTGTTCCTCCTCAAATCTTATAAACTGACACAGACCTATAATAAACTCTAGGAGCAACTTGGAATGGACATCCATGATTAATCTATTATTTGATCAATGGGAAAATGAGAATTGAATCAGGTGTTTGATAAGCCAATTTAAATAAAATTTGTTTGAATTAAGATCAGGATTTAGCATTTAGGGTTTAGATATTATGGTTTAAGGTTAGGGTTAATAGATTAGGGTTTATGCTTTGGTTTAAAGATTAGTTTTGATGATTTAATGCTAAGGTTTAGTATTTATGGATTACATTTTAGGTTCTAGTAATGAATGTGTACCACCTATCCCATTTTTGAATGCCTAATAACACTAGTAAGTTTATAATGTGAATTCAATTTTCAAGAATATATCAACCAAATTTCCCCAAAGTTCTCCAAGTACCCAGATGTATATGGGAAAATACCCACCTACATATGTACTTAGAGAATAAGTGAGGAAGTTCTAATAGAACATCTTGAAACTAAATATACGTGATACACTTACATCCTATGTGAGATTAAGTGTTCAAAAAAAGTCCCAAAATGGGACTATCCAATGTTATCTCCTAATGAGTAAATCTTGGATGGATTTTTAGGCCAACAAAATACAAATGTGTTGTCAGTTTTATAACTATGAACCTTGTGTCATCATTCATATCATTAATTATCAATTCTAATTAGATAGACATAATATTAAAAAACTATATGATGCATATTAAAAAAAGCAAATCAACTACCATTCATGCATTTTCCAAAGCATAACTTTCAATCCTAATTTGCTAAATGATTAGAATTTAGTGGCCTAACAAGCATGTAATAAGAAATAATACATGTAGTTGAATTCTTTAAGATTCGTTGCAAACATTAGTTAAGACTAAGAAGAGTCTAGATTGAATTTTTGATCATTCTACCAAAGAATGGGTAAAAATGGTATTTGTTGAAAGGGTAACCTAACCAACAAGAATAGAAAGGAACATTCTATTTTTCATGGAGAATCATTAATTTCAAAGAGTTAGATTGGTTTGTATTTTGTGTAGGAAAATTGACCCATCACATTAAAAGTAAGCAAACTAAGAATGATATGGTTTTGGTCCTAAGCTAACCCCGGTCGCAAAGGATTAAATGGGAACAAACCTATCTTCTTTGAAAGAAAATGAAAACAAATTATAGATAGTACATGCTCAAATCAAATGGATAATATTCAAAGCCATTTTCATTCACTTAGAATAAAGGAGGATTTACCATTTTTGGGGAAAATAAGAATAATAAATTTTTAGGTGAGGGAGAAGTAGGTCATTAACTATACATCAAGAATGTTCTTGGTTGGCCTAGATCACAATCTAATTAGCGTTAGCCAACTTTGTGATAGAGGATATGTTGTTCATTACATATACTAAATCTCTTTTTTCTCATTTACAATTTTACTTAAATGGAAACTTGGAGTGAAAATCTTTGTACTATTATTGTTATTTCTTTAAATCTTTCTCTGGGTTAATGCTTGGTAGTTGATAATTATGATGTATCTATTCATCACTATAGATTTGGTTATATAAAATATATTAATTGAATAAATTAATAAATAGTACATACTCAAGGAACTTCCTTCATTGGATATCAAAAATGATGATGAAAGACAACCTTACACAAAAGAGAATAAAAATAAGTCTTATTTCGACTACCAAGGAATTATAAATACTAAGATGTCTCCTAAACTTCTTTGGGTATTGACGTTTTTGGACTAGCGCACAAACATAATCTTAGAAGTAGTAAATATTTCTTAGTGATTGACTATTACTTCTCAAGATGTACATGGATGTATGTTATTGTATCAAATAGTGATACACTTCATTTTTTTTACTTTCACAATTGTGTTGAAATAGAGCTTCTTCGTGCATCCTTTGTATACACACAAACCATGGGAGAGAGTTTGAAAATCATTTTTTTAATCTTTTGGTGGTGCTTTAAGTGACACGAATTCCCTCATACCCCTTAAAAAAAGGGATTTTTGAAAGGAAGATTAGATAATTTCAAGAGATGAAGAGGTTAATGATTTTGGAGTATAACAACCAAAATTTTGTTGTCCAAATTCATAAATGTCAATTATTTTATGCAAAATTAAGTTTTCACATACCTACTTTTAATGGAAAACCCTCAATGAATTATGGCATGGTTGATATCCTTCTCTTAACATCTATCATGTTTTTGGATGCCCATTCAAACAATCAATAGTTTCCCATACAAGTCAAAATTTAAGTTTTAGGAACCGCATAGCTATTTTACACTTATATTAATGCGCATTCTATTGTATCGTTTCCTTTTGATCATCAAATTTGTAACTATTGATAAGTTTAAACACGGATATTTATTGTTGTCAAATTATAATATTAATATGTACTAGAACTTATTTATACTAGTTGTTTTACCTAAATATGATAAATAAAATTGGTAAACAAAAATTCATTACCAAAGCAATTAGTGGGAGGAAAGTAGAACTCGAAGAAGTTTGAGACCAATAAGAAAACATTGAACCAATAGATGTACAAGAGGAACAAAGAGACTCACAAAGTGTTGTGGAATATGAAATCCTCAAGTGATAGGGTAACCTAGCAGATCAAATAGGACACACCTTGAACCAGAGATATATGGAAATCTTGTAACTCAGGAAGGTAATGAATTGGTCATAGATGATGAGCCAATATCCTATAAAGATGCTATAGAGGGACTAGAGACTGAGTAATGGCTTGAGATAATGGGATATGAGATGGAATCCATTTATACCAACAAAGTAACTTTGGTAGATCCACCCGAAGGAGTAAAACCGATAGGGTGCAAGTGGGTCTTCAAGTTGAAGACTGACATGGATGGAAAATTCAAACATATAAAGGTAGATTGGTTGCAAAGGGTTTCAGACAAGTTCAAGGTGTTGACTATGATGAAACCTTTTCTCCATTGTCCATGGTTAAGTCCATCAAAATCATGCTTCCTATTGCAGCTTATCATGAATATGAGATTAGGAAGATGGATGTTAAAATGGTATTCCTTAATGAGAATATTGTTGAGGATTTGTATATGACACAACTTGAGGGTTTTATAAATACAAAATCTACAAATAATATATGTAAGCTACAATGGTCAATCTATGGACTGAAGCAAGCATCTCAGTGCTGGAATCTTCATTTTGATGAGACAATCAAAGAATTTGGCTTTATTCAAAATGTAGATGAACCTTGTGTGTACAAGAATGTTAGTTGGAGCAAGGTTGTATTCCTCATATTGTATGTGAATGACATACAATTGATGGGGAATGCCATCCCTACTTTATAAAAGATAAATACATGGCTAGGAAATACATTCTCTATGAAAGACTTGGGAGAAGCATCTTTCATCCTCGGGATAAAGATCTATAGAGATAGATCAAGAAGGCTTCCTGGACTCAGTCAGAGCACACACATTGACAAGGTTTTGAAGTGATTCGGCATGGAGAACACAAAGAGAGGAAACATACCTATGTTACATGGAATGACCATCTCAAAGATTCAATGTCCCTGTTCTTGTTAAGAAAGGGAGTGCATGAGTGAGATTCCATACTTGTCAGCAATTCGATCAATCATGTATGCAATGTTGTGCACCCATCCAGATGTCTCGTATGCTTTGAGCATGATGAGAAGATACTAGTCAGATCCAAGTGATTCTCACTGGACAGTTGTGACGAACATCTTGAACTACTTGAGAAGGACTAAGGATCAGTTCTTGGTCTACGGCAGAGAGGAAGTGCTGGTTGTAAAAGGTAACACTGACAAAGGTGATTATACATCACAATAAGGATTTATGTTTTTCCTTAATAACAGAGTTGTAAGTTGGAAGAGTTCCAAGCTACAGACAGTTGCCGATTCTACAATAGAGGTTGAGTATATTTTTGCATCAAATGCAACAAAGGAAGTTGTGTGGATCATAAATTCATCTTTGAACTTGGGATTGTTCCGAGCATCAGTGACACAATAGAGCTATTTTGTAACAACATTGGAGCTATTGCACAATCTAAGGAACCCAAATCCCATCGACGTTCCAATCATATACAAAGGTGATTCCATCTCATACAAGATATCATACAGCGAGGACATGTAAAAATTTGTAGAGTACCAACTAAAAGCAATATTATTGATCCCTTGAGAAAGGCACTTTCATAGAAGAAACATGATGGTCATGTTAGGTCACTCAGTATACAATACATGAGTGATTGGTTGTAAGTGTAAGTGGGAGTCTGTTGATGTATATGCCCATAGAGCCAATCATGTGATGATTGAAATGGCATACATGTATGATCCGATTATTAATAAAAGGCAAGCTTCCAATTTATTTTGTTTGTTTAGTTATGAGATAATGAAATAACATAATAAATATCTAGAGAATGATATTATTCAATGATGTATGTCTTCAAGTATGTGACTTAGAAGAATGAGATCATACGAATGTCAAGAGTATATACATTCTCATTATGTCCCTGATTAGTTGTTATTGTGGAAGGTAAATACACAACAATCACACAAGATTAGAGTGTGAATTGGTTGATGACAGAGTCTCATTATTCATGATATAGCAATATCAAGCCAAGAACACATATACATGTTAGGAACAGTGTATCAAACAAAACCACCATGAGACTGACACATGGAAGCCATCAAAATGGAAGTCATAGTCATCTCTCATAGTGATGGTAGTGGTTGTGGTTCTTAGACTAAAATCACTACACTCATCACATGTCGTTCAGTACACTTTGACATCATCAAATGCAGTCCTAAAACCTGGATTGTTATAAAGGTGATGATTGGGTGATTGTTACACATGGGGATTGACTATGAGTGATAGATATGGGATTTGTCCATCCTAAAGGAGTATGATATCCTAGGACTCTTGATTAGTGAGACTGAGAAAAGAAAACATGCACATGTAAGTCAATGTGTTGAGATTACATATATCTCAGACAGTCTGCTTTGGTTCCAGAACAAGATCGAATAATAATGAGGGTGACTACTCCATGCCTCTAGTTCAATCTGGATATCAGTGACAAAGGAACTATACAAACATTGTAACACCATGCACATATTGTAGGTTGAAGTTGTTCTCTAACTTTCCATTTACTTGAACATCAATGATGTACAACTAGGCACCACTCATTGCTTGTGATGTCATAAGTTGTTATGGACATTTAATGCCAATGTAATATCGGACCTATAGGGTCACACACATAGGAACTTATCTAGAAGAGAAGTTGATCTTGAATAATGATTGAATTAATTGCTAAAGTGTTTAGGTATTTGATTCATGAAATTACAACTTGATATATCTGCCAAACGGCAATCTCAAGTGATGAGACGACTGTCTGTTGAGTTCCAAGTGGTCGTCTCAAGCATTGAGACGGGCGTCTGGATGCCAAGTTGGTTCGAGTTAAAATTGGCTTTGGATGAACCGTTCAGCCGAACTCAACTCACCAGATGTCCGTCTGGGTGAGTGAGATGACCATTTCTCATGGGAGAGATGTTCGGCTTGGTCAAGGAAAGGTTCTGTATATTTCCTCTTTCATTTCAATTGCACATAATTTGTTGTGTAAGAAAATTAATATATGATATTAATCGAAAACGAATTGCCAATTTTGTGTACAACTGGAAATTACAAAATGGACGTTTCACAGTGCGAGATGACTGTCTTGAATGACCAGATGACCGTATGTGTCAGGAGACAACCTTTTCAACGCATGTAAGTTGTGAAACTTCCAGAAAAGTTATGAAAATTCAAGATCTTATGGTCCGTTCCACTCCCTCTTTAGTCCCACATTAGTTGGGGACTGGGAAATCTAACCCTAAACCCTATTATACAGAGCAATATTGGGGACTTCTCAAAGTACAACTACAGTACAGACAACTGGGAATCAATTCCATTGACAACTGTTGTCCTCTCTGTATGTGGTAACCAAGAGGGCTTGGGTAAGTCCTACCTGAATAGGAGGGATAGACAACGAGAGAGAACAACTACTTGCCATTTTGGGAGAGCATGTTGGTGACTAGTACACCAACGGGGAGGAAAACTCCTTTCTATTTATTCTTGGTAAGCAACAAGAGTTCTAGTTTGTCCGTGTGGACTACTCTAGAGGCAGGAGTCCTTTGGTTGTTGCTAGGAGAACAACATCAACTCGCTATCCACAACGAGATTAGAGAAGCCGCTGCAATAGTTTTCTGAGTTTGGTGTCCTTGGAGGAATAGTTAGACGAGCCTCAATGCAAGTAGGAGCTACACAGACACCATCCAAAATAGAGGGTGCATCTACATCGATGAGGATTGCCATTGGACTTGCTCTAGGACCAGGTATATCTTTATGAAACCATCCTTTCCACTACATAGTTGTTGACACGATCTGCTGATTTATGGGTAACATGTTCAGAAAATTTTTGTTTTTGCTACCTACCTGATGCCATATTTCCCTAAAGTAGCATCTTCTATAGTATGAACTGAGGTATGGGATGACATCCCCACCGTCAGATCCGGGCGCAATCTATGCCACTTGAAAATCAGACGATCCTTATTATCTGAGTGAGTTTAGAGAGCGAAAGGAACCAATTGAGCTAACGGTTGGGCCTCATGCCACTGGCTGGCCCAAAGAGGTCACAGGCCAGCCAAAATAAGGTAACCAGGGGAGGAAAAGATAAATCAAGGGAAGAAAATATAGGGCATCTTTGCAAGTTCATATTTTGAGACTTGAAGGTCAAATTGAGGTGAAATTTGCATTTTTCGATTCATAATAGAGATCTCTACAATATGGAATATATTAGGAAGTAATGATATCTCAATCATGAGGATCTATTTGACTTTTAAGATAGGAGTGTGGAATTAAGAAATTATACATATTTCAAAATTTCAGATTTATGTCATATATAGGAACATAGGCACTAGGTGATTATGATTAAGCATCACGTTATATAATTGATCTAAAATTGAACTGTATGAGTCATTAGAAGAGATAGGAAGAGTATAATCAATGAGAGATAAAGTCAGGTTGTCACAAAGATGCACTTGATTCATGGATAATTGTGCAAATACTACCTAGTTCTAACTAATTTGAAAGAGAGGTAAAGAATGTAAACAACTTATTTTGCAACTTCCATTCTTCAACAAAGGAAAGTTTTTCTTGAATTGGAATAAGTACTTATAAATCATATATGTCATTGACATCTCAATAATTTCTTTAGGTCTTACACACTTATGAGGAAAATCTACATTGATGTAATGTAGGCATGCATTACCAACAATGTCTTGTTGTGGTGACGAATATACTTGAGATATTTCTTTACCGTCATGATATTGTTGTGGAGATAGATGCACATGATAGATTGCTTGATTTCAATATTCTTGTTATGAAGAATAATACACTTGAGAGAATAATTTCTATATCCTCGCTTCTATAATACAATCCAATTAGGAAAAGCATTGTTGCCCTGATGTTAGGAACCAATATATTGATTTGAGATTCAATATGAATCAAAAAATGATACTTATTCTATTTGGGAATGACAATATCCTAAAATATCTATGAATCCAGAGTAGTGAATGGTACCTATTGCAGGTATTTAAGACTCCTATCAACCATTTTCATCCACTCATCATCATGTATTTTGTTGGGGTCTTGTGATATCGTGTTAACAAGTCAGCGACGACAAATTGAATGTGTCAGCAATGCTATGTGTTGAAGATGACAAAAAACATAATTAAAATAGTATTTTACAAGGAAAATCCTCTTTTACTGCAAGAGTAGAGCATGTAATATATTCTCAAAGTGATTTGAGTATGGGAAAGGGTCGTATATCTTTTGCTCAGTTTAAAGCTACTAAAAACTATTTTTGTCGGTATAGAAACTCTTCTTGGTACATGCAAATTATCTAGACAAACAAGTAGATAGATGGAATCTATTTGTCAAACATTTTCTTATTGGTGTGAAAACTTATGCTAAATATCAAGCATAGAAAATTCTACTTGTTGGAGACATGATGTTTTTCATCTAGAAATGAGAACTTTACTTTCTATATATGTGATAATATTTAACCTAGAGAAGAGAGAAGCATGACAATTGTTATGGAGGAAATAAAAATGTTCAGCCAGAAAATAGAGCTTGGGGTGAGATTCATCGAGTAAAAGGTTGAGAGAGAGAGGGGAGGGTCTAATATTTTGTTGTCGGTGATATGTCCCAAGGTTGATACATTCTCTCTATCCTTTTGAATGTTTGTGTGGAAAGGCAAAAAAAAACATATCTAGATGAAAACACTCTTATCCTCAATCCAACCTTTGAACAAAGAACCAATCAACCAGGTTGAACCAAACGGCTCCAATATACTTCAACATGTAATGGGGAAGACCCCCATCATCACTAGAACTCCCCCTTGCGACAACAACACAATCCACAATATTTAATTTTCTCTAATTGTGTAATAATAAACTACATATTATCTATTTAGCATGGTTGCTTTTGCTCAAATTAGATCAAATTACTATAATGAATTTCATCAAGTTTGGTTTATTCATCATCAAGACCATCATCATGTAATGATAATAACAAAATTACTAATAGCAAAAAAAATAACAACAATATAATAATAATGATAATAATAATAATAGTAATAATAATAATATAATAATAACATAATAATAATAATATAATAATAACAATAATAATATAATAATAATAATAGTAATCATAATGGTAACAATAATGATGATAATGATCATGATGAAAATAAGAATTTTAAATTATTATTATTATTATTATTCCCACCCCCTAACCATACTACTCAATCAATATTGACTGCTTTCATTTACAAAGATTGTATTGACCGAATCATCAAATTGGGTTACAACTCAGACATAGATGTTTTGATCATGATAACATTTTCCTTTGACATGTACATCCATTTTGTATGGATGGAGGGGATCGCAGCCCATAAATTTAAACACTCGAAAGCGACCTTGTCTATATTTCTTGAAACAAAAATGGTTTCGTCACGCGCAATACAAGTCACACTCACTCCCAACGTTGGTTTTGGAAAAAGTGAGAAGTTTTGCCTTTTTGATGGTGGTATTGGCAGGTGGGCCGACGGTTAGGTGGTGGTGGAATTTTAGGATATTTTCGGAGTGACATGGAGGGGTATTTATTGAGTGAGGTAGTTGGTAGAGGCTGGGAAATGGAGAAATGAATTTATTTTATGTATGACTTTTGAACCGTGATTAATTTTTTGATGAAACAAAAACCATTATATTTGTTATGAAAAATATATTCCAACAAGATTAATATTGATATATTTTTAATTAAAAAATAAAAATGATATGAATAGGTTATTCTGGATGCCAATGAACAATTTTGGGCATCAATTAACCATCTTTGGGTGTCATTAGCCATTTATTGGTGCTAATAAGTTATTATTGGGCGTGAAGTGCCCTTATACCCTATTTGATGCGTATAACCATATTTGAGCGCCATTAAATTATTCTTAGGTGTCAAACAGACATATTTGGGAGCATTTTTATACTTTTGGATGTCAATTAACTCTTTTGGGCGTCAATTAACCATGTTTGAGTGTCAATAACCATTTATGGGTGTCGTTATAATTTTTGGTGTCAATGAACCATTTTGGGCGCCATTAAGTAGTTCTTTTGTGTCAAACAAACCTATTTGGGTGTCGTTATATTATTTTAGTTGTCGATACCTTATTTGGCATCATTTTAAACTTCGGGGTGTCAATGAATAATTTTGGGCGTCAATTACCTTATTTGGGCGTCATCTTTATACTTTTGGATATCAATGAATCATTTTGGGCATCAATTAATAATTTTTGGGTGTCAATAACCATTTATGGGCGTCATAGCATCCAAAAATGTCATATTTGGGCGTCATTTTAAACTTTTGAGTGTCAATGAACTATTTTAGACGTCAATTACCTTATTTGGGCATCAACTTTATAGTTTTGGGTGTCAATGCACCGTTTTGGGCGTCAATTAACTATTTTTCGGTGTCAATAATCATTTATGGGCATCATAGCATCCAAATATGGCTAAATAGCAATCAAAGATGGCTAAATAGTTGTTTTGGTTGTCAATACCTTATTTGGGTGTCATCTTTATACTTCTGGGTGTCAGTGAACCATTTTGCGCATCAACTAACTATTTTTGGGTGTCAATAACCATTTATGTACGCCATAGTTGGTTGTCAATTAACCTATATATATTATTTTTGTATTTTTTTCTCAAAAATATTTTAATATTCGGCTTGTTATATTGCATTTTTCGTAACGAAATCAACAATTTTTGTTTCATTAAAAAATTCATGATGGTTCAAAAGTTATAAGCAAAACAAATTTATTTGTCTATTGTATAATTTCAACAAAAAAAACTCAATCACCATCTTCCACGGGGTGGCGGTTTGGCCGCTGGTTTGGAGTTTGTTTGGGCGCACGTGAAGACGTCTGTGATGGGCGTGAGCTTGTCCAAATCTTAACTCTTTTTGAAACGTCGTAATTATGTACGTACATTATCAATCTAAAGAAATTCACCTATCATTTTTTTAATTTAGAAAAAAGGGAAAGTAAAACAAAGGACAGCAAGTACATATATAAATAGAAGTATTGGATCTTAACATTTGATCATCTGCTCTTTCTCCTCCACCTATTGCGCCCTTGGCCAGAACCTCCGTAAGAAGCAAAATTCCTTCGTCTGTGTGGGTACTTCGGCAACAAAAGACAGATAAACTTCTAGTTCCTCGTCCTCGTCCTCGGAGATTAAGCTTTGGCGTTGTACGATCGAGTTCCCCTGACAGCAACTGCTACATCTACTGGGATGTCTTCGCATGTCAACGCTGCCTCCGTTGGTGATACCCAAGTAAGCCATCCTCTTTCTAAAGTTTTTTTCCTTGATTCTCTGATCCCCTTGCCATACTCCTTGGTTGTACTCTGCCACACTGAAGAATGACTGCGAAGCTTATTTGCGGTATTGTTTCGGACTGAATTGCCCCGATTAGATTGCAGCTGAACATCAGAAATGCTTAGCTCTGAAAAAAAGCATTCCGCTTCTAATATTTAAACTACATACATATATATCACGGATTTACACAACTGCAAACGGTGTCTTTGTATAACCAACTATTTGAATTCTTTTACGCTATACAAAGAGCAACTCGTCACTATTGATGCAAAAGACTGAAATAGCCAATCAACTCCACCAAATTAAAATAATAAACTGGGTATTCAGAATTTCCATTATCTTAAATTAAAGCATTGGAAGTCGTGAGATGATTCCTACTAGGTTATAATAGGAGCATGCCTAAAAACCTTTTTTCTTCACCGAAATAAACGGGTCCACCTCCTGGCTTGAAAATATATCGGTAAAAGAAAATAAATACTTATTATGGATATACTTCTTCTCGTATCAACATATAACATATTAACCATTCATTAATGAACAATAACTATCACTTTGAAGTATGATAGATTGGTACATCCAGTCAACGTCCATCACATTATCTACAACAAGGTAGCTACCAAGACAATGACGTTTGTGCTCCAAGAGTACTGATATCTTGTCCACCCAAATTGATAACCCATAGGAATTAGGAAAAGAAATATTCGAGCCGCATGCTCATGAGATGATACACGGGCGGTGTGAGGATTTTATTCATAAGCCCGGTGAGGAAAACTTTACATTCACGGTCAGTAACACAAACTTTATGTTCACGGTCAGTAACCCTTAGATTACTTAAGGTATCCAACTAAGTAACATTAATTTGATTTTGGTCCACGATTTGAAAAACCGAAGTGCATATGTATACGTTAACAAAATCTGTATTGTGGTTCATTGGTAAAACCTTAGGTAGTTGTATTGAAAGTCGTGAGATGATTCCTACTAGGTTATAATAGGAGCATGTCTAAAAACCTCTTTTCTTCGCCGAAATAAACGGGTCCAGCTCCTGGCATGAAAATATATCGTATAAGAAAAAAATACTTATTGTGGATATACTTCTTCTCGTATCAACATATAACATATTAACCATTCGTTAATGAACAATAACTATCACTTTGAAGTATGATAGATTGATACATCCAGTCAACGTCCATCACATTATCTAGAACAAGGTAGCTACCATGACAATGACGTTTGGGCCCCAAGAGTACTGATGTCGTGTCCACCCAAATTGATAACCCATAGGAATTAGGAAAAGAAATATTCGAGCCGCATGCTCCTGAGATGATACACGGGCAGTGTGAGGATTTTATTCATAATCCCGGTAAGGAAAACTTTACGTTCACGGTCAGTAACACAAAAACTTTACGTCAGTAACCCTTAGATTCCTTACGGTATCGAACTAAGTAACATTAATTTGATTTGGGTCCATGATTTGAAAAACCCTCGTGCATATATATACGTTAACAAAATCTGTATTGCGGTTCATTAGTAAAACCTTAGGTAGTTGTATTGGAAGTCGTGAGTTGATTCCTACAAGGTTATAATAGGAGCATGCCTAAAAACCTCTTTTCGTCGCCGAAATAAACGGGTCCACTTCCTGGCTTGAAAATATATCGGCAAAAGAAAAAAAATACTTATTATAGATATACTTCTTCTCGTATCCACATATAACATATTAACCATTCATTAATGAACAATAACTATCACTTTGAAGTATGATAGATTGGTACATCCAGTCAACGTCCGTCACATTATCTACAACAAGGTAGCTACCTTGACAATGACGTTTGTGCTCCAAGAGTACTGATATCTTGTCCACCCAAATTGATAACCCATAGGAATTAGGAAAAGAAATATTCGAGCCGCATGCTCCTGAGATGATACACGGGCAGTGTGAGGATTTTATTCATAAGCCCGGTAAGGAAAACTTTACGTTCACGGTCAGTAACACAAAAACTTTATGTTCACAGTCAGTAACCCTTAGATTCCTTAGGGTATCCAACTAAGTAACATTAATTTGATTTTGGTCCACGATTTGAAAAACCGAAGTGCATATGTATACGTTAACAAAATCTGTATTGTGGTTCATTGGTAAAACCTTAGGTAGTTGTATTGGAAGTCGTGAGATGATTCCTACTAGGATATAATAGGAGAATGTCTAAAAACCTCTTTTCTTCGCCGAAATAAACGGGTCCAGCTCCTGGCTTGAAAATATATCGTATAAGAAAAAAATACTTATTATGGATATACTTCTTCTCGTATCAACATATAACATATTAACCATTCATTAATCAACAATAACTATCACTTTGAAGTATGATAGATTGATACATCCAGTCAACGTCCATCACATTATCTAGAACAAGGTAGCTACCATGACAATGACGTTAGGGCCCAAGAGTACTGATATCGTGTCCACCCAAATTGATAACCCATAGGAATTAGGAAAAGAAATATTCGAGCCGCATGCTCCTGAGATGATACACGGGCAGTGTGAGGATTTTATTCATAAGCCCGGTAAGGAAAACTTTACGTTCACGGTCAGTAACACAAAAACTTTACGTCAGTAACCCTTAGATTCCATACGGTATCCAACTAAGTAACATTAATTTGATTTGGGTCCACGATTTGAAAAACCCTCGTGCATATGTATACGTTAACAAAATATGTATTGTGGTTCATTAGTAAAACCTTAGGTAGTTGTATTGGAAGTCGTGAGATGATTCCTACTAGGTTATAATAGGAGCATGTCTAAAAACCTCTTTTCTTCGCCGAAATAAACGGGTCCACCTCCTGGCTTGAAAATATATCGGTATAAGAAAAAAAATACTTATTATGGATATACTTCTTCTCGTATCCACATATAACATATTAACCATTCATTAATGAACAATAACTATCACTTTGAAGTATGATAGATTGGTACATCAAGTAAACGTCCATCACATTATCTAGAACAAGGTAGCTACCATGACAATGACGTTTGGGATCCAAGAGTACTGATATCGTGTCCACCCAAATTGATAACCCATATGAATTAGGAAAAGAAATACGAAAAAAACCAATTTAGCACACTTTTATAAAAATATTTACCAACATAGCACACTTTGTAAAATATTTCTCAAAATAGCACACTTTGTGTGGAACCCGCCACTTTTTGTGGCGTTTTTATATGCGAGATTGAAAAACGCCACAATAATTGGCGTGTCTACTTTTAAATGAAAAAAATTAAAAAAGACAATTGGAAAAATGAAAAACGCCACATGAAGTGGTGTTTTCCAATTGCACTCAATATTGAGTACAAATGGAAAGCGCCACTTCATGTGACGTTTTTCATTTTTTTTTTCAAATTTTTTTTAAAAAGTAGATATGTCAATTATTGTGGCGCTTTTCAATTCTGATTACAAAAAGCTCCACACAAAGTGGGGTTTTCGGACAAAAGTATGCTACTTTGGGAAATATTTTGTAAAGTGTGTTATGTTCGTAAATATTTTTAGAAAAGTGTGCTAAATTAGTTTTTTTTCCAAAGAAATATTGGAGCCGCATGATCCTGAGATGATACACGGGCAGTGTGAGGATTTTATTCATAAGCCCGGTAAGGAAAACTATACGTTCACGGTCAGTAACACAAAACCTGTCATCTAGTTGAAAACTGTCGGGCGCTGCAATCCCGCGGGCGGCCTGGGCATTATCAGTTAGTCTTCGTTGGCTAAAACCTCATATGTCCCATATTTATCCACCTCAAACAAACATAAAATTCCGGTCAATTGAATTCGAGCCAGCCAACATTTTCCTGAACCTGGATTATGGGAATGCAGGATTTCAGTGTAATTCAGCAGAACCCGACAATCCAAACGTGTCCACAGTGTGAGCTTAGAAGAGCTTGTTCAACCTCAACTATCATCCTTGAGTTTCATAAATGTATATTTTATTTTTCTCTAAAATTATACCGTATATTATATTTTTATGGATCATGGAACTCCCATATATAAACATTGTCCCCGTTATGTTTGGTTGTTGATGGTGTTTGGTATTAATTTGATATGAAAAGCCTTTTATGCTTAGAATTAGAAACAAAATATGAAGAAACAGAAGCTAGGGGAAAAGGGATTGACATGCCCCCTGCCTCGACCAGGGAGGGGTGCAACAACTGTGTGATCCTCCCACCTATTCTATTCTTTCTCTTGGTCTCCTTTTCTATCGTTCTACTCTTAGTCATTTTCACATTCTAGGGATGTGGTTCGAAATGATAGTTGATTAATTTCTAGGTGATGGGGCCATCTAATACCCCATCATTTGTTGTTTCTCGCAATGGAAGTTGAATTGCTCAGAGGTCCCTAGAGAAAAGAAGGATCAATAGGGAGAGAACGAGGCTCGTTCTAGAGACCTCGCTTGAGATGGTTTCCTCCATATTTTATCCAAAGGTCCCTACAGACAAGCAAGAAACTCAAATCAAGGTAGATTACCATTCATTTGATGAAGAGCTCCAGACATAGACACCAATTCCCCAATAGTTGGCAGATGTAGCCCAAGTTTCTCCTTAGTGTGAGGAGATGCTTGGATCAAGACAAATGCCTCTCTTAAAGAGTAGTTTGCCCCCATTATCCTCCTATGAAAACATCAGACAATCAAGATTGTGTTCCTTTACTTGACCATCTCTAATAAACATAGATGGAAAAAACTAAGACTGACTACACCAACATCAAGGGTGCGGAAGAGCGGATCATTTTTCCCTATGGGAGAAAGCTTCATTAGCTCTTGAATAGATACAACTAATATATGGTTTTAGAAAATATCGACTTCTGAATGGAAACTTACCACCCTACAGTGAGATGATTGGAGGGAGAGTTAACTCCGCCAGAAAACATCCCAAACCCATTCTTCCCAAAAGTACAGGACAAGCACCAATATTCATCCCACATCTTTCTTCCTAATGATTCTTTCTACCATTTTTTCGAACCCCGACATTGGTAGAGATAATGTCGATCACAAAGGTGATGCTATGATTATCACCGCTCATGACATCTTGTAGGAGATCACAAAGCTTCTAGATTCATCACCAACAAAGGAGGGTGAGTCAGCCACCACCACTTCATGGAAGACAAATTTGTTTCTGGTTCACATACAAGAATGAGGAAAAATTGCAGTAAGAAAGGTCTTGTTTGTATCTTGGAATGTTGAGAAATAAAAGGAGAAATCATTATGTTTCCTCTCTATTGTCTTTCCAATGACGAGAAGGATTGAGTGTCATGCTAATAAAAGAACTTTAGTTTTCTTTAACAATTATGTGGAGGAAACTAACCAACTTGAGGAGATGTCACCTAGGTTACATGATACTCATCTTATTGTACTAAAGGATCACTTGGATTGTATGGTCCAATCAAAGGTTATGGTTTGGTTTTAGATGAGAAGGATTCCCTTAGTTTATAGGAACATTGAATCTATTAAACAAATGTTGTCTCCCCTCTGAAACATAATATCTAGTTTGTTTTGTAATAACACTTTTCAATGATATGTGATATCTCTTTCAATAAAGCCATTTGAGTAGGATATTTCATAATCTCTAAACATAAACTATATCGATATTTTTTCTTCTATGGATCAATAAAGGGTGGAATGTCTCACATCAAGATTGATGGTTCCTTGTCATTCTAAATTTGGTTCATGTTTGCATTATCTGATGGAGGCACCCCAACTCTAATCACCAGTGATGATGACTACTCCGTCAAACCCCCAACCGCTTCCTTTCAATTTTTATGTTGGGCATGAGTCTCATGATATATTACTCATTGCCCCTGTTATGGTCATATTAGATGGGTCTTGCAACATTATAGATGATGTTTGATTCGTCAACACTAAAGATTTGATGATTTCATTGGATCCAACATGTTCTTGGATCACCCTCGACCACCATATAGAAGACAAAGAGTGCATGATGGCAAATCAAAGAATAATGGCCAAGTGTTCAAGATGGGGTTTTCTTCATAGGGTAGGGGCACTAGGGGGTAGATGTGAGATCCAATAAGGAAGATAGTAGTGACATGCATGTGGTAACTAAGTATGAGTATGACAAATTCTATGATAGTGTGTCAGAGGGATCAAGAAGTTTATTTGGCCTTCTTTAGAGTGTTGGAGGTAGTAGAGGGAGATTGGGATAGTTTCATGATATTTTGGGAGTTGATGTTTCTGTAGACCTTTTAATACATCACAATGCATGAGATGGAATTATAGTTTTGTATCATGCAATGATGTTTGCATTGAAATGCACTAATTATAGAGCTCTTTCTTCTCCTAGTTCTTTATGCAGAACCTTCTTTGAGCAGAATGCAATGTCTTTTCTATAAAAGATGTTCTTTATTATTTTTATATCATAATTGAAGGAATGAAATATTTCGTACAGATCGATACACATTTGATACTTAGGTTAGTGTGTTGAGATGGTGAGGTTTTCATTTCTATTTTTTGTTGATAGATGGGTGTTATATGAGTGGAGATCTTTCAAGATGCTTTCTACTTCTAGGTTGGTTGTTGATGGGGGCATGTTGACACTAGTACATAACCCACCTTTAGTGTCAGTTATTTAAGTCATTTAGTGTCGGTTTCAAGGCGACACCTATGTGGGCACTGCTAAAAGGCAAACTGTTAGGCGTTGGTTTCCAATCCGATGCCAGAAACCTTTGCGCACCACCGAAAATGTGCCAGTAGGGGATATAGGCGTCGGTTATTACTATAGAAACTGACTCCATAAACCTTCACGCTACAGAAAGGGTGCCATCTAGGATACCATTAGTGTCGGTTTATTATTGGTAACTGACGTCATATCACCTGCTTCCACGGCCGTGCTGGCCAGCACGGTCATGGTGTCTGGCCTCATTATGCGTCAGTTTTAGCTATTATCCGACGCTGTAAGCATTTTTTGTCAGTTTTTTTCAATAACCGACGCCTATTGAATGTTTTTTTTATCAGTCTACAGGCCTGCTATGGCTGGTCGCAGGATGAGAAACCTACAGTTCAGCTATGAACTATAGGTTTTACGACATCCATTGATATCAGCCAACAACAGGCCACAAACCTGCAAAATTAACAACATTAATTTTCACACATTTAGCAACGTGTAGTTCCATTCGATTTTCACACATGTAGAAACATTCATGTAGCAATCTGCGGTTTCATTTACTTTCACATTCACACATGTAGAAACATTCATATAGCAACCAACAGTTTCATTCATTTTCACATTCACACATGTATAAACATTCAGACACATGTAGAATCATTCAGACATGTAGAAACATTCACACATATTACAATTCGGAAATTCATTTACAAAATATCATTCTTTAGTCAATATTCTCTATCAACGTCCTAATTATATTTTGAAACCCCCCACTACTTGTATGGCTTTTGCCCATTCTTCTGTTACATCATTTAATTCTTCCGTTGTATAGGGAGCATGTACATCTAGTAAGGCCTTTCCTATAGTGGGGTCAGTTTTAAAAACCTACAAAGAGAATGATGTATATATATGTAATTAATAATATATAAATAAATATATTTCATATTATCTAATGAGACTATATATAATACCTCAGGAATGGTATCGATGTCCACTGCGGTATATTTGATAATCATGTGCATAAATCACATCACATAGTATACACATGCCCATCTGTTGTCTTGTGTATCACACTATAAATTGAAACATACAAAATATTAAAAAATACAACTAATTAAGCATTGTTCACATAAATAATATATACATTAGAGTCAGGAACTTACTTCCACGTTCTTCCAAAATATTGGCTAGTTCTTTTTCCTGGGGACCTTTCCTCCAACCTTTTTGAACTCATCTAAACCCCTACATGTTAATGTAACACAGTACATTGCATAATTAAATAGTAATGTAATAACATATATTAACGGATATATAAATAAAATATTTCTCACCAAAATAATGCCATTTTCATTGTGTGTCCATATTTTGAATTCAATTTAGTCCCCTTAGGATCTAGATAATAGACAATGAACGTCTCGGGGACAATAACTAGTAACTCCCAATGCATACCCCTAGAGGTAAAAAAGTTAAAAATTAATAACTCAAAATCAACAATAAAAATGTAATTTTCTTAAGTCCAAATTATAAGAAAAGTAAACTTACTCCACATTGAATGGAGCTATTATCACCGTCTTGTTATTTTGAGCAAAATTTGTAAAAGTATCACAGCAGTATTGTTGAACTGACGAAGGGTCTTTAGCTACTAGACTAATCAAAGATGGAATAAAAAATCCTACATGTTCGAATGAAAAATATGCACATATCTTGTCTAAGTAGCTAGAAAACATGTATTATGTATGCGTTAACATATAAGAAACCTGATCACCAGATCCTACACAAGGTATATGGATGTATAAAGAAGATCTCACCTTATCCATAGCTTTATCACAGATGTATTCAGCCAATCATATCGAAACAACTCCAAAATATCTTGTATAAATAGTTTGTTTTCGTATGATTGACCTGCAGCATCCGCATCTATAGAAATAGTTATAGGGCAATTTATATCATGTTCGCCTAACCATATTGCCATACCCCTACAATTAGGACCTAACGAGACATGTAGGTCTTGTGGAACCCAACTTGGTAATGTAGGAGGTGGAGGTGGAGGCCTAGATGCTCTGGGTGTCTTCTTTTCAACTTGTATATATATATAATTTCAGATCAATTGACATCATATACACACACTAACAATTTAACATAATTTAAATTTACCATACAATTTTAGTATAGACGACATCCACTTTTGGCCACAATATCACTCCGGCTTCTTCCTCACCAAGAGTTTCACAATCTGGGTGAGCATATTGGCAATGGAAGATCCATCCCACTAGGGAATATACATAGCGGGCTCACAGTAACCCAACCAGCTGGTAATGGAGACCCATGAAACATTTCCCCTGGTAGGGATGGGTAAGCCAACACCTCTGCAATGACATATTCTTTACTTTTTAGACGACATGGCTTCAACCCCTACAAATTTGTGTAAAGAATGTTATATACATATACACATATCATCTTAAAAACATATCATCTCGAAAATATTAGTTACTATGTCATAAAAATACATACAGTGGATGTACTAGTTGGTGGGTCTATAGGATTACTACTCCCAACCTCTACAATAGGAGTAGAGCGGGACGCCATAGGTACTGTCTGCTGAGTGGAAGTTAGAGATGCCTACCACTTGCTCATTGCTTCATGGAGTGTCTTATCAATTGCTTCCTTGACTCTCTTATCAACTACTTCATCGACTCTCCTATCAACTATCTTATATACCTATACATGGATAAAAGAAACATTAGTTTCTGATTATTGAATTCTCTTTTACAGTAACATTCTAAAGAAAGAATATGTTAACTCTTCTTGTGAAATTCCCGCTTTTGGGATATGTTTGCGTTGGGATTGCCCAAAGAACGCTTTGTTGCCCACACCAGCACCTGCAGCCCTAACACATCCAAGATGCTCTGGGTTACGTAGAGAAACTGTCAATTCATCCCTTGTGCCCTCAGGGATGAACTTGCTGTTACAACTCCAATTTTTGGGTTCATTTGATGAGAAATGTAATTTCTCATAATAAAGATAAATGAACAAATAACGATGTATTTTTATTGAATGCATGAATTTTGTTTAAAATAGCCTTGTTGATTTATTTGTGGGCTTTATTGGCTATTGGGCCCAATAACTAGGAAAAGACAAAAGAAAGTCCATTATTAATCAGAAATGGAGAAAAGAAAATTGTAGAAACCTCTAGAAGGCAATAGAGTTTAATAAAAAGGTGGATTTCATGCCTCTTGGGTTCCTTGGGGCCCAAGGAGACCAAAGTTGCAAAAAGAAAGAAATAAGAAAAGATCAATTAAATATTTCTTTATCAAGAAAGAAATTGAAAAACAATGATAAAATGTGGAAAATGAGTGAAAAGAGGTATAATTGAATTATCCTTAATGTGTTTTTGTATCCAAAAGATTCCTAATGATAAAAGGCATGCCAATGAGGAAAATAAAAAGAAAGAAAAGAGAAATCCTTGAAAAGTGATATTTTACTAAAGAAATGAATAAGAAGAAAGAGAAAATAGATAAAGGATAAATAAAAGACTAAGGAATATTCCCCAATATGGGAATTCGTGCCTTTTGGATTTATTGAGGTCCAAGGGACCCAAAATAACAAGATAATGGCAAAGGGAAAAGGATTACTAATTAATTTTGAATTAATTAAGGGATAACTTGGGAGAGAACGAAGACTTCTCATCCATTGCAATTTATTTCCCAAATTTCATACAAATCTAGATAATGCTAAGACAAACCTTCCCTTAAAATTTGAGTTAAAAAGGAGCAAGGGTTTGTGAGATACGAATTTCTCAAGATATTGCCAAATTTGGGATTTATTTTGAATTAGGGAAATGAATTTCCTTTTGTTTGATCGCGTGCAACTGAGGCCGTTGGATCTTAATCAAATGCATGACATTCATCGGCTAAGTCCCACTGGGACTGGACTCGGCAGGTGATAGAGGGATTCTTCCTCTCCTGTTTCCTTGTGATCCAGAGTAGATGCGGGCCAACAATGATTCCCATTGAATTTGGGAGACGAAACTGCATGGAATCATCCTCGGTTCGACTGGCTTTGGTCGCCGATTTGGGAAACACCCAAATTTCGCAAGCCTGCTTCCCACCCTATATAGGGGATGGTAATAGAGGGTATCAGCATCTCATTTTGCTGGTCCAAACTTTGCGGCAGACCAAGATGTTCGTTTTCAAGCCCTCAATTCAATCTTCTACCCTCACCCTCACCTCCAGCTTCTCAGAGGACCTCGCCGAAGTCTGGTGGGTACGAGGTGGTTACAACAGGTTTGTGGTGAGCAATTGAGGCGATGATCAGGTTCAGAGGAGGGATACAAAGCTCCCAGGACAATCGGCATGCTCGTAGGTGGTCTAGAGCTCGGGGTCAACCCCGACGTTGACCGCGCAGGCGAGGCAGAGCTCGGCCCAAGGTTGAAGAAGGGGAGAACCTGCAGATTTACCAAACTACCCCTCACCTCCTTAAGTAGCATCAAGGTTAGGTCATTTGATTCTTTTGATCACAAAGAAAGGGTGTGCACGATCCTGGTCGCTTGATCCTAAAGTGGACCAGCGGACCACGGATCAAATGATCCACGTTTTTATGAAAAATGCTAATAAATCAATTAAAAGGGTTTTCCTTATAAAAAGCATATCTTGAGCTAGAGAACTCGGATGAGGAAACTTAATACATAAAAAATGATCAGAAAAATACGAGGGATACATTAAAAATGGTTTGGGAACCTAAATCAGTATCTCTTTGCAAAAGTATTTAATTTGGATAGAAAATGTATTAATTTGTGCTTAGAAACCCTAATTGTTGATAAAAGATAGATTTAATCTTACAAAGGAGTTAATTCGAGCATTATTAACTTGATTAATGAATAAGATGGATTTCAACCTATTTTGATGATGGAATTGCAAGGTTTAGGATTTTAAACCAAATATGTTGTTTAAAATGCTTAGAAACCCTAAATTAGGTAAAAAAGAAAGAAAAGTACTTATAATATGAAATTAGGGTTTCCTATTGCTAAAAGATGAACTTAGAATCTTTTGTGAAAAAAAGATGAAATAATTAGGGTTTGCAAGTGATTTTATAGAATAAGGGTTTAAAGTAATAAAAATAAAGTACAAGTGGAGTGAAACCGTAATTATGGTCAGAACCCTAAAAAGGGGCTAGTAACCCTAGGGCACGATTAGGCCTATTAGACTTGAATACCATGGTCCATAATAGAAAATATTGGATGTATATTTCAAGACTGAATTGTGTGCTTTCTTGCTTGATTCGGGATTACTTACTGGTTTTGATTATTCCTGCACCTAAGTCTGCTTGACAGGTATGTGGTTAATTATGGATAATCACATTAATTTCCTGAGGGTTTTCCGAATGTTTCCTCATATTGAATGAAATCTAAATAGTTGGATGTTCATACTTGCAAAATTATAAAGTCACTATGGTTATCACAATTATAAAGAAGTGTGTATTCTCTCACCTACATGCCACCCTGATGGAAGATGCCATAAAGGTCAGGCCCAAGAGGGTAGACCAATGGGCACCCTGAGAGGTGACCACAGACACCAAGCTCAAGAATGAGAAGGTGGTATCTGATGTATGACTATGGAGAACCATGAGAGGTGACTCCCAGGCACCAAGCTCAGGATTGAGAAGGTGGCCTTAAGTCAATGGCAAAAGAGAAACCCTCGAGGGGTATGCCAGGGTTAGGGCAAAAGTGGTGGAGAATGACACATTGAAAATGTAAATTGTCTTGTTAAATAATTTGATTGTGATTATTAAATTGTTAGCCATATCTGTGAAATTTCGGATGTCCCCACATACCGGCATATTCTGATATGCTGACCAACAATTTGTTTATCGACATTTTAGGTACAAGCTTGAGAAGGACAAACTATAAAGCGTCATATGCAAAATTAATTAAGAGTTAAAGTACAAAGGAGTATTAGTTAGAGTAGACTCCTGATATGGATAGATGTAGAAATCCCAGATTTGAAAAAGATATGCAAAGTTTTATTTTGTACCAGTTTCCAGTTTAGTTAGTAAATGTGTTAATTGTTATTGATTATTTGTCGAACCTTTGATCATGTTAATTGGGATAACGACACCGACCTTTTGGTCTCTCTTAATTGGGGGTTACTGGGAGGCGGGGTCTTTATAATTGTATCAGAGCATAGGTTCCTCGCTTAATATTTAATAATTATTAAATTTTACAAATTGCATAGAACCAAGGGAGTTATTAGAGGATTGTCTGAAAGATTGAGGTGTCTAGAAAAGGATCACGTCTGAGGTGGGGCAATATTTTACTCTGCACCGCTAGTCGGAATACGAGGACTCCCAGATTGTGTGACTACATGGTCGATGTCTTAGGATATGACTCGAAATAAGATACCTTTAGGACTCTCTCATCTTGTTCATCCCTTGTCAACTCAAATTCTATTAAGGAACTTAAGGATTAGGGTTTTCTCTCTTCTCCTCACTCTGTTGAGGTATGGGTAAGGTTAATAAGGTCTAAGGAATCCTCCACCAACATAATGAAAAGCATGTAAATAAGATGTCATGGACATAAGCTTAATGGAGTAAATGCAAACTAAAGAATAGATACATGCTTAGGTCGTATGACGCGAGTTGTCATTGCCCTTAGGAGAGACCTGAGGATAGACCTCCTTGTCAGGAGGATGAGTAGAGAGAGTTAGTCTTATAGGTAGAGAACTCCATTAAAAGTAGAGACCTAGCACATCGTTTGAGGATGATGTTAACCCTAACCCTAAGTGAGGGTTAGAGAGAGATGACATGAAGAGTTAGATGTTGTGGTATACCAGGTGTTTGAATAGACATGCCTTGGATGCCATATGAGCCATGAGAAGTTGATGACCGAGTACCTTTGGCAACCCAACCTTGGGAAGGGTCGTGAATGTTTGAGCGAAGGATAGCTCCTGCATGGATGAGGTTAGAGAAGAACCTATAGGAACCTTATGGGCTATTGCAAGTAGGATATATATTGCACCCAGAGTACATCAGTAGTACGAGCAGCAAGTTAAAACTGAGACCAGAAGGACATGATGGATGGCTTATGAGATAATCATAAGGGGCTATAGATAATTATGAGAAAACATAAGTTTGAGCATAGGCTTCACCCGCGTAGAGGTATGCCTGTGAGCTTGATCCTTCATGGAGAGATGACCTCTAGTAGTATGGCTAGATGTGGAGTTAGCTTTAGAGAGAATAAGAAGGAACCAATCAAGAAGGTTGGAAACCTAAAACCTCGAGACACGAGGAACAATGGGGAGTCGAGAATGATGTGACCTAAGTGGATGATAGGGGTTGCCTCATGCATGATCCCTGGAGGCTGATGATATCTTGGTTGCCTTTAAATGAACCATACCCTAGAGAGAGGATGATGCTTCTGGTACCTATGTGCCTGTGGTATAGGTGTTTACCTTCTGAGATAGGAAGAAGAGTTCCTTAGACCTGGAGAGGTTTGGTGATAGGTTGTGAGGCCTTGAACCTTGTTGGTTATCCTTGAAGAGGACTCAACTCTGAAGTATTGCTCGAGTAGAAGGATGACATGAAGGGCATGTCATGCCTTATACATGATTGATTCGTCGTTAAGAGGTTAAGCATGTAGTTGGATACCCAAAAGTGAACCTAGGGTTCCTAGGCCTAAGAGGGGAAGCAGTGTATCTGATGCTCATAATGAGATTTGAGACTCTATAGTTTCAAACATGGTACTCCTCATGCGTAGAGGAAAAGGAAACCCCTTAAGTTAAAGGTATGTTTGATGAACCCCTCACAACTAAAGTTGATCTAATGTTATGGAAAGAGAACAAGTATGACCTAGCATGGTTTAATAGGTGGTCTGCTTGTGCCTTAGTAGCTGTTGGGTTAGGCATTCTCATGTGAATGTAAACCCTAAGATTGGTTGTGACCTTGTTGTCAAGAGTTGTAGTTTCCTCCCATCCTGGGAGAGGGACCGTTTCGTTGGGTGTTTACCGGTTTTTTAAATTTTGAGGAAACCAAAAGAGGTCTCTTAGGATCTTGCAAAGCTAAGTGAAAGTACATGGTATGAGAATGAACCTATAGACCCATAGATAACCATCTCTAAGTGCATGTGGATGTGTTACCATGGAGGTAACCGGTATGGGGCCTGACCAAGGTAGGCAGGTTGCCATGACCCCTATGAAGGGATGAAAGTCAGTCTGAAATGCAGAGAGAGATGATGAAGGATTGGGTAAGGTTCTAAGTTGAACATGTACTATAATGGAATCCTAAGTCTATCCTAAGGTCAGGTAGGGATAAGATCGATGGAAGGAGGAGTTGCCTAATTCCCTGGTTGCACATGACCATAGGGTCAGGAGGTAACAACTATCATTGTCTGAGGGCCATGGGTTAGGAGATTGATCACCTTCATGAACTCATGGGACCCAAAGGGTAGATGAGTAGGGCACTCTCTGGATGCATAAGGGAAAAGGGATGACCCTAAAAGTGTCGGCACCCTATAGACCTAGAGGAGATGACCATGGATTGTGTGGTGACCCAAGTAGGTTCCAGATCAGTTTTCCATGGAAGTCACTTGATATCAAGATGGTTGTGATGTTGAGACATAATATGTATGTTTCAACTTAAAGGTGTACTGGCAAGGTGGGATGTACCATCTCTACTCTTGGAATAGGAATAACTCTGTATTTGGACTGCAGCCAAATGCTTATTTCCTCTTGTTATGAGAGTGAGAGATAGGATAATATGCATGTCATACACCGAGGATAAAGATGATGTGAGTTGGAACGTTCCTACAAGGTATGAGGACAGAGATGATAACATAACTTTGTGGAGCGAATGATACATGGATGGTTTACAAACACTAAGAGTATTAAGGAAATCATCTTGTGAGGATGTTTTATCTTGAACTAAGTGGATTTTTGCAAGTGTTACAAGGAATCACAAGGTGGAGTTTGATAACTAAGAGGATGAGCTCAGAGTATTCATGATGAAGATAGACTTAGAGTTTGAGATGAAATGATAAGTGGAATGCATGGAGGAGTATGCCTTCAACATTACCTAACACCTAAGGAGGTGAAGTGGTAATGAATGCTCTGGTTGAGATATAGCTGCCTAGTTTAGCTAGAGGCTAGAAGAAGTTGAGGTTGTTTGGCTAACCCTAAGATGTGTTTTGGCTAACACTCAGATGTAATAAGATATGTTGAACAAGTTAATGGTTGTTTGGTTAGCCAGCCTAGTCTTTGATGCAATGAAAGGATGGTGGTAGAACCTCAGATGCACTTCTTTGGAAAGGAAAGTGATGAAACCCTGATGAGAATGGTGTAGGGTTTCCAAGGTATCCATCTTGAGGAATTATGGCATACAAGATATCATGGTTATAAGGTCACCATACACTGTGATGCTACAAAGATAGTAAGTGATAGTAGCACTTTGGTTGCTTGATGTGAAGTTGCATGTAGCATGTTGTCATGTAAGCCAAGAGTGAAGGACGAACACCAGTAACCCAATGCTTTGACTTAGAGGTTAAAGAATCCCCGATAGGGAATGGGAATTCATCACTACATATGTGGTGGTAAGTGTTCCCTAGACCAAAGAAGGTCAAGATGCAATATGGGTTATGGTAGATCGCCTTACCTAAATGACATGCGAAAGAAAGAATGTTGTCAAGGGACAAATTTGGTTGAACTACTTAAGAGAGAAAGATGGTTCAACTACACCATGATGCAAGTTCAAAAGCTCTTGAGTGTGACCTAAAGGTTCACTTCCATGAGGTGGAAGTAGATACATGAAGAACTCGATGATAGTATAGTTTATCACCCCTAACTAATGGTTAGTATGGTCCAGACTAGAAGGTCTGATGCGAGCAAGTGTGCTTGTTCAAGGTTATACAAAGAGACAGTTCTTAAGATGTCATGTTAACCACCATAGCCTTTATTGGGATGCAAGAAGTTCTATCAGGAGGTTGCGTCGGTCATGATGATGTTGGTGAAGGAGGCCTCGCGAAGGTCAGAAAAGAACCACAGTTGTGCTGAATGAAGTCGCTTGATCGTGCAATGGCTGAGAGAGAGCCCAAGGGTGACATGAGTCATGAGCTGATGCAAAGCAGACTGACATGCAGTTCACTGTGGGAGAATATAATATCCGACCCCTCTGAGCTACACCTAAGAAAGCTGAGTCCCCGATATACGAGTCCATTTGAGATGAATTGGTGGAGAAGGTTGTGTTTAGCCTTACCCTTGAGGATAACATGATGTATAAGGTGTTACATGAGTCCGATCTAGACCACTATGTGAGGTACCCAAGCTATGTGCTAAGCCCTGAACCTATTCAGCTGTTTGAGAGGTTGAAAAGTCCTGAGTCACCTATGAGGGTACAAAATACCAAGGTAATAAAGAACTCAGATGGAAGAATATGAGATGATGAAGGTTCTTGGGAAGCACCATGGAAAGGGTGAAGCCACATGGGAGCCCTGATGGACATAAGAAGGGATTATCCTGTTTGTTTGCTTGCTTGATGGAATTTTGAGGACAAAATTCTTATAAGAGGGGAAGGATGTTACAACCCCAATTTTTGGGTTCATTTGGTGAGAAATGTAATTTCTCATAATAAAGATAAATGAACAAATAATGATGTCTTTTAATTGAATGCATGAATTTTGTTTAAAATAACCTTGTTGATTTATTTGTGGGCTTTATTGGCTATTGGGCCCAATAACAAGGAAAAGACAAAAGAAACTCCATTATTAATAAGAAATGGAGAAAAGAAAAATGTAGAAACCTCTAGAAGGCAATAGAGTTTAATCCAAAGGTGGATTTCATGCCTCTTGGGTTCCTTGGGGTCCAAGGAGTCCATAGTTGTAGAAAGAAAGCAATAAGAAAAGATCAATTAAATATTTCTTTATTAAGAAAGAAATTCGAAAACAATGATAAAATATGGAAAATGAGTGAAAAGAGGTATAATTGAATTATCCTTAATGGATTTTTCGTATCCAAAAGATTCCTAATGATAAAATGGATGCCAATGAGGAAAATAGAAATAAAGAAAAGAGAAATCCTTGAAAAGAGATATTTTACTAAAGAAATGAATAAGAAGAAAGAGAAAATAGATAAAGGATAAGTAAAAGACTAAGGAATATTCCCCAATATGGGAATTCCTGCCTTTAGGATTTCTTGAGGTCCAAGTGACCCAAAATAACAAGATAATGGCAAAGGGAAAATGATTACTAATTAATTTTGAATTAATTAAGGGATAACTTGCGAGAGAAGGAAGACTTCTCATCCATTGCAATTTGTTTCCCAAATTTCGTACAAAGCTAGATAATGCTAAGAAAAAACTTCCCTTAAAATTTGAGTTAAAAAGGAGGAAGGGTTTGGGAGATACGAATTTCTCAAGATATTGCCAAATTTGGGATTTATTTTGAATTAGGGAAATGAATTTCCTTTTGTTTGATCGCGTGCAACTGGTGTCGTTGGATCTTAATCCAACTCCTGGCGTTCATTGGCAAAGTCCCACTGGGACTAGACTCGGCAGGTGACAGAGGGATTATTCCTCTCTGATTTCCTTGTGATCTAGAGTAGATGCGGGCCAACAATGATTCCCATTGAATTTGGGAGATGAAACCACAGGGAATCATCCCCGGTTCGACTGGCTTTGGTCGCCGATTTGGGAAACACCCAAATCTCGCAAGCCTGCTTCCCACCCCATATATAGGGGATGGTAATAGAGGGTATCAACATCTCATTTTGTTGATCCAAACTTTGCGGCAGACCAAGAGGTTTGTTTTCAAGCCCTCAATTCAATCTTCTATGCTGACCCTCACCTCCAGCTTCTCAAAGGACCTCGCTGGAGTCCTACCGGTAGGAGGTGGTCACAACAGGTTCGTGGTGAGTAATTGAGGTGATGATCAGGTTTGGAGGAGGGATATGAAGCTCCCTGGACAATCGACACACTCATAGGTGGTCTAGAGCTCGGGGTCAACCTCAGTGTTGACCGCGCAAGCGAGGCAGAGCTCGGCGCAAGGTTGAAGAAGGGGAGAACTCACATATTTACCAAACTACCCCTCAACTCCTTCAGTAGCGTCAAGGTTAGTTTGGTCATTTGATTCTTTTGATTGCAAAGAAAGGATGTGCGTGATCCTGGTCACTGAATCCTAAAGTGGACCAGCGGACCACGGATCAAACGAGCCACGTTTTTCTGAAAAATGCTAATAAATCAATTAAAAGGGTTTTCCTTATAAAAAGCATATCTTGAGCTACAGAACTCAGATGAGGAAAGTTAATACATGAAAAATGATAAGAAAAAAATGCGGATACAATAAAAATGGGTTGGAAACCTAAATCAGTATCTTTTTGCAAAAGTATTTAATTTGGATAGAAAAGGTATTAATTTGTGGTTAGAAACCCTAATTGTTGATAAAAGATAGATTTAATCTTACAAAGGAGTTAATTCGAGCATTATTAACTTGATTAATGAATAAGATGGATTTTAACTTATTTTGATGATGGAATTGCAAGGTTTAGGGTTTTAAACCTAATATGTTGTTTAAAATGCTTAGAAACCCTAAATTAGGGAAAAAGGAAAGAAACATACTTATAATCTGAAATTAGGGTTTCCTGTTGCTAAAAGATGAAGTTAGAATATTTTGTGAAAAAAAGATGAAATAATTAGGGTTTGCAAGTGATTTTATAGAATAAGGGTTCAAAGTAATACAAATAAAGTAAAAGTGGAGTGAAACCCTAATTATGGACAAAACCCTAAAAAGGGGCTAGTAACCCTAGGGCACGATTAGGCCTATTAGATTTGAATACCATGATCCATAATAGAAATTATTGGATGTATATTTCATGATTAAATTGTGTGCTTGCTTGCTTGATTCTGGATTACTTACTGGTTTGGATTATTCCTGCACCTGAGTCTGCTTGACAGGTATGTTGTTAATTATGGATAATCGCATTAGTTTCCCGAGGGTTTTCTAAATGTTTCCTCATATTGAATGCAATCTAAATAGTTGGATGTTCATACTTGCAAAATTATATAGTCACTATGGTTATCACAATTATAAAGATGTGTGTATTCTCACACCTACATGCCACCCTGATGGAAGATTCCATAAAGGTCAGGCCCAAGAGGGTAGACCGTGACCCCAGACACCAAGCTCGGGAATGAGAAGGTGGTCTATGATGCATGACTATGGAGCACCATGAGAGGTGGCTCCCAGGCACCGAGCTCGGGATTGAGAAGGTGGCCTTAAGTCAATGGCAAAAGAGAAACCCTAGAGGGGTATGCCAGGGTTAGGGCAAAAGCGGTGGAGAATGACACGCTAAAAATGTAAATTGTCTTGTTAAATAATTTGATCGTGATTATTAAATTGTTAGCCATATCTGTGAAATTTTGGATGTCCCCACATACCGGCATATTCTGATATGCTGACCGACGTTTTGTTTGTCGGTTTTTTAGGTACAAGCTTGAAAAGGAAAAATAGTAAAGCGGCATATATGAAATTAATTAAGAGTTAAAGTACAAAGGATGATTAGTTAGAGTAGACTCCTAATGCAGATAGATGTAGAAATCCCAGATGTGAAAAAGGTATGAAAAGTTTTATTTTGTACCAGTTTCCATTTTAGTTAGTAAAATTTGTTAATTGTTATTGATTATTTGTCGAACCTTTGATCCTGTTAATTGGGATAACGACACCGACCTTTTGGTCTCCTTTAATTGGGGGTTACTGGGAGGTGGGGTCGTTACACTTGCCTTGTTTCCTCAGCTTGTGCAGCTCCCGTTAATCACCAAAACAAAAAATTTTAATTAAGTAAACACCAAAAATAATCAATATTCGAACGATTGCTCTAAGAGTTGTATTTTACCATTTTTGCAACCGCCTCAGCAGTTGTAGGCTTCCTTATTTCTCCCTTCTTATTTTACCTCCCAGCTATCCAGACATCATGGTGAGACAGAGGTGTGGTACCTATAGTAGAGGACTCTTGAGTAGCAGCAGACTGAGCAGTAGACTCAGCCTGTAGTCTTTGGCAAATGCTTGCATACCCCTTTGGACCCATTGTGTGGTCATGCACATTCAGTGCATGCCTTGCTCTTTGCACCTCACTGAGGGCCTAGTTAGTATACGCATTGATTTGGTTAGTAACACTAAATGTTAATCTTGAATAGGTGAATACAACATATATTAATTAAATTGGGAGTGACGCCTAATACCTTGAATTCATCAGTTTTTCTTGAAGCAATAAACGTGTCCCATTCTTCTGGTTCCAAGAAGTTCCATTGTTCAGTGGATGTCTTCTTCCTCTTGTCACCTTCTTGTATGTATTCTCAGGTGAGATTTGTCCTATAGTTCCATACGACTCTCCCACAGTGTTGCATCACGCATTTACGATGCAACTTTTCATCCAATGCAAATATACTCTACAAAATAGAATTGCTATTAACTAGTATCCAAAAAAATAGTAATCTACAAAATAGAATTGCAAATTAATAATAACTCATGCATAAATACTTCCATATTAAGTCTTTCTTCCCCTTAGGAACTTTATGCCAAGAATTTATCTTACAACCACAATGTCTATCAGTAACATACCCAAGATATGAAACAAATGAATTGTGGTTCACTCCAATTGCATCTCCTGCATTATCACAATCCACAACAAGTTTGGGTCCATTGCCCCTTAGCACTGTTAACTTCTTCATCATAGTGATGCCCCTTCTCTTGTCAACGTTTTGGAACTTCTCATCAAGTGCCTCAATGCTTTAGATGGTACGTGTGCATCATCAACCTAAAATCTGACAAAATAAACACACTTACATGATATAACTATAAATGGACATATAGATATAAATATATGATATATTTTTAAAACTTACATTGTGAGGCGGTGCATTGATGTCCTCACCCTCACGGTAATCATCCGCACAGTCATCAAGATAATGCTCAGCCATCTGAAAGTTCACATTCACATTGTAAAGTAATTCACATTGTAAAGTTCACATACACATTGTAAAGTAATTCACATTGTAAAGTTCACATTGTAAAGTAATTCACATTGTAAAGTTCACATTCAGAAAAATAAAACATATAAAAAAATATAAACATGCCTCTAATATTGCGATTTTTTATCAATTAACAATCCTTCATTGTGATCTTCGCGCACATACAAGTCAGAATTAGCTTCAATATTTGTTGGTGTTGGCAACCCAACTGAGAATGGACTGGAGTCATCATACTTATTATAGTACTCCTCTTCATCTATAGGATCTTGAATGAACTATTTTTTACCATGAAGAACAACCGACCATTTTTAATTTGCAGGATCATCAATATAAAATACTTGTTTTTCCTATGATGCCAATATGAATGGTTCACCCTTCTCGCCAATCTTTTCAAAGTTCACTAAAGTGAAACCCAATTCATCCACTATAACTCCTTTGGTGTTATCAACCAAATTACATTTGAAGAGCGGAATTCTGAAATCTATGTAGTCAAACTCCCATATGTCTTCAATGACACCGTAATGTGACATTTTAGCTTCACATGGACTTTTATCCTTTGCACTTGCAAAAAACATAGTCGACGCTTGAAGGGTGTTTCCTATGTTCCTCGGCAAATCTAATAAACTGGTCAAGACCAGAAATAAACTATGGGGTGCAGTGATTGCGAATGGTCATCCATGATCTATCCATTCTATGATCAAAGAGAAAACAAGTATATATTATAACAAGATTAGGGTCTAGGGTTACCAGATTAGAGTTTATGCATGGTTAAAACTTTAGGCCAACAAATACATGTGTTGTCATTCTTATATATAATAAATGTGTACCACCTATCCCATTCTTGAACACCTAATCTCACTAGTAAGTGTATAATGTGTATTGGTTTTTCAAGAAAATTTCGGCAACATTTCCCCACTAATCTCCAAGTACATATGTACTTAGAGAACAAACGGGGAAATGCTACCAAAATTATCTTGAAAACCCAATACACATTATACACTTACATCCTATGTGAGATTAGGTGTTCAAGAATAGTGCCAAATCGGGGACTATCCAAGATTTTCTCCTAATGAGTAAATCTTGGACGGGTTTCTAGGACAACAAATACATGTGCTGTCATTCTTATATATAATAAATGTCTATAAACTATAGGCAACATGGTTAATCCTAATCTATAGAGCATTATTAAATAATAAATAAAGAAATCAATAGTTTCAAACAAAAAGGCTAGGAATGTTTAGTAGAGATTATATGTAGCCCTAATCATCATATTTAGCATACTACGTTATTATGAACATCGAGATCAGATTAAGATCATACTATGTTATAACCATCGGTTTAATAACCCTATTGCCGCATGTACATGTTTATCAACTTTAAAACCCTATAATTCATTGAAATCATTCTAATTCAATTGAAGATATTGGGATCACATAATTATATAATGACATTAGAACATATAAAAGAATAATAATTAACATGATTAACAACATGCTCATCAAACTAGGGTTTTCTTGAATATCATCTAATATTCATGTACTAACTATACCTTTGTAACAAGAAGAATAATAGAGCTTTAAGAATATTTTATTCACAATCTATGCATTTTTCTGATCAAAACCATATACAATATGTCTATAATTGCAGCTAGCATTCATTTCCTATATTATTGGCAATATTAATGTGTGAATCTGAGCAGCCAATGGTGGTCGAGCGGGAGCAAGGTACCTGCTTGAGGGTGGAGGAAGAAGAGAAGGAGCAGGGTACCTTCGTACGTGGCGGCGTAGGCCTGGAGAGCAGGGAGAAGAGCTGTGGTCGGACCTAGAGAGGAGCTATGGTTGGACCTGGAGAGCAGGGTTAGATGAGCCGTGGCCAGCCTGGATAGCAGCGGCCAGAGAACCAGACCAAACATACGCAGTGGCGGTGATGGAGGAGAGTGGGCAATAGCGACAAAGAGTGGGTGATGGTGATGACGAGTGGCAGTAATGCGCGGCGAGTGGGCGACGGTGACCAGAGAAAATGGCAGCGGAGGTAGAGGCAGATGAGCAACAATAGTAGAGAAATCACCAGACCAAATAGAGAAAGGGGAAAGAGTCTGGCTCGCGCGGGTGTTGTTAAGTTAATAATAGGCGTCGGTCAATAAAAACAACCGACCCTAAAAACTATAGGTGTCTGTTACAAACAAAAAATCGACACTATTGTTCACTTATAGTCATCGGTTCCAACTAGAAAAATCGACGTCTATCTTTATATGCTGACAAAAATAAATGTTCTTGAATTAAGACCATAGTCGTCAGTTTCCGTATTAACACTGACGCTAAAGGGATGTGAAAATTTTCGCGGTTACGCGCGCAAAAACACAACGGCGTCAGTTACTATAAGACAACCGAAGATAAAAATTGGTCAAATTTCTATCTCACGGAAAACCTTTAGTCGTCGGTTTCTTTTTTAACAACTGATGTTGTATGTTAAATATTGGAGGCAATTTTTTTCAATGGAAATTTTGGATTTGGCGGTTAATTTTAGGTGTCGGTTTTTTATTAAGGAACCGACACTGAATAAAAGCGATACCCATGTCTGGTCATCCTTCACAGATAGATGTCAGTTTTTTTATTGAACCGACACTTTATGTTGTAGGCGTCGATGTGTTTATATAACTGACACCTTTAAAAGTGACGTTATAAGTCATTTCTATAGTAGTGTGAATGCTAAACCCCTCTTATTTTAAAAACTACCACAATGATGTCTCCCCAAGAATGAATTTGATGTATCATGTTAGATTGGTCAAATCTGATGTGGAATTGAGTAATCCACTCCAATTGTAGTTCACGCATAGATGAGGGTTAGTGGTTGATATCCTTCCCCATTAGTTTGACCTTTATGAAATCACACATCATACATATTTCAGTCATGCATAACTTCATAATTATTTGCGACTACCTCAACAGAAATAATTTCGAATTGTAGAATATGTTTCTATCTATAAATATGCAAATATAGAACTATTGTATCATAATTCTAACTTTGTTGGTTGTACTCCCTAAGAGCCAAGATATTATGATTGCAATATGATACTTCAATTTTGCATGATTACATTATAACAAAAAGCCATGTCTTGTTATTATGTTTAATTTTCTATTCAAATTAGTATTAAACAAATAATATTCTAAGAATCTTTGACATGATGACATGAGGTTTGGGTTCAGGACATGGACATTAGATCTTATGCATCATTAGAGTATTCATTAATTTTATGTCCTTGGTAAGATATTATTGTGGATATAATACAACAAAAATTGAATATAAGACTATATGTGTAATGACATATGGTATTTTCAATGTAGTCATGAAGTTGGATATAAAGTAGACACATATTGTTAGGGAATAAGTTTAGGTGGATACACCCACCTTGGGAATAAAACATGGTTCTTAGATTCATGTCTCAATTGGATAGTCATTATTGTGATCCTTGTACCTGAAGTCACTATAGTTATCACATGTTGTTTCATGTACTTTAACTCTACCCAACATAATATTGAACAAGTATTTCTATATAGGTAGTGGTGGTTGTACTTTGACACTCATATATTACTATGAGTGAAATAGATGCAATGTGTTTCTTCTACTAAAGTGATATCCCTAGATATTTTATTCACTAAATTTCAACAGAATATTCTAGTTAAAGAAGTATTGATTGAATATCAATAGTATCACTACTCTATCCCTCAAGTTCAATCTAGATATTATTAAAAATGGATTACTTGGTCATGGTAAAACTTGTCACCTAGAGCTTGAGGGTGTTGTCCAACTTATTTCAATTACATAGATAGTAGTGAAGTGTTTATATATATTGGATAGTAATTGTGAGGTCATTGGCATCACTATAATGTAATTCGGAACCTACAAGGTCACACACAAAAAATGTGTTCACGGGAAAATAAGGTTGCAATCACAGTCATAATTAAAAAAAAAAAATTATGTATGGACAAAACACTTATCTAAATGACCAGTTGAACAAATCAATCAATCTACTCAATGATAGTTGAATTAGAATCTTGAATAATTTACACATGATTGAATCACTAACCATTTTGAGAAAGTACTATTTTATTGAACGAACACCTAAACCAATTGAATATCTAAGTACATTAGGAATGATTGAAATATAAAATTCGATTGACTAGGAATCCAATTGATTAGATGACCTAGAATTAGAGTATTCTAGAAAAGGTGATACAGTCAATGCGACTGCCAACTGGTGAGATGGGGTACTATCAACTTATATCCTATTTGAAGTTCAATTGAGGATTGCAACTAGGAAAATAATTTTGGATTTGATAAGACATAACCCATGAATCCCCTAGATGAATAGGTGGACGTTCTAGGGATACAACTAATAATTTTCTCACAAATTCTTTCCTTTCATAGAGAATACAATACTAGGGATAACATTCTATGATAGAAAGAGAAAAGGAGAGAGAAAAAATAGCACATTCACAAGTTAGTTTTGCTTCTTCTTGAGGACAAGATGATGCCCTAAGATTTCCCTTCATGTATTTGACAACATAGAGGCTAAGGCACTTGTGAATTGTCTTAGAGGATAGGATTCATTATAAATAAGGACCACTTCTCTCTCTATTGTGCATGTAAGGACAATCATCTTGCTTCACTTAATTAACTTTGCATTTGCATCCAAAAGGATGTCAATGGCATAGATATAACATTTACGTTTGTTGGAAAACTAGTGTGTGCTAAGGTATACTCAATATCTCTTCTGTGCCTTAATATACCAAATATTACACTATCATGGTTTTCTGGTTTAGGTGTCAATATTTTTTTAAAGTTTGACGTGGCCCCTTTCTAAACATCCTACATTGGTATTAGAGCCACATTATACATCTTTTTAATTGGTTTCAAGGTTTGAAATGCTATCTTTTTATTGAACAACTTGTGCAAATGTATCCACAATAATCTTCTCTATCGTACATGGTATGATATATGTATAATACATAAATCAATATGAAGCCTTTAAAATTGGATTTTGTCGTGGATATCGATATGGAAATTAGGTCATTTATTATAAGTGTATAATGTCTAAAAATTTAAATATTGTTTTTGATGATTATCTAAAATATGTACATGCCATCCCTCCTTCTTTACATTCTTTTTTTTATCAGCGAAAATCCTGTTACTATTAAACCAAAACTTTGGGTACATGGAGGTGCCCCATAGGGAAACAAAACAAATCCTTATTGTCCCTTCGCAGAGGAAACAAATAAAGGATCTAAACAAGGAAAAGAAACGCCAAACAGGGAGAAGCCAAGAGAAAGGGTATACAACCGGGTAATACAGAATGGAAGAAGATAAGGGGTGTACAGATCCAGAAATCACATCCACAAATATACCTATGGACCCATCATCTCAACTTCTATGCTGGAAAACAAAGTTATAATCTAACTCTTCTCCAAACACGATCCCAATTGGACATATTGGTAGGAGACAAATGAAGAGGGTAGGACTATCACTCCTATCTTCTTCCTGAAGGGATGGGTAACCTGCCACAAAACCCAACCCTTCTCCAAACCGGTCAAGAAAAAAACTACCAACCAACAGGTCATAACACCATTAGATACTTCCCCATAGGCATCTACAGAAGAAGCAACTCGGACCATGAAAGCTACTTCCATCAGCACACCCACAAATAAAGCCTCACAGACTGAGTTTCATCATCCACATATATCAAGGGTCCAACCAACTTCAAGTGTCCACAACAAGTAGATAAGTAGCTAAACGCAAACTGCAAAGCAAAGGTTGCAATCAACAGGGAGAGGACTCCTCATTTCTGACTTCCTTGTGCTTTTTTTTCTTCTTTCTCTTCGGTCTGGTAGCTTGGTTTACACTGAAATTGTCCAATCTCTCTAGATCAAGATCACAAGAACTGATTGAAGAAGCATCATCCGAATTCCAGGAAACTCTTTGTTGATACTCCAGAGACAAACCAGTGTCGAAGGATAATTGCTTCACACATTGGGGGGTAGCACTTAGCTTAGTAAAGAGAAGCTCCCAATCCAGGTTAAGTGATCCATCTTTCCCCACATGTGGATGGCAATACATGTCTGGTTCCAAAGTTCCACAGGGAACTACTTCTCTCTCTTTGGAAACAACACCTGTAGAAGAGACCTCACCAGGTGGTCGCATTGAACTGGCCTTGGTCACCTCGGTATTCTGACATGCACCTTGCCTCCTGTTGTTCTTCCCAGCTCTTAGCTGCATTTGGCTAGGTAGCGCCTTGGTCTTTGCAGTCGTCGGACATGATGGAAGTCGATGCCCGAACTGGTAGCAATGAGAGAAGACCTTCTGTTTCGCAGCATAGCCCACCTTCAGCAGCTTAGGGACAACGTCCACCATGACCGTCACCTCCTTTGGTAGCACAAAACTAGCTTCAACCTCCACACATACAAGGGCGTCTTTGAGGCAGTCCACTGAGAGGCACGCATCCTCGATGTCCAGAGGTCTCCCAATCAAGCTCGCCACCCCTCCTAATCTCCTGGATGTCTAATGAAAACCAGGATTCTCCAGGACAACCCATAACGGGAGTTTAGAGAAGGATAGCGGAGGAAGGGGTAAGCCTGGCTTCCATGCCTGGACGATGATCAGAGAGTCATACATCATCCAAGGCGCTTCATCAAGCACCCTTTCCTTCTCCTTAGCCGTTGGCAACTTGACTATGAAGCCCTCTGTCTCCTCCGCAATGATCTCGAACGGGCCACTCGGATGCCATTGACGGCGGATCCAGCTGTGTAGTTGGCTGTGGAATGGTTTTCTTCCCGCAAATCTAATGGAGACATACTCAACCCACGAAGGGGTGGCTTCATCTTCACTTGATATCGAGAAGCATCGCACTCCATTTCTGATATCCGGCTCGATGAAGTCTAACACAGGGGCTTCTTCACAAGGTCTGCCAACCCGGCTAGAAGCTAGCCAGTCAGCCACGCTTGAAGAAGAAGACGCTTGTTCTCCCGTCGACGATTGTTAATTCGGGGGAGAAGAGGGTGGGGGTTCTGTTTGGGAATCTATCTGAGGACCTTGGCCGACCTGTGGCGAGGGAGTCCTTGACACTCCAGCAGCCACGCATGAGCTACTCGGAGGAATCGGAACCGATTCACTTGAAGGAGATCTCGTCGCCGTTGATCCTCCCTCAGCCCTAGGACCTCTTCCCCGCCCACGCCCTCCCCTTCTTTACATTCTTGAAGTATTGAATTCATACAATTGGAATAGTATGATGTAATTGACATCCCTAGTAGTCCATGTAGGATATTAGGAAATAGTAGAAATATACATTACCTTCGAATGTCCTTGTAGCACTCATGATGAAAACAAATAAGTGATGTGATACAAAAACCTAACATTGCCCATAGTATATAGTTGATGAACGAGTTTACAGTCTGATGGACCTTAAATCCTCAGATATGATGTGTTTGATGTTTCATCAGAACAATTGATGGGTCTAGTAGTTTTTTTGGTTTCCTTATCATGTTTTTTCACATGATTTCATTGTTATAGTTTATCAAATAGATAATATTGTATTTTTAATGGTTTTTAGATACATATCAATATTCCATCTAATCCCAAAATATAATATTAAGTAATATGCCTTCCATTGTGCAACACACATGTAAACCTTGACCGAATACATGTAGGCATGTTGAATCATGGAGAATTGTTTATCCTGGGAATGTGAAACAATAAGATAGTAGTTATTAAAAGTAAGGTGTACATGTTATTTTGTTGAACCTTGGGTATCAATTAATTTGGTGATCATGATATGATTAATCATATACTGGTATAAGGATGTCATATTCATCTGATGAATAATGAAAAATTATTGCACTCGTTAATAAAAGAATTGAACTTGATGTAATTTGTAAAATTACCTACTTAATAGTTACATTCTAGGTAATCTGTGAAAGTTGATCTAAGACTTACTAAAATATGGATCTTGGCCCATAAATCTGATTGCTCGTACCGATCTTCTTAATTAATAACAAGAGATTTTAATTTGAATTAAATACTTAAAGATTAATTTGCTCATGGTAAATTTAATATAAAAAATTTATTTTTCAAATCAATATATGTGACTCATACACATATTTTCTTATAGATCAAATGATAAACATACATAATAATTTCCCATTCTTATCAACAATTGAGAAATAAAAAGCTATCTAGAAATGAAATTCTTGATTGACATTGGATGTTTACAATTTTTTCTCACTCATGAGTGTAAGATATTTATCCTCAATATGGAACTTCCAAAATAACTAGCTCTAAATGTGCCAAGGAAGAAAGAAATCATATCATAAGCTTGTTGATGATGGAATAAATATTAGATGCCTAATATTATGCTCCATAAATGATAAGCTTTATAAACAACATGGTAACATGGATGCTCTAGTAATGGAAATACTTTTAAGTAATATTATCTAAGAGGAAGCAAAGCAAGAGCAACAGGATGTCTCAAATGCCATGTTGAAATACAACATGGCAAATGGTGATCCATATGTGCTCCATGTACTCATGATTATTGGATATGTGGAAATCTTAGAGAAAAATTGAACTTTTAAGGATTTGCTCGTGAATAGGACCGGTTCTTAATTGTTATTTTTGATAAATCAACCAAGAACCCCATCCAAACATACATTAACATTGTAGTAAATCAAAGGGGGGTATATTGTTTATAATAAAATGGAAGGACATAGAGAAGAGTGTCATTTAGAAGTAGAAACAAAACTAAGATATTAAAATATTCAAGCATTATCCATATCCATGGTCTAAACGGAAAATCTAGAAGTAATTAGGTATATATATATAACAAAATTAGATATAGTAGGCAACCAAAGCATCTCCAAAAGACCCTTCAAACACTACCCTTAAGCAAGCTCTTCAAAATCATTCTCTTCAAATTCCTAAATCATCATTGATCTCAAACTTCTAGTTCATAAGGAACATCATCTAAAGACATACAACAAAAGTATGTGTCAAACAAATACTTGTGTATGCACATAATACAAAAATTGGTGCATTATAGGGATTTTTGTACAAAATTAGGGTGTTTTCACACTGGAGCGGTCATATGAATATAGGTAACATCAAGAGAGTTTACATCAAAAGAACAAATATATTTTTTTTTTGGTCGGAAAAAAACTCTATTGCTATTGTGATTCCAAAACTTTAGGTACATCATATGCACACCCCATAACCCTTTGAAGAGGATTACCAAGACAAAAACAAAAGGAAAAACTAAGGTCTTACACAGAAGACCAAAACAAGGCCAAAAAACCCAGATACAGAAGACAACACAGGCGCATTCATACAAACAAAAATTGGTAGGAACATCACCCTGCACAATAGAGGAACTCCACTGTCAATATGCACACCCACAAAA
The DNA here is from genome assembly GCA_963693085.1 of Alisma plantago-aquatica. Taxonomy (NCBI): domain Eukaryota; kingdom Viridiplantae; phylum Streptophyta; class Magnoliopsida; order Alismatales; family Alismataceae; genus Alisma; species Alisma plantago-aquatica. The sequence continues at coordinate 751,118,519 of OY856409.1, forward strand.
AGTGCATACTCTACCGACAGACAGATGACTACCAACTAAAATCAATACTTGTGCACCTATGGTGGGATCCACCAGAGATCAGACAAACAAACATTGATGAAGAGAATCATCATCAACCGCATGAAACACCTGAATGCAGCAAGGCATTCCATCAAACACCTTGAAGGTGTTCCAAACCATGCTGAAGTAGGGAAATATATTTGTAGTGTAGGGCCCTTCCGTTAGCTGACCTTCGAATGATGTCCTTGATTTAGACACCAACCTTTCCACCACTAGCATTTGCATCAAACCCTGAAAGTGTGGAATCTAGGTGGGTATCCAACCCCTCTTCATCAAACGATAGTCACCTGATCTAAGACCCTGAGACTACCAGGTGTGCAACTGAAAAGTAGAGACAGTACCAAATAGCACATCCAATGGTCATGACAAAATGACCTATGTCCATGGAAAGGAAGCTCCCCTGTCCTCCATATGCATTCTGCTCATTTATCTGAAAGAATGAATTTTAAGAGAGCTTTCAAACATCTTCATCAACCATCATCACAACCATATTAGGAGCCATTTGACAGCAATCAGCGACCTTCCAGGAAACATGCGACTCAGGCTTTACAAGTCCTGATGAGCACAATAAGCACCCAACCAGTTTCTTCCAGCTTGACTTCATAGAACACCATGAAGATGTTCTACGAACACTTTGGATAAAACAGAGCATTCCATCGAAATATTGGTGCTCGCAACATCAGGAGAACAAAGAAGAAGGGAAGAAGTAGACCCCCCCATCCCAACCCCACCTGAGGCTACTGTCAGAACATGACATCTCGTCAAACACCTTGAGGGAGTCATAACCCCTGGGTCGAAGACCCTCTGTGGATGAACCAATGGTGTTGGAAAGCGGGGAACCACCATCACATGGTGGGAAGTAAACATACCCCTACCACCCTGCGATAGCGAAGACACCCACCATGGTCTCCAAGCATGATTGCCCAAGCCAGAGAAGAACCTGATCTTGGCGAATGGGGGGGGACCTCCTGGAGGACGTACGTGACGCAAGTCCCACCGCCTAGTAGGAAGTTCACCCATCGCCTCTGTCGTCAGGAGTAGAACCAGCCGCCACCAGGCCACCAACTCCATAACAGACTGCATCACGGACCGAAGAATAACAAATACGGTGAGGAGACGAGCAGAACTCAAGCACCAATGCCAACGATTGGAGAAGCAATTAACAAGCACCAGATCCGTGGGGAAGGCTCTTCTCCTTCCATCTCGCTTGAACGGAATGGATTTGAACATCGTCGAAATGCCGACCCTCGTCGATCTGACTTTATGCTTTTCTTCTCAACCCTCTTCAATCCTGGATACCGAGCAGGGGACCTGGTGGAGACATGAGGGGCTTCTTGCTTGAGACCCTTTCTCCAGCAGATGTTGTTGTCTAAGTCACTAAGGTCATGCCATTGCCGATGGCCAGGGGAGGAAATCACTGAGGAGGCGCTCCCTCCCGCCAACGGTAGCCACCGGGGAAACCCTAGAGAGAGGTTAGATCTCTACTAGAGAGAGAGACAGTTCGCTCATTTTATCATAGCAATATATGATTATAAATGTCTTTTCAACTTAATAATTCCACAAAAAAACAATTATAAGGTTGCATGTAGTGGTGGATCTAAAAAATTACTTAAGGGGGGAAAGAGTAAGATGAGATTGGTATTATTTAGGATAGAGGGATGAGTTAAATGGAATCACTAAAAATATGTTGTAATTGAGACTCAAACTTGGGCTAGTTTCTTTAAAACATAGCAGTAATACAAATACATCTGCACATTTTTTCCATTTTCTATAGAAAACCTATTTATGTACTATTCTTACAATATAATACATGTATGAAAGCAACTTTGAACCTTGAGAGGGGAGACTAAATCCCCAGTGCCACCTAGATCTGCCCCTAGTTTAATGTAAATATAATATAGAATAAGATATTTGTAATCGGGTTAAGACACCATAGGATCCCAAGATAGGGATAAGGGAGAATAAACCCCAGTGCCCATGTATCTAATATATAGTTGAGCATTATAAATAATTTTTGTAAATGGTAACATGAGAGTAGTGTAGCAAAACAAAATAATAAGAAAAAAAGTATCTTGTGCCCCTATGGGCCAAAGAGGACCCCAATAGCCTGTGTGTTCAAGAGATAAAAATAGCATGGGAGTTTGTCCTCTTCCTCTTTCCATCATGGGGATCCTCTAGAGGTTGATCCTTATAAGTGGGAACCCTCAACTAAAGTCCTCATGCATTGGAGAGAATACCATTTTTCTTGAAGAATTGTGTCAGACTTAGTGAGACAAAGCTCAAATCCCACAATTATCATATTAGGGAGGATTTATCTTCATTTAGTGTGCACGCAAATGGATTTTGAAGGACCAAACCAGTGACAATCATCGAGGAACGAAGGAAGAAAGAAGGAAAAGAAGTCTTAGGGTCCTAATGATATGAGGAATTGGGCCATGTTGGCACCAGATATTGCTATGAATAGGAGGTTAATGGAGAAGGTGAAGGTCCTTCATGAGAAGAAATGTAGTGATCTAGGAATACTTAGTTGTAGAGTGAAATTGTAAAGGAACTACTAAAGATGTTTGGGGGTTTGAGTATGCATGGAAAAATAAATTTAGGAGATTTTTCATTCATTTGTAAATAATAGTAGAAATAGTGCTAGGATTTCATACGCCATTTCTCAAAACTATCGCCAAGCTTTTATAAGTTAGGTATCGATTCTTATGGAAGGACAAGAGGAGATGAATGCTGAAAAATTAAAATGAAATTTTGCACTAGAAAGAGAAAGATGATAATTTGAATATGTTCATGGAAAAATAACATAGGTTGAAAATTTGGAGGAAGAAAATGACATAGTAAATTCTAGATGAGGAGTTAACATAACATGGGCCATTTAATCACGTTCTTAAGAAGACACCACAAATGGAAATATGTGTGACACCAATATAAATCAGAAGTAGGTAACTAATTGTGATTTGATCATCCATTTAATTAAACTAAGGTCAAACTATGTTCCTCTTCATTAAATAAGTTTTGGAGAGTAAGGAACATCCAATGTACACAAAAATTTGCAAGTTAGGATAGTTAAGATGCATGAATATGATTTTGTCATAAATTTCATCCTTTGAAAGCATTTATAATTTTTTATATTACTTGTATGTTAAGTATTAAATTTGTGGTTCTATTTCCCTTTTTAAATTTGGATGCAATATTTCATGTTTCTCCATTTTACCTCATCTACTAGTGAAATGAATTTTCTAGAGTTTAATGTTAAGGTAAAAACTTATGAGTTGGTGTATTTTCAAGATTAACCCTAATATTGAACCGAAGTTAGTAATGTGTCCATAAATTTTATATAACATGGTATTTTATTAACAAATAAAAGTGTTTCATTTAGTATTATTGAAAGTGCATAAGAAAGAGATGTTATAGAATTGTCATTAGATTTGTGCATCTTAAATATTTTCTTAAGATAAATATTTGTCCATTGATATAATCTTGTAGTCGTTGCTAGAATCCACATGAACAAATTTTCTTATCATTGTATGAGTTTCTTGGAAAGTTAACGATGACTGATAATCATTTAAGGAAACACAAGAAAAAGTTTTTTATTAACGTTCCATAAATGAAAAGGCAAGTCCAAGGAAAAAAGGAAAAGATAATAAAATTTTTAATCTTAGAAAAACCTTACTTTTACAGTACTTAAAGCTAATGTGGGATTGGGAAAAGAAGGTTGCAATCACCATTTTCTCCAAGGTAGACATTAGAAAAGAAATTTCCTCTATACCTTCTGGAGCTAAAGAAGAATAATTTGGGATAGATATCTCCATCTTTTTAATTTTGATTAAACCAGCGTGTTACTTTTCATTTTGCCAAAAAACGTATGTACAAATTAGCTAGCAAGGAAACACCAGAGTGATTTTAGAAAGAAGCTTTACAAAAAAGAAGAGTAAGACCAATGACTATCTAAAAAAACTATAGGTATATCTAATTTTTTTAACCAAATAGGATTTCTATCTCTGTCAAACTTTTAGAAGATTCAAAAATTTATCTCACTAGGTGTGGTAAGGAATTATACTAGCAACGATTTTCTTCTCTACATTGAAGTTCAAAAGATCTTGCATTGCCTATGGACTTTAATTGTAGTCAACATAGAAGCTATCCCAAACACATTTGACAACATCACAACCAAACAAAATATGTTGAATGTTCTCAGGATTTTCTTTACATAGGATACACATAAAAGCAATGGAAAATCCCACTCTTAAGGTAATCCACAGTAGTAACATTGTTGAGAGAAAGCTTCTATAAAAAACAAGAACATATTGTAGGTATTTTAATACCTAGATCCAAGAACCCCAAAAGGTCATAGAACTTTAGTTCTGATCAAGTTCCTTACAAGGATGATTCAAACTACTGAAGATCACTTACAACATATTACAACAATAAAAAAATTTCTAGCATCACACATTATTATATATACAAGTGCTCACTTTACAATCATTACCCGAGCCTTTCTGAAAAACTATAGGTATATCCATGGATCATTCAATTTGAAGTGCTTTTCCACATAAACAATGGTATGATTTTCACACCAACAAGGATGATGCAAACTACTGAAGCTCTCTTATAGCATATTAGAACAACAAAAAATTTGCTTGCATCACACATTATTAGATTTACAAGTGTTCACTTTGCAATCATTAGTCGAGCCTTTCTGAAAACCAACTGATTATCCACCAACTCTAGCAAAGTTTTATTTTAAGGGATCCATGGATCTTTCTACAAAAGAAACTTGCTACCATCATCAAAATGAAACATATTGTAAGGTTTAAGAAGATACCTATTGTTTAGAAGCTTTTACAAAAGCCAAGGATGAGTTGGCTTACACTTAATAGACCAAATTGAGTCCTCTTTTAAATATTTCGCATGGAACCATTTGACCCATAAGGATTTTTTTAATACTAGAAAAATCATAATGATATTTAAGGACACCTGCTCTTGACCAATCATTGATATGCTTTATACCAGCCCCCTTTAGACTTTAGTTTACATATTACATCCCATTAAAAAAATGAAAATGTCTCTTTTCCTCACTATCTCTCCATATAAAATCTATAATAATCTTTGAAATTTGAAGGATAATGGACTTTGGAATAGGAAACAAATACCATTTAAATTCTACCATCTTGAGAAGAATATATTTCTAAGTGTCACATTTCCAACGATTCTTGTCAAGAATGGGATTGCACATAGATTTAGTAAGATGACCAATGAACAAGGGAAGACCAAAATTTTTCACAGGGTCAGGAAAACTATCAATACTGAGAGTATTAGAAAAAGTCTCTTTTAAAATACTCTTATCGAGAAAAAGTTGGCTCTTCATGGTATTCAACTTTAGACCAAAAATTGTATTAAAAATCTCCAACACCTTTTTTGAAATATGAGCCGATTCGTACTCAGATTTGGAAAATGTAAGTATTTCATACACAAAAATGATATGTGAAATAGTACAATCATTGGAAGATTTAATGGGACAAAATGAGTCTTTCGAAACAAAAGAATTAAGGATAGTCGAGAAACCCTACATAGCCACAACAAAGATGTGCAACATGGGGGTCCCCTTGCCTCATGCCATTGGAAGCTTCAAAGAAGGAGGTAGGGTAACCATCAATGAGGTCTTGAAAAGAGGCAATTTTGATGTAAACATCAATTCACCTCAACCATCTACTAGTGAAACAAATCATTCCACAGACAAATAAGAAATAGTCTATGCGAAAACTATCATAGGATTTAGATTAGTCTGCCTTAACAAAAAATCTTCTAGGATTACTAATATTACAAAAGGAACTAAAAATATCATTTTCCAGTAGGATAACATCATCAATAGATCTTCCTTTTATAAAATCCATCTGGTTCTTGTCAACAAGATTAGGGACCACAACTCTCTATCTATTTGTAAGGATTTAGTAGTAACCTCATATATAACATTACATACATATATGGTATGGAAGTCCTTAAGATTGGAAGCATCTTCAACCTTTAGAAGGATGGTGAAAAAGGTGTGATAGCAATATCTGAGCAATTTATCTATATATGGTAGAAACTCAATATAGTTTTGGTGACATCATTTCCTATAAGATCCTAACAAGGCTTGACAAATAAACAATTAAATATTTCAGGTATAGGAGCTCTATCCACCTTTTGGGGCTTGAAAACATGATCAATCTCCTTCTTAGATTCTTATTCAAGATGTCAAAAAAAATCTTAACAAATATAGGAAAAAATCGCTCATCATTATATTTAACATAGTCATAAGAAGCCAAATTAAAGAGTTGATGATAGAAATTTACAACATGACTTTAAATCACACACATATCATGAAATTCATCACCATCAATCAAAAGAAATTGAATATGGCCTATTGTTGGTGATCTCAATTAATATAAGGGCCTTTGTTGGCGATCTTAATCAAATTAGTATCTATAACCATATCATTATAGTCTCTCATGCTCTTAGTGGAAGGGGAATGTTTCCCAAGTTTTTCTCTATTGAGGCATACCACACTAGAATTACCAACAACACTCTAGGGACTCATAGAATGGAGATAATTTTACAAGGAGACTTGGTCATTATAATCATTAGACAAAAGAAATCTAACAACTACAAAGAGAAATCACAAAATTTAATATCACTATGAATAAGTTTCTCATTCTCCACCAGTTTGTTGATCACAATAAGAGGGTCAAACAAGACAATAACAATGTGGGTATAAGAATGATATCTATAACTAGAAATATATCATGCACCATTCCAAATATAATTGGTCACATAATCAATCTCCCTATATTTTAGTCTAGATTTCAAAGTAATATAGATATCCGTCTTGTTTTTATTTCACTCATCCTTTATACCAGTTATTTTATTCTGTATACCTCTAACATTAGATGCATTATTGAGTGAGGCCTATCTATTGAAAAAATCCAAAGGCATGGTGAAAAAATCAACTATATTAGTCTCTCCACTAGAAGATTCACCTTCTTGATAGATATTCAAAAGAGAGAATTTCTTAAGAGAAGCAAGCATGCTCCATTTTGATAGTTTAACTTTAACTCTTGGGGGAAATTTTGACTTCCTCCCATGCATCTACCAACCAGGTGATGGAACTGGATGATAGTTGAACCAACATGCTCTTCATTTCCAGCATTTGAAGCAATCTAATAGGATCCTTGTTCTTCAACAGAAGAATAGATTCAAACTTACTAGAATTAACTTCAATAGAGGATACATGATTTATCAAATCCTTAAAAACATCACAAAATATCTTAGACTCATCTTCAGTAAAGGCTTTATGAGATTTAGGAAACCAAATTTTCTTCTTCACCTCCCTTATTGAATCTCATGAGATTTTTGTTTAGGAATAGGAGCATTATAGACAGTGGATTCATAGCCGATATTTCCACAATGCAAATATCTCATAGGCTCACACTCATATTCAATCCAGATCTTATCTATCTGTCCATCTTCACTTTGTATTCTAGTTCCTCGGGACTTTGAGATCTACATAACTAATAACTTAGAGCCTAGAAAACTCCAATCTTTAACACTTGGCAGTCATCTCAACCGGTCTGAACGGTTTACAAAGAAATGAGGTAATCATGGTGAACATCTCATTCTCCAAGAGTTCCATAGGGAGGTTAAGGACTTTAAGCCAAATCAAACTCTCTGATGGTTTTAGTTTTTCCATCAAATCACCACTCTCTATTTTTTAAAAATTATCATCAATTTACCTGCCACAAACCAAGGAATCCTTCAACTTCAGTGATAAGATCTTCTTTGGTCAAGAACATAATGATGAAATATCCACTGCCTATAGAACTAATACTGAAAGATCCTTTTGCATTCTAGGTCTGAGAAGGATGATTCACAAGAGTTGGAAAATGTGGCCTCAAGATGACAATGTTGCCAACCTCCATCTTACTCCAACAAGCAATGCTCCTCTCTACTATACTTTTAGGGTAAGTCAACTTTCCAACAACAATTTGGACTTCCATTTTAGCTAAATATATTGATTTTTTCTTTAACATAGCTACAGGATTGACCAAGCTTTTACTTCCAGAGTAACTAGGAGAACAAAGATGGAGATATTTTCATGTTGTTGCTTGTTAACTAAGTATGCCTTCTATCCACCATCATCATTTTCAAAGACCTTATCCATTACAACAAAAGGTGATGACACCCATTGACTTTGTAGACTTCCCGCTACCACTACCCATTGCTTGGGCTCTCAACTTGCATGAGCAATTCATCCCACATAGAGATAAACTTATGTACATCTTCATATTGGGTATTCGATAACTATTGTGGATCTCACATATGTTCAAATAAATGGGATATGCAATGAAATAAAGCCTTACAAAATGGAGAGGTGAATACACATGTTGTCGATGGATCAAGAGTTATTGCCACAATAGTAGTCATCTATAGATAATCTCTACCTGATGGGCTTTCAATAGAATGAGATAATTTATTGTAAGTACCTTGATTAAATAACATCATTATTCTTATCTTATTTTTACAAGAACATATGAGACTTTCCAATTAAAAATTGTCAAAAAAAGTAAGAACAAGTATGATCTTTTATTGAAGTTCCCCAACAACTTATGGTCTCTATTTATTACATCATGACACAAGTGTATATAACATAATTAACATGAAATTAAAACTTGAAGAATATAATAGAACTAATCTCTACAATTGTCGTCTAGGGAACATAAATGAGAATCAACTTTTTAGACTCCACAAATATGATGATACAGTCTCATTTGATCATGAACAAATAAATCTATTTGAATATTTTATATCAAACAAGATGTCATAAACACCTTTTGTTTGTTATATTTAGAGAGTATGACTTATTTAGACCCATATGTATGGATCTATGTGGACCTCTCCGTAGGGTACTGATACTTTGTCACATTTACTAATGAATTTATCAGATATGGATATGTGTATCATATGCAATACTAATTGGAATCCACTGGATATCTCAAGGAATTCGTGAAAGAAGTAAAAAAAACATGGAATGTGCATGAAGATACTACAATCTAATCATCGGGGACATCATTTGTGCTATGAGTTTGATGCCCTTCCTAAAAGAAATGGAATTGTATCAATATTGACTCCAACTGAAACTTTATAACATAATAATGTTTTATAAAGAAGGGATCTGACCATGCTGAACATGGTAAAATAAATGATGATTTTAACTATTTCTTCTATTTCCTTATGGATATATATAGTTGAGACTATATCCTTTATAGTTTATAGTGTACCTTCTAAATCGATTCAAAAGACAACATATGAGGTATGGAGTGGGAAGCATACCAAAGTGACTTTCATAAAGATTGGATATGTGAGCTTTTGTTACAAAGTTGTTTTCTTAAAATCATGGACCCAAATCAAATTAATGTTACTTAGTTGGATACCCTAAGGAATCTAAGGGATACTTCATTTATATTGCATATGCCAACTATATGTTTGTTACAAGAAGTGTTGTATTCCTCAAAAACATATTTATTTCCAAAGCCACTGGTGGGAGATAAGTATGATTTCAAACAAGTTTGATATTAATAATATAACATGGAATCTAATTCACTTGATGAGAAACAAGAAGAATAACAGGCTATTGTGGAATATAAAATTCCTTAAGCAACACTTGAACCACATATGTCATGTTGGACATATTTGGGTCAGAGAGATTTGGGCATCTAGTGAATAAATTAGGTAACATGTTGCTCATCAATGATGCGTAGAAAAAAATATGAAATGAGGCTATTAAGGAACCAAATATCTAAAAAAAAATAGATCAAGAAACTCGGTGCAGGTCAACAAAGTTTGAACTTTAGTGGATGCAATTGATGGGATATAAACCATACAGAGCCTTATCCCAGGCGATTTGCATGGATCGTAATGTCAAAACCTATAAGGGGAATTTGTTACAAAGAATTTTAGACAAGTTCAAGGTGTTTACTATGAAGGAATATTCTAACTTGATGCTATTGTTTAACCATTAGGATCATGCTTTTCTTTGTATCTTACACTAAAAATGATATTTGATAAATGAATGTTAAATTATATTTTTTTGAATAAGAATCTTGTAGATAATGTATACGTGACACAACCCAAAGTCGTTGGTCATTATGGAATACTATTGATGAAGCATGACATACCTACCCTATGATTTGGAAATATCTTCTTAAAGAAGGACTTAAAAAATCATCCTATATTATAAGAATTATGCTCTATAGATATAGATCTGGTATGCTACTTTGTCTATTCCAAAGTATAGACATTAACATAATACAAAGCAAGTCAATAATGTAGGACTCAAAGAGAGAGAAAAAGTCATGTCTCATTGCTTAAGTTTCTCTAGAGCATGATGTACTAGATGTTTAGAAGAGTGGGCATGCATGAGTAGGATTCTATATGCATAGAAATTTAGATATATCATGTATGCAATGTTATGTACCCACCCAGATGTTTCACATTCTTTGAGCATGTTGATCAAATATCGGTCAGATCTCAGTGATGGTTTCCAAATTATTTAAAGAATATCTTGAAGTACTTGAGGATAACCAAAGACAAATTCTTGATTTATGAAGGTGAGGAAGAGTTAGTTTTAAAGGGTTAAACTAATTCAGTCTTTCAAATTTCCAATGACATTTAATGATCACAATCATGTATACTTTTCACTAAGAGACAGATTTGTAACAAAAAGAGATCCAAAAAGGGGAAGTAGTTGATTATACAATAGAGGCCACATATATTTCCACATCCAATGCATCAAAGTATGTATTATGGATCAAGAACATCATTTACCGTTGCGTTATTCCAACCATTATTAATGTAGTAGCGATTTACTATGATAATCATGGAACCATTGCATATGCTTATTAACCCTAATTTCATCATCATTTTAAGAACATACTACAACATTATCACCCAATACTAGAGATCTTACAATGAATAAATGAAAATATTTTTACAGTACCAGTGAAAGCAATGTTCTTATAAAGTTATCTCACAAAAACGCATGATAATGGTGATTGAAAAAATGGAAATAGATCATGAGTTATTGGATTGACTACAAGTGGGAGATTGTTGATTGTATTAGTCAAGATCTGTAATGTGATATTATAATGGAATACATTTTACATGACTGGAGTATTTATAAAAGGGTATTTACACTTACTATGTTTGTTTTACTTTTGAGATAATGATTAAACATTATATTTCCCTATTAATTATATAATGTGATGACATTTGGTTTGGGAGGATGACATGAATGTTCCTAAATCAGAAGGTTTATATATTGTACATGAAATATATGGTTGGTATGACCTTTATTTGCAACATATTAATTAATTTGTATACTAAAATCACTAAAACTCTTGCATGGTCAAGTGGTTATATTGTTCAGAAGGTTGTGGTACTAGTACATAAAAACCTTGATACTATTTAAAGAACTATATGGATGATCAACGAACTAGATTTGGATCATAATAGAAGGCTAAATTGTTAAAACAAGAACCCTCATCCAATTAAAAAATGATCAAGGGGTGCAACCATGAATAATAAACATGTCAAGTTCCTAAATTTAGAACTAATAAGGTATCTAAGTCTTCCCATGTCCACACATAACAATATCCTTTAAAATGTAAATTGTACTTAATATATTACAAGAATAATCAATAATCAACCCAAGGGCTCCCCTAAGAAACAGAAGGTTTGTATGAATCCTTACCACCTGATAAAGGAATTATGACCAATTTATTGAGCTCCACATGATTCAAATACTTAAGTACAATCACATAATAGATGTACCAAAATTATGAGAATTGATCTCAAAATTTTACTTTGACTAGATATAATGTTTGATTTTGATCTGGCATATAGCCCAATATGGGTTATAATTTCTTAACATGGGTTGTGATAAGTTTTCCTCGACATGGAATGTTGAATGGTCATCTTCTTTTCATAATCCATAAGTTCTAATTAAAGGTTTTCTAAACCTATAATTCTATGGTTTCCATGCAAAGAACAGATAATAAGTTTGATATTATACGACTAGCATTAGACTACTATATTCTTAGTGGGAATGTTGTGTTTGACTCAAATTTTTAGGAAGAAGAAATGCAATCACATACAATAATTATTTGACCTTGAAGCAAGGGATACCATTTCCTTACTTCTACGTGCTAGTAGACTGCTACAACTCATCCACCATGATAATTGAAACTAAGGTAAGTCCCTCAGCACATTGTTTCTTGAGTTCCATGATTATCCAAAGGAGAGATCACCTAGATCCAACTAGATGATTACCTAGGGTAAATCCCCATGTGTTGATAGATTTATGATCCATCAAAATTTTAAAATTAATTTGTCTTAGATTAAAAGTAAACCCATTTATTATTTATGAATATATTAACATAAATTTTAGAAATGTTAATATACTATCACCTAAACATGTTCATAAGAAGCATGTACAAAAGGATGTATTAATGCCTTGGTCCTAGGTTTGTATCATATGATGACTTTCTCTGATTTTAGTCAAGCCAAGGGTTAACCTAGGTCCAACAATTGGTGAGTGGACCAAACAAGAGGTATCTTTGGTGCACTTTGGCTTTATTAGATTTAGGAAATCAAATTTTCTTCTTCACCTCCCTTATTGAATCTTATGATATTTTTGTTTAGGTATAGGAGCATTATAGGGAGTGGATTCATAGACAATATTTCCACAATGCAAATATCTCATAGGCTCACACTCATATTCAAACCAGATCTTATATATTTGTCCATCTTCACTTTGTATTCTAGATCCTTAGGGAATTCGAGATCCACATAACTAGTAACTTGGATCCTAGCAAACTCCAATATTCAAAACTTGGCAGTCATCTTACCTGATCTGAAAAGTTTACAAAGAAATGATGTAATCATGGTGAACATCTCATTGTCCCAAAGTTCTAGAGGGAGGTTAAGAACTTTAAGATAAATCAAACTCTCAGATGGTTTTAGTTTTTCCATCAAATCACCCATCTCTATTTTTTTCAAATTATCATCAATTACCAGACACAAACCAAGGAACTCCTTCAATGTGGCATCAAGATGACAATGTAGCCAACCTCCATCTTACTCCAATGAGAAATGCTTAATCATCTAGGAAACATAAATGAGAATAACCTTTTTAGACTCCATAAATATGGTGATCCAGGCTCATTTGATCATGAACAAGTAGATCTCTTTGAATATTTTATATCAAACAAGATGTCATAAACCCCTTTTGTTTGTTATAGTTAGAGAGTGTAACTTATTTAGACCCATATGTATGGATCTTTGTGGACCTCTTAGCACACATGACACAGGTGGGTACTGATACTTCATCAAATTTACTAATCAATTTATCAGATATGGATATATGTATCATATGCAATACTAATTGAAATCCATTGAATATCTCAAGGAATTCATGAAAGAAGTAAAAAAACAAAACAATATGTTCATTAATATACTACAATCTAATCATGGTGGACATCATTTGAGGTATGAGTTTTAGGCCCTTACTAAAATAAATGGAATTGTATCAATATTGACTCCAATTGAAACTTTATAACATAATAATATTTTATAAAGAAGGTATCTCACCTTGCTGAACATGGTAAAATAAAGGATGATTATAGCTATTTTTCTATTTCCTTATGGATATATATTCTTGAGATTGTAGCTTTTACATTTTATAGTGTACCTTCTAAATCGATTCAAAAGACAACATATGAGGTATGGAATGAGAATAATACCAAAGTCATTTTCATAAACATTGGATATGTGAGCGTGTTTTATGAAGTTATTTTTTGAAAATCTTGGACCCAAATCAAATTAATGTTACTTACTTGGATACCCTGAGGAATCTAAGGGATACTTCATTATATTGCATATGCCAACTATGTTTTTGTTGCAAGAAGTGTTGTATTCCTTGAAAACATATTTATTTCCAAAGGCGCTGGAGGGAGAAAAGTATGATTTCAATCAAGTTTGATATTAATAATATATAACATGGAATCTAATGCACTTGATGGTAAATAAGAATAATCACAAGCTATTATGGGATATCAAATTCCTCAAGCAACACAAGAACCACATATGTCATGTTGGACATATTTGGGCCAGAGAGTTTTGGGCATATAGTGAATAAATTAGGTGACTTATTTCTCATCAATGATGCATAGACAAAAATCTGAAATGAGGCTATTAAGGTACCAAATATCTTAAAAAAATTAGATCTTAAAAATCCATGCAGGTCAACAAAGTATGAGATTTAGTGAATGCATCTGATGGGTTATAAACCATAGGGTAAAAATATGCCTTATCTCAGGCAATTGTCATTGATGGTAATGTGAAAACCTATAAGGGGGATTTGTTACAATGTATTTTAGACAAGTTCAAGGTGTTTACTATGAAGGAATATTCTAACTTGATTCTATTGTTAAACCATTAGGATCATTCTTTGCTTTGTAGCTTATACTGACAATGATATTTGATAAATGGATGTTAAATTATATATTTTTGAATAAGAATCTTCTAGAGAATGTATACATGATACAACCCAAAGTCGTTGGTCATTATGGTATACTATTGATGACAAATGACATACCTACTCTATGATTTGGAAATATCTTCTTAAAGAAGGACTTAAAAAAGCATCCAACATTATAAGAATTATGCATTGTGGATATAGATTTGGTATACTACTTTGTCTAAGTCAAAGTATAGACATTAACATAATACAAAATAGGTCAATCATGAAGGACTCAAAGAGAGAAAAAAATTCACGTCTCATTGATTAAGTTTCTTTAGAACACGATGTCTTAGAACTTTCGAAGAGTGGGAATGTATGAGTAGGATTCTATATGCATAGAGATTTACATATATCATGTATGCAATGTTATGTACCTACCCAGATGTTTCACATGCTTGAGAATGTCGATCAGATATCGGTCAGATCTTAGTGATGGTTTCCCAATCATTAAAAGAATATCTTTAAGTATTCGAGGATAACCAAAGACAAATTCTTGATTTATGAAGGTGAGGAGTTAGTTTTAAAGGGTTAAACTAATTCAGTCATCCAAATTGCCAATTAATTTTAATGATCACAATCATGTGTACTTTTCACTAAGAGACAAAGTTGTAACCAAAAGAGTTCCAGAAACGAGAAGTAGTTGATTATACCATAGAGGCCACATATATTTCCACATCCAATGCATCAAAGTATGTATTATGGATCAAGAACGTCATTTACCGTTGCGTTATTCCAACCATTATTAATGTAGTCGAGATTTACTAAGATAATAATGGATCCATTGCACATTCTTATTAACCCTAATTTCATCATCATTTCAAGAACATACTACAACATTATCACCCAATATTAGAGATCTTACAATGAAGAAATGAAAATATTTTTAGTGTACCAGTGAAAGTAATTTTCTTATAAAGATATCTCACAAAAAGGCATGACAATGGTGATTAAACACATGGAAATAGATCATGATTTTTGGTTTAACTACAAGTGAGAGATTGTTATTGTATTAGTCAAGATCCATAATGTGATATTGTAATGGAATACATTTTACATGACTAGAGTATTAATAATAGGGCATTTACACGAACTATATTTGTTTTAGTATTAAGATAATGATTAAACATAATATTGGCCTATTAATGATATAATGTGATGAAATTTGGTTTGGGAGGATGACAAGAATGTTCATAAATCAGAATGTTTATATTTTTTGTACATGTAATATATGGTTGGTATGACCTTTATTTGCAACATATTAATAATTATATACCAAAACCACTAAAAATATAGCATGGTGAAGTGGTTATATTGTTAAAAAGGTTGTGGTACTAGTACATAAAAACCTCGACACCCTTTAAAGAACTATATGGATGATCAAAGAACTAGAGGTGGATCATAATAGAAGGCTAAATTGTTAAAACAAGAACCCTCATCCAATGAAAAAATGATCAACGGGTGTAACCATGAATAATAAACATGTCAAGTTCCTAAATTCAGAACTATAAATCATGAAATGGTATCTAATTCTTCTCATGTCCACACATAAAATTATCCTTTAAAATGTAAATTGCACTTAATATATTGTAAGAATAATTAATAATCAACCCATGTGCTATATTTTTTTTGCAATGCACGCTCCGCTAGGGTTTCCTTGAGGCATAGGCACGTCCTGTGGCCATGGATGACGAGGTGGTAGTAGGGGCGGTCATGGACAAGGTACGTCAGAGGCCTATGGCAGCCAGATTCACCAGCCCCTAGCTACAGCCGATAACAACATGCCCACTGCCGAGCAAGATTCACCAAGGCCAATCACCCGCTGCTTCAAAGATTCTATGATCGGGATGAAAGTTCCTGACTTCATCTCCGTTGTCTCTCCAGACACACTGACAGATGCTGCTATAGCCATAGATAAGAGTGGTGCCTTGCTCACCATCACAATCAATCCTGCCTCTCTTCTGCCGCTTCTCGAGCTGTGGAAACATGCTGTCATCGTCAAGCTCCTAGGTGGCAACATCAGATTCCATACCTTAGTCAACATGCTATTTGTTCTCTGGTCACCGATGGATACCTTCTGGGCCATCGATCTTGAGAAAGGCTATTATATCATACAACTTGGCAACCAGGATGATTTTGTCAAGGCTATGACGGGAGGACCCTGGGTCATCTTTGGGAACTATCTTCTATACAATCTTAGTCTCCAGACATCTTCCCCTCCAACCTGATCCCATGAAAGATCTTCATCTGATTGAGAGTGGCAGATCTCCCAGTCTTCCTCTACCAGAACCAAATTCTTACAAGCATAGGTGATCTCATTGGCAAAATCATAAAGATCGACTCAACTACCACACAACAGGCAACTGTGGGAAATTCACCCGGCTAGCTGTGGAGGTAGACACCATTGTGCCATTGCTACCGACCATCTTGCTGAACGGTGAGCTCTACCATCTTGAATATGAAAACCTATTATCCATCTGCATGCACTGCGGCCGGCTTGGCCACTAGAGGCAGACTGTGTGTTCATCAAGCCCTTTGTTCCCCAACAACCCTCTGCAACTACCGTCGTACCCATTGTGCCCCTCCCCTATTGTGAAGCAATACATGCGCCAAAACCCATACGACACACACATCTTAAGACGGACGCACCCCCACCTGCTAAGAACTCCACAACTACCAAGACGGGCAAGAAGACAGGAGAGGGAGAAAACAAAGCTGATAAGGCTACCACAATCACTGACGCTGGGGAGATGACTCCGACTGGGAGACAGTGGTGAGCCACAAGGCCAAAAAGAAGAACCACACTATCAAAAATAACACATCAAATAGTTCCAGCACGGAGAAGATTTCATATGTGACCCTCTATGATAACCAAGTTTCACAGGGTAGACAGTTTGCCCCAAATAACGACGACATTTTCCATTTCCAGGGAGCCCCACCTCCTGTAAACCCTGATCAACCCCTCAATGGCTTCCAATGGGGAAGCAACGAGGCAGGACATGGTGTAATCCTACGTAATAGAAGGGTTATCTACCAGAATGTTATGGTTAGCCAAGTAAGGGAGAGAAAAAAGGAAAGTTGGCCAAATTGGTTGAGAATATGAGCACCTCTCAACCGAAGAAGTAGATGAACCTTGAAGATGAGAATGAAGTCATGGAGGACATAGTCGACACCAACGCCACAACCGCTACATGTTCATATGGGAGTGCCCAGGCATTGGGACTCTGTGCGGCTATTCATTAAAGGAACCCTAAACCTCTATATCCATATAATATGGTGAACATTTTATGCTAGAATGTCCACGAAGCTTGCTCTAAGTACAAACTTCACATTCTTTCTGAGTACAAACATTTTCACAAACTATACATCTTAACACTAATCGAAACCAGATGTAGTGGTACTTCTGCCGATACCATAATAAAAAAGCTCGGTTATTCTTCTTCCCATAGGGTCGAGGCCCTTGGATTCTCGAGGGGTATCTGGATCCTCTAGAATTATGATATCTGCTTCGTTGATATCATCTTCAACCACCGTCAATTCATTCACTGCAAAGTTAATGGTGCTTGGCATATTACTTTCATATGTGGCAGCCCCAGCCCAACTAAGCATCACTTTTTATGGCAGAGGCTCCTGGAGATTGCACCCACAGTCCTAAATGCCTGGGGATTAGTAGGAGACTTTAATACAATGCAAGATATATCAAACAATAAAGGGGGAAAACACTTCGACCACCGTAACAGTGCTTTATTTAAAGACTTCCTAATTAAAATCAGGCTATCTGAGGTCCCTATGGATGGACATTTCTATACCTTCAAGCGACTCAACCTCCTTGAGAAACTAGATAGAGTCGTTACTAATGATGATTGACTATCAACTGACGGTGGGTACACATCCATTGTGTTTCCTCGACTATGCTCAGATCATTACCCAATCCAATTGTCCATCTCTAATCAATGAAATGCCAAGAAAGTAGTCTTCAGAACTAAAGCTAGTTGGGCCTCCAACAAGGATTTCTGTGAGAAACTTCTGCCAAGATGGAATGGTACTCTACCATTCACTAAAGCTATCTCCCAATTCCAAAATGCTGCCATCAACTGGGAGAAATCAAATACTCAGGCAACACATAACGAAAAATCAAAGCTTCTTGCTCGACTTAATCAATGTTAGGTAAAGAACACATTCAATCCTTGTATTTCTAATGACTTGCTCTCCATATCATTGCAAGAATAATATGGCCAGTTGCTTCTCCGTGAGGAACAAGATTGGCACCAAAAATCTCATATTCAGTGGCTACAATTTGGTGATGCAAATACCAAGTTCTTCCAATCCTACATCAAGTCCCGACGACACTTCATGAAGATCCACAGATTATGAGACAACAATGGAGAATGGGTGGACGACCCAACCACCCTCAAACAGCTTGTTCGTGCCTTTGTCATCGACCTCATGACCATAGATGGTGCACCGCCTGCTACACCAGTCTCTATTAAAGATTATGCTGGATAATTCTACCACATTCAGCCTCAAGGCCTGAACTTCCTTGCCCGAATGCTGAGCCCAAAGGAAATACTTGATACTGTACATATGATGCCACCATCCAAAGTGCCCGGACCTGATGGCGTCTACAATGAATTCTTACAATCTCACTGGAACATAGTGGGTAACTCTGTTATTAGAACTGTGCAACATTTCTTTAACACTAGCCACATTGACAACAAACGTGTAGATTTGTACATGGTTCTTATTCCAAAGACAAGACAGCCTCAGTGTTGCTCCGAGTTGCGGCCAATCTCCCTCAACAATACCTACTTTAAGCTAATTTCTAAAATCATCATTGAGTGCCTCAAGCCATACCTTAATAGATGGATCTCAGAGACATAGACCAACTTTATTCCAGGTAGGAGGATCAATGATAACATCCTACTAGTCCAAGACGTCATTCATTCCATGAAGCACAAAAAAGGGCGGAAAAAATGGGTATGCATCAAATTGGATTTAGCTAAAGCTTTTGATAGGATGTGATGGTCGTTTATCTAGGACACCCTAACCAAGCTGGGACTCCTGGAAATAACTATCAAGCTGATAATGAAAACCATATCAAGTGGAAGCACCTCCATCCTCTGGGAAGGAACCCCACTCGATGCCTTCAAGCCTACCCAAGGCGTATGACAAGGAGATCCACTGAGCCCTTACCTCTTCATCCTCTGCGCGTAACACCTCTCTGAGGCCATCAACCAAGCAATACATGGCGCAACATGGAAACCTATCATTCTTACCCACAAAGGACTACCACTGTCTCATGTTATGTTCGTTGATGACATCCTTCTCATGGCAGAAGTGAATGTTACTCAAGCTGATGTTATCTTGAAAGTTCTCAGTGATTTTGCTACTATCTCCGGACAAGTTGTCTCTAAAGCAAAGTCCAGATGCTTCTTCTCGGCCAACACCACATGAGCTGACAAGCGTGCCTTCTATAGACGCCTTGGTATTGATCATATGGATGACTTAGGCTGGTATCTCAGAGTGCCAATCCTCCATCACCATATCAACAAAGCTACCCACCAGCAAATCATTACGACCATCAAGGATCACATGACAAGATGGTCCGCCTGACACCTCTCGCTTGCAGGGAGAATTATGCTTGCTAAATCTACACTACAAGTGATCCCGTCGTATGCCATGCAAATAGTTCGACTGTCACCCTCACTTTGTGATGATATCAACATATATGTCAAGAATTTTGTTTGGCCAGGTGGAAAAGAACAATAAAAACTATCTTTGGTGTCATGGAAGAAGATCACAACACCAAAGGAAGAAGGAGGGTTGGGAATAAAGGATTCTTGAGACCCCTCCCTAATGTTGAAGAATGTTTGGTTCTTCATCAATCATGGTTCAGCCCTCTGGGTCCAGGTGATGAGGGAAAATATATGTCTGATGACAGAATAAGCAAAAAGCCTTGTTCATCTGCATAGGCCTTCATCAAAAGAAATAGTCAAATGCTCACAGAGTCATGTAGTAGGATTACCCACTCTGGCTCTAACACTAATGTCTGGACCGACACATGGATACTTGGTAAATCGATTCCTGATTATGAACCTTCCTAGAAAATACCAGCTGAGCTTACTGACCTCAAAGTCAGTTCAATGTGACTTGATGATGGTGAGTGGGATATGAACTTTATCCACTCTTACTTACCTCTTGTGGTTTGGCATCTAATCCAGTTCACACCCGCTCTTTTTGCCTCTCCTACACTGGATACGTGGGCTTGGCCTCATGAAGATGATGGAAACTTCTCGGTTAAATCATCCTATGCTCTAGCTCAAATTGGTAAATCCTCAGCTGTCCCGGGTGAGTGGTCCTACATCTGGAGGATGTGACTACCTGAACGTATCTGCATTTTTCTCTGGCTACTCCAGCACCGCACCCTTCTCACAAATGCGAAGAAGTTACGCCGGCACCTGAATGTCGCCATTGAATGCCTGCTATGCAATAATGACCCAGAGACTCTCTAGCACTATCTCTGTGACTGTCTTCACATCTGTGGAATATGGGATGGCCTCATCGTCCCGACTCGTTTCTATGATCTTAACAAAGACAAATGGATTCAGAATCTCATTCAGTCATGTAGCAGCCCTGGGAACGACATTCACCTGGTGATCACATGCTGGCACATATGGCACTTACGCAACAACAAAGTGCACAATAACTACCGACCCAATGTGCAATCATGCATTGCGTTCATCAAAGAAAGAACAAAGTCAATTCGTAAGCTCCCAACTCTAGGAGTTTGTAGTAAGCTGAGGATCCAACTGGATTATCCCATGGCCAGTAACTACAAAGTGGCTATATTCATAGATGCTTCATTCAACGTCGCCTCCCGTAAAGAAGCTATTGGTCTCCATGCAGTAAATAGCTTGGGGTAGTGTCTCCATGGAGAAGGCATCCCACTTCACTCTATCTCAGTGCTCGAGGCAGAGACACATGCACTACTTGTTGCATGTAAATTATGCAAGGGCATGAACCTCAACAATGTACTCCTCCTATCTGATTCTAAGCAGGCGGTTACACTTCTGAATAATGAATCATCTGCCCCGACATTGCTCCTTCCCCACTGGAGAAAATTTCACCACCTCAAGTCCACAATAAATCAGCTCCTTGTACTCTATGTACCTAGGAATCTGAACACTATGGTTGATGGTATAGCAAAACACACTCTTCGCAATTTTATTCCCTGTAATTTTGCTTCAAATAAGCCCCCTTGGCTTAAAGTAGATATCAATGTCAACTTTGATCTTATTTGGCCTGCACTAGAGAGCGTGATGAATTAAAATTCTCTAATTCTACAAAAAAAATTAATCAACCCATGTGCTCCCTTAAGAAAGTGATGTCATGTTTGAATTCTTATCACCTGATAAAGGAATTATGACCAATTTATTGAGCTTTACATGATTCAAACACGTAAGTCCAATCACATAATAGATGTACCAAAATTACGAGAATGGATCTCAAGATTTGTTTTGACTAGATATAATGTTTGATTTCGATCTGGCATATAGCCTAGTATTGGGTTATAATTTTATTAATAATCGGTCAACATGGGTTGTGATAAGTTTTTCTCGACATGGAATGTTGAATGGTTGTCTTCTTTTGGTAATCCATAAGTTCTAATTAAAGATTGTATAAACATATAATGCTATGATTTCCCTACAAAGAACAGATAATAAGTTTGATATTATATGTCTAGCACTAGACTACTATATTGTTAGTGAGAGGGTTGTGTTTGACTCAAATTCTAGGAAGAAGAAAATGCAAATACATAGAATAATTATTTGACCTTGAAGGAAGGGATACCATTTCCTTACTTCTACATGCTAGTACACTGCTACAACTCATCCACCATGATAATTTAAACTAAGGTAAGTCCCTCTACATATTGTTGCTTGAGTTCCATGATTATCCAAAGGAGAGATCACCTGGATCCAACTAGATGATTACCTAGGGTAAATCCTTGTGTGTTGATAAAATCTTGTTTATGATCCATCAAAAGTTTAAAATTAATTTGTCTTAGATGAAAAGTAAACACATTTATTATTTATGAATAGATTAACATAAATTGTAGAAATGTTAATATACCCTCACCTAAACATGTTCATAAGAAGCATGTACAAAAGGAAGTATTAATGCCTTGGTCCTAGGTTTGTATCAAATGATGAATTTCTCTAATTTGAGTCAAGGCAAGGGTTAACCTAGATTGCATAATTGGTGAGCGGACCAAAGAAGAGGTATCACAAAGATTATTAGGGTTTATTTGAAAAGTGTGTGGGATTTAAAGAAGTTATTCTAGGATTTTAAAAACTCTTCATGATGAATAATCTTATTCAAAGTGATAGTTAAAAAGAGAAAAAAATATTCCATTAATACGCAAAATCATTAGTAAAATTTCTTGAAACATGTATATAATTAAGACAATAAAAAAGGAAATGTCATATCACATTAACCCTTAAATCATGAATAGTTTGGAATAATCATCTGAAGGATCACCATCGTAATCACATAGGACTATTGGATATGGATAGGAAACACATTAACCTATGTAGTTAGGTGTATAGCCATGGGATGTTCCTTAGACAAATTAGGAGTACAATATGCAACCCAAAAACACACATTTGTAGGATAGATCTACAAGACCACATCCTCAGGATGTAGTATAATGATGACAATTGGGTCTCGATTCCATTAGGACGGTGAAGACACCAAAGCTAGGTGGGTTTTGTAGGTTCTATGCTGTAGAGGTTAGGGCTTTTATGGGGTTTCACATTGTTTTGGTTTAATATTATAAGGATCTCATACAATCAAACAATTCAAGCTAAAAATTAAGATAAAACTAGTCATTACAGCTAACTAGGTAACAAGAAAAACAATTGACTACTAAACAACAAAAGGCAATTTACTCTTGTAGACAAGTAGATTTATTGAAACTAAGAAACTTAATCAATAGCTACCCTAAGCTATCAACTAAAGAACCAAACAAAAGTAACCACAATTAATATATAAGTTCCACAGATAAATAAATTACCCATTAACTAGTAGGTTATCATTATCAAAGGAAAACTAGACCAGCAAGCAACTAAGAAGTTAATGATGGGATTGGATTGTTTGAAGGATATGGGAAGATCAACCAAGAATAGGCAAATATTCAATAGACATATCAATAGTAGTTCTATTAAACCCAAAAACTAAAGGAGATGTTGGTTAGGAACTCTACCCTATTAGTGGGTCATGGATGGAATAAAATACATTGAGGGAAATGACTCCTTATATAATAACCTATCCACCCTTGGAAAGCTAAATTAACTAGGGGGTGATGAACATGAGTCATGATCAAACCAATGGGTTTTGGTTCTTATATATGAGTCTCCAAATAGATTTGGTGTCAAGGGGTATTATATGTGGTAGGAAGAGAGTTTTGTAGAGGTGGTAGGAAGAGTGATTTCACCACTTTCTACCCCACGTCCAACCTCTCTCTATTCTCTCTACCAACAGATAGGGGAGATAAACACCTAGCTACATAGATCGACCATCTAGGATCAAGGGAATTGAGAGGTAGAAGGGTAAAGAGGAAAAAAAGATATGTGTATCCAAATGGACTTAGGTGTTATTCCCTTCCAACACTTCATATCCCTCTTCTCTATATATTTTAGAAGTTTCCATGGATAAATCAATGAAGAAAGAGACAAGGAGATAGAACAAGCATGAACATCACACTAATGAACAATAAATAATGTTTTTCATATATTTAATAGTATGGTACCATATTAACATATTATTTTCCCAAACAACCAAGAGAGGGGGCATAGCTACTCATCACAAAAGAAGATATAAAAGAGAGTATAAATAATAGTAGGAGGCAATTGATGTTAATGAAGAATATCCTCATGTTCACCTACATCTGGTAGAAGTAAGATATCCACCCTCCAAGGTAAATGGCATGACGGATGGAGTGTGATGATGGTATAAAACCTAGATAACAAGGGTTTTAGTGGATGTAAATGAGGTAGACAATAATTAGGACTATGTGGGAGTGGTAGGTGGGAGTGGTAGTTGGTGTCTGGTGAGTGTAATGAATGCCAACTCCTTCATACAATCCTCAAGTAAGGATTTTGTAGAGCCTAGGGGTAGCTAGTGTTAATGGGGAAATTGGGAAACACCATATGTATGAAAGTTTAGGGTGTTGGGAAAGAAACATCATTTTATTTGTCACAACTATAGTGAATAAGGATAAAAGGATAGTTGTAACTGAGACCAATAGTATTGGATGGGTAGGCTATGTCTGCGCTGAACAGTCAATTTTGGTTAGGTAGTGTGCTTTTTCTAGAGTAGAATAGTCACGATGAAGGTTAGGTAGAATGACCATTATCATTTAAATGAACATTTTCATGAATTGATCTTCATGAAGTCTTAATCATTCAAGAATGACCATTTTGTAGGAGCAAGCCTATTCTGAGGGATCTGGTGGGATGCACTTTAATCTTCAATTGATTTTCCATGGAGTGCATTGCATTTGTGTAAAACTTGAAAACTTCAAGTGATTTTCCATGGAGTTCATTCCATGTTGTCTCGTTGGACTTATCTAAGCATGGTGAAGTCCTCAGGTTTAATTCCTTCTTCTCCTTCAATTGATTATCATTAATTAGCTATAATCCTTATGTCCAATTCCACATAAAATGGGCTTTATTGGGAATAAGCATGTATTATAACTATATTACATGAAAAATGGGATATAACAATGTAAATGGAGAGAAATTAGGGTTCCAACACCACCCCAAGAATAAAACGTTCTTGTCCCTAAGTATGCTTCAACAATATGTCTTTTCAATTTCATTTATAGTAAGAAATGGTGAATTCACCAAAAAAATCTATTCATTAACTGAGCAAGGTCAATTATGGATTCGTATGTGCAGCTAACTCCTCTCAATTTCATTTTCACAACCACACTTTGATCAAAGAATAGATCAAAACTATCCAAAATAGGGTATCAAAAACTTATTTATAGATATGATGCATACATAATGTTAAAGGTAAACCATTTCATTTTTTGAACAACAAAATAAGTTGGAAAGTTGTTTCCCTTTCACACAATCATCCATATACATTCGTCCACTCTACTTGTTCTAGTATGCTATGTAAAAGGTCATGATAAGTTGGTGTTGATATTCTTTATCCCAATATACATGATAAAGAAAGAAGGACATTATGGAAGGAAATTGGAATGGCATTACATACAAAACTATTTTTTTCTATTATTTTTCTTCATTTCTATCACATAAAAGCACCATAATTTTCTTTTTTCATTTTTCTTTTTCTTTGCCCATTTTTTAGGATAGGGTTTTAAGGTTGTATGAAGAAGGGCAGAGTAGGAAGCATTGGCCACCCCAAGCTTTGATGGGTGGGCATCACTGTTCGGAAAATCGGCCGCTTAGGCCGAATAATCGGCCGAATATTCCTTTTTAGGGGGTCTACCAAACCGATTATCAATAATCGGCCTATAATCGGTCCAGGACCGATTAATCAGCCGATCGGGGGAATAATCAGCCGATTAATCGGCGATTTTCAAAATCAAATGCTAGTAATAATTTTTTTTTACATTGATTTTTTCTAATACTACTATTGGTCATTACAATTACATTCTCTTCTTCCAATTTACATATTTGTTCTTCTCCTCATGTTTTCTCTATAAGTTTATAGTTAGTGTTTATTGAATTGATCCTTACTATTGATGTTTTCTTCTCTAAGTTCATCAATGTTTCTAATTACTTCTTAATGCAAGATTAGTCTATGACTTATCAATGTTTCTAATTACTTATCAATGTTTTTTTCCTAATTTCATCAATGTTTCAAGTTACTTATTAATGCAATATTAGTCTTATCACTTATCAATGTTTCTAATTACTTATTATGGCAATATTAGTCTATGACTTATCAATGTTTCTAATTACTTATTAATGCAATATTAGTCTATTACTTATCAACGTTTCTAATTACTTATTAATGTGATATTAGTCTATGACTTATCAATGTTTGTAATTACTTATCAAAGTTTTCTTCTCTAATTTCATCAATGTTTCAACTACTTATGAATGCAATATTAGTCTATTACTTATAAATGTTTCTAATTACTTATCATTGTCATTATTATATGGTCAATATATAATTTACATATCTTTATGATTAATATTAAAAAAAATCAAAACCGATTAAAACCGAATATTCTCCCGCTTATACTCCCGCATACCGTATATACTCTATTCGGTACCCTCTCCGCCCGTACACCGATTACCGCTTTTCATAACACTGGTGGGCATGACTTGATCATTTTGTGAATTTGTATTTTGGTGAGGCACATGGATATGAAATGTTGAAATAGTGGGATCAAGCAAGACATCAAGATAAAGCATCCCACAAGCGAGGTATTCAAGGAATTCTTCACAATGATGAAAACGTCATTACGACCCAAAAATTATGCTTAATTGCATGTTTTTTCAAAAGTTTTGATACCCAAAGCGTTTGTGGTTTACAGTGAATTCATTGTCATATCACTTCTCCATGATGGGAGTGGAAGTCATGTATAACACTAAGAAATGACATGAAGAAGAGATAAACACATGTATGTGCCACACCAAACATAAAACATTAATTGAATGAAGTAGACATATAATCTTTTCTTTTTGATGAAAACTATAAAAACTCTTGGTTAAAATATATTAGTAGAATTTCAAGAATTCAACCATAGAAGCACAAACAATGAATATATAATCAGAATAACTTTTTAAGTCAAACTATTTTATTTATTGGGAAATGCTTGAAAAATTGCTTCTAATATCTCATTATTATATTGATAACTACCTACAAAGCATTCAAATAAACAAATGGGGGTCTAAAATAGCTCCCAAAGGAAGTTACTAAACATATACCTGCAATATAATTAATGGAATAACATGTCAAAAACGTCAAAATTTATGAAAAAATACACAAATATGCATGGAAATAGAACTAAGTGTCACCCATATGCATGAAATGAAAAATACAAAAGTAAAGATGATACGTCAACTCAATCAACAAGTATAGTTAGGAAAAACAAAAAATAGAGGGACAACATAACAAGAGCATTCCTCCATACTAATCCAAGCTTTTGAATCATTATGTCTTCGACAAAGGACTAAGATCAGGATGGGGGAATGGTCATAGGAAGGTATTGAGGTGTCTAGTCATACTAGGTGGATCAATAGGGGTTAGATGGTGTCTACTTGTAGTAATTCCCCCACTAATAAACCTTTGGAGGTATAAATTATTTCATTTAACTCTATATAGAACATCAAAATGCATGTCCCAACTTGGGACCCTACTATGACTATGTGTAGTCATTATAGTAGATGTGGTTCAAGTAACAATGCATCTATTGCTGGTCATACCACATCTGATACTTTTATGTTTGAATCTTCTCCAACAGTGCCATAATAGAGGACATATCATAGGCATGTGTTGGAGGTTGTGGTATCAAATTCTTAGTCTCTTGCCCATTCTTGATGTGGGGTAATTGGCTCTCCTGCTACTTCTTCTTCTAGGAAACATTCATCTGACATTCATCGTGATGTAGATCTATCACTAGTGCCTTATAGGTTAGTCTCAGATAGTCTTCCCTCCATCTTACAAAGACTTCTATAAGATCAGATAAGGACCCAACATACATAAAAGTATTATTCTATGGTAGGGCATCTGAGGGTGAAGGTAAAGTATATGGGACTAAAATGTTGGTTTATCTTGTCATCCCTAATCAAAACCACATGAGCTCTCACTAGGTAGTTAAAATTATTAGATTCAGTTCCTTAGGATTTGTTGAGAAAGCTCAATTTTTAAGCATAGGATATAGCAACAGATGTAGCCACAACCCCCATAATTAATGGTGAAGTACTCTTTGTGAGGATGCAATTCAAATGGTCAATCATTATTTCCCCTACGCTTACACATCTATATGATCAACGATGCAGTTACAAACAACTTCTTTTGCAAGAAACATACTTGGCTATCATATTGTGCAGAAATGGTATGCACAAAGACCTAACTTTTTCCCTGGCCTAACACTTCCATGTAGGACTCTCCCTCTACATTATTTTGAAATCTTCCAAGTACTCAATCTCTCCTATATTTTGCATTTCTCCTCATCTAGCTAACTTATGCAAAGTTAAATTTAAATCATCCCTCTGCAATTATTTTATAAGTAGTTCAAATATACAATACATTATCCTCATCCATGTCAAAAACCCACTTCCTTCTAGTCACCACATCCACTTCCTCAATCCTACCCAATTCAAACATTCCATCCATTTAAGTGCATTCCATGGAGCACACTATGTTCCAAACACATGTATCCACCATCATCCTTCCATTGTACCTGCTCGAACAACATAATATCCAAATACACCATAAGAAAAAAATTCGGGACGCCACCATTATCATTCCTAAACAATTATGGTGACAACATTACCCCAAACTATGATTAACACAAACTCAATCTCCTAGAGTATCAAAAACAAACGTCCTCCACACAAGTTTTCCCAGTATACTACATACTTCCCTCACCACCTCCCCTATTCAACTCCCCTTCCTCTCTACAACATTTGCATCCAGAGACCATCTAGAGGTGGCAACTTGTCGCCCTATCACTCACCATGATTTCTCTTCTTCCTGTCTTCTAAGAATAGGCTTTATCCTCGGTGCTATATTACTCCAGACCAAGTAATACATATTTCAACACACACTCCTCTTTCCATCTCCTCCTCTTTCTATCCCAACCTCCTTTTTCATCCTCGTCAATAGTCAACCATACTCACAAGCTTTCTAGATCGGTATGTCCATATTTATAAAGTAGGTGAAGCTCACTCTATGTGGCAAAGTCATCTCTTCCTCTCCTAAAAATTACCCTACGAGATCCAACCTAGCCCATCCTCATCAAACCCATCCCATTCCCTCAATTTTACTTCTAAAATAACTCCATCCCTTGCTAGCCATCCAGTTAGAACTCACCCCACCTTGCCTTTCAAAGTCAAAGTTCTTCCTTCACAATGTCCCTCTCGATATGCACCAAAACCTTGAGAAATACCCCTCAAATATCCTTCTAATATACCAGTTTGTAACTCCAGTTTTTAGAAAACCCAATAAGCATCTCAGTAAGGGGACGTTTGGTTTCCTGGATCTGGCTGGATTGGATTGCAATCCAAAATCCAATAGAAGAAAATTTATTTTTGCTTTGATGGAGCTGGATGATCATAAAAATCCAGGACTTCTAGATTATACAGTAGCTGCTGGATTCTACCTTCCATCTCAAAACGGTTGGATGCCGGAATACAACGAACAACAAAATCAGATGTACGTATCTCTTTGGTTCCCTCCTCCGTGCCAGGCTCCCAGCTGCTTTGTGGTCCTCTCCCTAACTACTTCGTGGTCCCTTCCCCAACTACTCTGTGGTCCCCTCATCTCCCTATACTAACACGATCAGCTCTACGTAGGAGCTACGAGCTACTGCCACACCATCAAAGCATGAAGAAGACGAGAACCGGACCGAGTACAGGAGGTCTATCCAATGTAGCCAAACGTAATGTTTGTTATTGCTACATTTATCTAATCCAAGTAATCATCTCAACATAGATAAAACAAATTCTGTATTTCTTAAAATCCAGCTGAACCCAATGAACCAAACGTACCCTAAAATAAACATATCAATACTTGTGACGTTTTTCAGTTCTGAATATATAAAGATCCACATAAAGTGAGCATTTTTAAACTAAAGTAACTATTGAATGAAATATTTTGTAAAGTGTGCTAGTATGTTAAATTGGTTTTTTTCACTAGAACTTATTCCTGCTAACTATGTTTTTTTTTACTAGAACTTATTCCTGCTAACTATATTGATTACCAAAAGGACTTTTGGATGACTTGGACAATAGTCTCCTAATAATAAGTACAGTTCCAGTTTATTATTTTCTGCTTGATTTGTCGCATTTTTTAGCTATATGCATCACCGGTAACTATTTTGATTACCAAATGTGCAGACGGAGAAGGTGAAAACCATCGATGACTGGCTCCCCATCACTGTGTCGCGTAATGCCACGTGGTGGTACTCAGCATTCCACAATGTCACCGCCATGGTCGGTGCCGGTGTCCTTGGTCTCCCGTTTGCCATGTCAGAACTCGGGTGGGGCCCCGGTATCGCAGTACTCATGATCTCATGGGTGGTCACCCTGTTCACGCTGTGGCAGATGGTGCAGATGCACGAGATTGTGCCTGGGAAACGACTCAACCGGTACCACGAGCTAGGGCAATATGCCTTCGGCGAAAATCTGGGGCTCTGGATCGTGGTGCCTCAGCAGCTGGTAGTGCAGATTAGCGTCGATATCGTGTATATGGTCACTGGCGGGACGTCGCTAAAGAAATTCCACGACACAGTGTGCCCGACCTGTAGACCCATCTCGACATCGTGCTTCATCATCATCTTCGCTTCGGTGCACTTCGTGCTGTCCCAACTCCCCAGCCTTAACTCCGCCTCGGCTGCCTCTCTGGCCGCCGCGGTCATGTCCCTGAGCTACTCGACAGTCGCATGGGCCACCTCATTGTTCCAGGAGAGACCAGATAGCTTACACTACGGGTATAAGGGAAATAGCAACGCTGATAAGGTGTTCAGCTTCTTCAGCGCTCTCGGCAGGGTGGCCTTCGCGTACGCTGGCCACAACGTGGTGCTGGAGATCCAGGCAACGATCCCGTCCACGCCGGAGAAACCGTCCAAGGGGCCGATGTGGAAAGGGGCTGTTGCGGCATATGTCATCGTCGCCATATGCTACTTCCCCGTTGCAGTTGTCGGTTACTGGGCGTTTGGGAACGCGGTTAATGAGAACATACTAGTCAGTCTTGAGAAACCCGCATGGGTCGTTGCTATGGCGAACATGATGGTTGTCGTCCACGTCGTTGGTAGCTATCAGGTATGGTTCTGTTCTGGTTCGTCTCTTCCTTCTATTGCAAAACTAACGTTCTATCACTGATGAAGGTCTACGCGATGCCTGTGTTCGATATGATCGAGGCATTCCTTACAAAAAAGATTCTCTTGACTCATGATTTTAAGCTTCGATTAGTTTGTCGCAGTATATACGTCGGTAAGTTAATAAAACTCTCTGCATATTATTTGTAAAGAGCATTCATTAATGAGTACTCAGTCACTAATGCTTAATTGATACACCCTATAGCCTTCACCATGTTCATGGCAATTACATTCCCCTTCTTTAGCGGGCTTGTAGACTTCTTCGGAGGCTTCGCGCTTGCTCCTACTAGTTATCTTGTAAGTAAATCATTCCAATAGTTACTCGCTCACTGCATACTAAGAGGTCTTTTGGTCGAATAAACTACTAATTTTGCTACTATTCATAAGTTGCCATGCGTTATATGGCTCATCATCCACAAACCGAGGAGATATAGCGGCACATGGATCATCAACTGGGTATTTAGCTCACATTTGGTTATATAGTTTTGTTTTCTATCCACAATTTGTTATTTGACATCTACAGATTGGATTCTCTGTAGATATGCATCTTTGTTGGAGTTATATTGATGGTCATCTCCCCCATAGGTGGATTATGGAAGATCATTCGCGAACCGGAAACATAGTCGTTCTTTCTTCATCATTGCAACGCAAACGTGGAAGAAGTATATTGCTTGCGATACACAGTGTTTTATAAATAGAGTGGAAATATTCTTTCACATATACACTTTTAACATTTTTCGTAGAACACTTGGAACGTCATTCTCATTCCCTGTTATTTCATATCCCAAAATAACTTTCAACTTGGCGCATCACTGTATCTAGAACCTAGTGATAGAAATAGATATCTGGAAAGTTGGTCCGTATTTTGAACTTCATCTGTCCATTAACAAGCTAATTTGTGACCCTTACTGTGTGCTAGATCTTGATGCAGAGCTAAGATGTTTGTGACATGTTGTGTTATACTTGGATGGTCAACCTATTTGAAATTCGATAAATTCTATGCTAGTTGAGCATCTATTTTAGTCATGATATCAATGTAGAATTTCTCAATAGCTGGTAAAATTATTCTCAACGAGCATTTTGTTCGAGATTCACCGTATTTGTGGCTTCAAATCTATTAGTCTTGCGTACATGTATAGAATCAACGTCAGAATTCCTTGTAGCACCTATCAATCCTTAAGCAATAGATCTTTCCTAGGACAAGCCTTGGTAATGAACCCTAGGGATATGCTTTTTCAGCAATTAGTTATCTAATGTGCAGCCATTAGACATGAATGTATAGGTTGCCTTTAAAGTAAATTTGACAAATAATCTTATAGCCAAAGTATACACTTTAAATACATTTCTTGTCAATAAATTTTAAGGTCCTTGGCCTTTCAAATATCTTTATCTGGGTAAACCCAGTGTGCTACTCGCTTTTTATTAAGTATTCAAAAGACATGAAAAAAAATTCTAATATCTTATTTGCAAGTTATCCCATCTAAAAAAAAAGTGAAATAAGTTCACACATTTATACATCATATGAAATATACAACTGTTACTCAGTTAACTAAAACACTATCTACAAACAAAAAAAACCTTTTCATTACTTCCAATAATTAGCTTCAATTGCATTATCATGAACGTCATGTTGCATATATATATATATATATATATATATATATATATATATATATATATATATATATATATATATATATATATATATATATATATATATATATATATATATATATATATATAAAAATTGTGAGACACACATTCTATACAGGAAAACCCATAAGACCTCTAAATGGTTTTACACTTCTGGGAGGCATTTTCTAGCATAGTTTATGTCGCTCCCTCTCGAGAAACATCTTACTTATCCTACATTTGTCTTACCTAATATTATTTTCTTATACTAAAATAATGTAGTATTAGTACCACATGAGTTCGAAATTCAAATGAAGTAAGCCCATATATATTAACACTATTACCATAATTAATTAGAAACATAATCTTTTATTAAAAAATTCAAGGAAATGGTAGTCTAGTTTAGACATAGAGAAAAAAATGAACTACAATTTGCACAACGACAACAAACAAATACATGAAAACAAAGGAAATTGTGAGATTTTTGGATAATTTCAAGTCTTATAAAGTAGGTAAACAAATACATGAAAACAAAGGAAAATGTGAGATTTTTGGATAATGTCAAGTCTTATAAAGTAGGTAATATTATATCTTCTAGTAGTATTCAATTTGGTGAATAAAGTGGTAAGCATTTAAATTAGTATTCACATTGTAGTACAATGTACATCCTTTTGTGGAATGTGTGGGTGCATCTCGACTGTTGAAATAACACAGGTTGAGAGAGGTCAATGTTGAATGCAAGGTGACATTAGTTATTTGTCTGGAGACTCACATACGTAGGGATACAATTGTGATACTGAGGAATCTATTTCCACTTGGCATGGAGTTCAACTCCAACCTGGACCATGTGGAGGGTGGATGGATAGCCATGGGTTGGAATCATAGGAGTTGGGATGTCCAATTGATCCATGCTATGGATCAAATGGTTACCACATTGTTCGTTAACCATGGTGGCTTTCATTGTGTTCTATATGCTCTCTAATAACACAATTCTAAAGTTTATAAGAAAGGCTTTGGGATGTCCTTGCTTCAGCTAATTAAGTTGAACTTCCACAACATATTATTTGAGACTTTAATCACCTCAAGAAGGCATGCAAAAAGAAGGGTGGAAAACCTATCACTGACTTTGTCCTTATGTACTATAGTGAAGTAGTTAATGCAACCAATCTTATGGAGCTAAACATGACAGTTGAAGATGTGGCCTAGCATAACATGCAACATAGGGGGATCAGAAGCAATCTAGATAGGGGACTTGTTACTAAGGCTTGGTTGGAGGTTTTACATGAGGCTAAGGTTGAATTGGGAAGCCGCAACAATAGTGGCAACTTGTGGATGAGAGTTGAATTGACTAAGAAAGTGTGTAGAGGGAAATTGTATTTGTTCCTCAACAAATAACTTGATTGGCCTATCTATGAATCCAGTACAAAGGAGGTATGGGAGGCTATGTTTCAAGTTAAACATTATATGTGGTGGCCTTGAAGATGAAACAAACGAAAGAGAATTTGAGGAAATGGCCCAGGGAGTATGTTGACCAAAGGAACCTACTAAAGAATGCAAGAGAGGCTTGCAATGGTACGGTTATCGACCTGAGGTGTGATCCTTGAAAACTACTAGAGGGGGGTGAATAGAGTTTTATAGATAATTTAACAATTATTGAACTCAAACAACCACAATGTAAATATTGGACAAGGAGACGTAAGGTTTAGAGTGGTTCCAACTATAGCAAATACTATTGCTGTCAATCCACTACCCGGTTGCTTACCCAACCGGGATTTGAAAAGAAATTTATTTTATTACCTCTTCAAGGAATTTACATAAAATACAATCTCTTTTCCTAAACCCTTCAAGTAGCCTTCACCTAGAAGTAATCGCCAACCTTGAAGCAGCCTTCCCTTGAAGTAGATGCACCAACTCCCGTTGCACCAGCCTTCTGAAGTAGCTTCCCTTGCGATAGCCTTCTTGAAGTAGCTTGAAGTCCCCTTCTCCACCTGAGAAGTCAACCCTCTCCAATCCGTAGCCTCCAACCCTAGGAGTAGCAAGGAGAGTACAAAAGATAAACAGGAACAAGAAAGGAAACGGAAATTACAACTTATCCTTTAAGCTCGAGGCTTGATATGCCTAGATCAAGCGTAAGATCTCCTAGCCAAGTATGTGAACTTGTAATTGCTGTGGATAGGAGAATCTAGCCTATAGGACACGAGATTGAGCTAAGGAGAAAGTAGGCCAATGATCACAGTGCTCAAAATGCTTGCAAAAGATTTCTCAAGTATGCTCAAGTGTATTCTCAAGTGTAACAAGTGAATTCTAGTGTCCTATGGCTTGTCCTATTTATAGGAATGGCCTAAGTATGCTTAAGGACGTTCTAGACAACTTCTAGGGGTTTCTAAGTGCTTAACTAGCCGTTAGGTACAAAGTTGTTGCTTTAACAACGGCTAATTAATTTATTC
Source organism: Alisma plantago-aquatica (assembly GCA_963693085.1). Lineage (NCBI taxonomy): Eukaryota > Viridiplantae > Streptophyta > Magnoliopsida > Alismatales > Alismataceae > Alisma > Alisma plantago-aquatica. Next base: position 751,154,358 of record OY856409.1, read on the forward strand.
TGCAGTTGCTGTCAGAGACCATCTCGGTCGACAATTGGTCGACTGAGACACCTACTCGGTCGAAGTATTGTCGACCGACAGGCTCTCTGGATCAACGTTCATTTGCAACTGCCAACTACTTTGTCTGTTGTGTCTAACGGCTACTTTGGATCTTTCTCGGTCGAGGAGTTTGTCGACCGAGAGTGTCTCGGTCGAGGAGTTTGTCGACCGAGAATGATCCTATTTCAAGGTTTCAATTTAAGCATTAATTATATGTGTGAGTGTGCAAAGGTGATCCTAATTAAATGGGATGACATGTCTAACTATGGTGTTTGGCTAGGGAAAATCTAACGCTTGATTTACATGCAATTCTAAGTACTTGTACATTATATATTTGTACAAGTTTTACAACATTGATTACATTGCATGAAAATATAACTAAGTAAGCTCTTGGATTTTCCCTTGCTACTTTGTCATCCTGCTTAGTCCTGCACACTCAAGTAGCTTGTTAGATTAATAAGAATGAAATGTTTGTCATCATCGAAACAAAGGGATTTATCATAATATCCAATTTATCCAACAATCTCCCCCTTTTTGAAGATGACAAACATTTCCTAAATATGAAATAAGGAAATATAAAGCATGTGAGTTTCATACCTGAAAATTACCTTTTGTAGCCATTTATGTTTTGCAAGTGAGTGCTGGCCAAGATGTGATGAAACTTATTTATATTTTTGATTTTTATATTCTTTCTCCCCCTTTGTCATTTCAAAAAGATATCCAAGTTGAATGTTTTATTTTTCTTCTCCCCCTTAATATAATGCTCCCCCTTAATTAGATATCCTATTAGAAACATGGATTTTTATCTAATTTATCCACAATTTGTTTCTCAATCATTTGCAAAGGATGTTAAGCCTTGAAATGATATGAGATTCCCTTAAGCATATGATGAATGTATATTGATTTCTCATGTATCAAAGGATGTTAATCCCTAGATTAAATGCGAATCCTCTAAGCTTAGAGTACATAAAAATGTCTCCATCCAAAAGCAAGGGATGTTAAGCCCTGTTTTGGGTAGAGAGTTCCTTCAAGTACAAGATACCATTTTCAATAAATTCATAAATTTCTTGAAAATTTTCAGCTACACATGGTGATTACAATGTTTTTGTAAGCTTCTTCAATCAAATGGTCAAAGTTTTGATGATCTCCCCCTTAGTCTTATGCTTTGCTCCCCCTTAGATAGATATCTCAAATGAAAGTTTGAATACTAAGCAAATATATAAAATGTTGTAGATGATCTCCAAGATTTAACAAAGATGTATGCAATTTATGTCAGTCTGGAAAACAGAAACCCAGTCGGTCGACAATTTCTCGACCGACAGTGTTCTCGGTCGACTAGTTGCTCGACCGAGGATGTTTCTGGAGAACTGTTTTGCCATTTGGAAATTTAGCCACAATTTTAATAGTTGCCTGTTTTAATTATTACTCCCCTTTTTTGTTATGCTCTACAATAATGAACTTATAATCCATATTTTTGAAGATGTCTTATATGCCCAAAAAAAAATATCCATTTGAATCAAGAAACGATGGCAAGCTTCATTCAATAGCATGGAAAGTATTACAATCATATAGAAATGACCAATTTAAAACAATCATTGTCATTACAACTAGTACAACTTCAACACTTCACTGGAAAGATTTAAGAATTACATCGATGTCCGGATCTTTCCCAAGGAATGTCTCGGCTCCATAATATTTGACCAGAGTTTGCCAATCCAAAGCACCTGTCATAGTTAACGCATATGCTTCCAGAAATGTGGGAACTCGGTCAAATCGAAAGTGAGCAGCTATATCTTGCAATTGTATGGAGGAAAATTGAGTATGTGCAAGATCCATTGATGGTGGAGGTGGAGGTTGATAGTAGTTGTATGAAGGGTTAAATGGGTTGAGCATGCCAGGATTTAAGGAATGCGGATATTCATCGGTTTGGCTCGGAGAAAGATTTTGCATTCTTTGATTCAAGTATGTCATGGCATGGTGGGTATAGTTGAGTTGGTTACTAAGATGATATTGGGAGCCGACAAGATAAGTGAGAATATTCTGGATGGGATCAACAGAAAGATTAGTAGGAGGAGGGGGTGGTGGTATATCTTGATGTGATGATTCTCCTTCTACTCTTGCCCTTTTATGACCAAAGTCAATCCCCATCTTCTCTACGGTATTCTTACTTATCTTTGGTGGTCTACGCTCCCATGTATACCCCATATCTTCAATTTGTAACTTAAGACAATGTTGAGTGATCTGGCATACAAAATCGGCATACGGTGGATTGCCAGAAAACTCAAGCATGTTTTTAAGTATTATGCGAATGAAGTTTGTAGGAATTTCTTTTATGATAGCATAAATTAGACACATGCGGAAAATAGGGACCTCAGATTTATTGGCTCTAGGATGTATGTTGGTGGAAACAATGAGGTTTACTATCCTACATGCAGGTTTCAGGTTTATTGCATAATAAGTTCCCCTATCTTCATGACAAGTGGTATTGGTTTGAAATATGGCTCTTTTTATATCACTAAGGCTAGTGGAGTGGTCATCATGGGAGAATAAATTTAGTGGATTGCCGGTGGTAAGGTCAAGGAAATCTTGGTATTCATCTATATCAATTTCTAGCATATCAAGAATATCCCCTTCGGAAAATTTAAAACTACGCCCATTGACCATGGTGTAGAAGAATGTGGTTTCATTTTCGGTGTGGGATAAGAGATTGGCATAGAATTCGTTGACTACCTTAGTGGAATAGGAAGGAAAAGAAGGATTGATGAAGTCCTTCAGCTTTTGCACTCCAAAGAGATTCTCCAGATCGACTATGTTGATGAAGTCCATAGCTTCGACCGGGCGTCGGGGAAGAGGAGCTTTAGAGGAAAGCCATAGATATCGATCTCCAGCATCTCCGTCGACGAAGGCGATGTCGTTGATGATTGTTAGTGGCGGAGTGGCTTCCCGATCTTCTCTTATTTTTCTTCCGGCGACATTCTTCTTCCCACGGACAGCTGAGGATGAGGCCATTTGTGTTTCTTGAGTGTGGAGAAGAAGCAAGGAAGATTGGAGGATAAGAATGCTGAAGAGTTGCACAAAAATGCACTAGAGATGGACTATGGAGGCAAGGAAATGTAAGTGTGAGTAAGTGACTCATTTTTGCTCCTATTTATAGCATTCCAGTGACCTGGTCGGTCGACGACTCGTCGACCGAGCGTCTGCAATGGTCGAGTTGCAGACGCGCCACTTGGTTCCCCAACGGTCAAGAAAACGGTCATAACGGTCGGTTTACAACGGTCGTATCCAATGGCTATTTCTCGGTCGAGCACTTGTCGACCGACGTTGTCTCGGTCGAGCATTGGTCGACCGACAGTTTGTCCGATATTGAGTCTGTTTAGTATTTGTCGGTCGAGAGAGATGGGCTGACCGAGAGGTTCTCGGTCGACGAATTCGTCGACCGACAGACTTACTGAGTACAACTTTTAAAGTTGATTTTTAGATGCAAATGGTAGATCATTTTTGTAGAGCATTTATATGGATATTCTAAGGGAGTAATATTGGGATAATTTAAGGCTTAAATGATAACAAATGATTTAATTTTCAAGAAAATTTATATTAAGATAAGGTCCAAAGAGAGAATTTTCAAAATAAGCAATTTTTGTCGAAGCTTATTTTAGGTCGCCTTTGACTACGACCATGGCGCCCCTTAGTCAAGTTTTATTTTGACCAAGAGGCAAATTTTGCAGATTTTTTCAGATTGAATATATTGAGTCTAATATCTGCATAAAATTTAAATATCAAGTTGAAGCATACTACTTAATTGGAGACACAATTTAATTATTTCAAAGATACTGAGTTAGAGATTTTGTTGCAAGCAATAACATATGACTAATAAGTTATTTTGCTTGTTTGCATACAATTTTCTATGCGCACCCAATGATGAAAGCATACAATGATAATTCCATTATTATTAGTACCAGAAAATACTCATATGAAAATAAGATTTTTCTTTTCATTTGACTTAGACTTTAAATCATCTAGGGAACAAACTAATATTAATTTCATTTATATTTGTAATTATGTAGAGTTGAGATAGACATAGAAATATGCAACTAATGTCTTTGGTCATATCTCAACTTGATTTTGTTCATTTAGTTTGGAGGTTTTGGAACCCAAACTAACTCTACATCTTTTCTCTTATAAGGACATGAAAATGAATAGTGACCAAGGCGCAAGCAGTAATGACAAAAAATTGAGTCAACTTCATATCTTTTTCTATGGTTATGTCCTATGTTGTCATTGGATGAGGATGTCCTTTTAGGTACATATATAGATTGGGTATGTGACTTTCTCTGACTAGGTTGTTGATGAGATTTTCCTTTAGGCTTGTAACCTAGTCCCCTTCTCCCAATTTGTTGATAGGGATTATCTAGAATTTGATCAAGAATGCCATGGTTATTCAAACTACGAACTTGTTGTTGTAGCTTGTCAATCTCATCCATTCTTTTCTTAATGTCTATTTTTGCTTGGTCTAGATTTGATGACAATAAATTTCTTTCTTTTACAATAGTGTCATAATCTATATGGTTGCACAGTAATGGTTGTTTCTGAAGATCGTTTACTTGAGTCTGTAAGTTTGAATTTTCAACAGAAAGGAGCTTGCAATCGGCTTCCATAGATTTTAACTTAAGATCAGAAAATTTATTTCCTTCTTTAAGATTCTCATTTTCAGATGCAAGAGCAAGAAGTTTAACATTTAGATCATCATTTTCTTTATTTGATTTCTTTAATTTCCTTTTGCACTCAACATATTTATTATGTGTTTCTTCAATAATAGCAACTAGTTCTTCTTTAGATAAATCAAAAAGACTTACCTCTTCTTCTTCTTCTTCTTCACTAGTTGTAGCAATAAAACATTCTTTGTGCTTATCCTCTTCCTTTGATCTCCATGGGCATCTGGTTGTTTTGTGGTTTGTTCCTAAACACCAATTGCAGCATGTAGTGGTTTCGTTCAAGCACTTTTCACCATTTCCCTCCATTCTTCAAGACCTGGTTAGGGTTCCTTGAAGCCTGCTCTGATACCAATTGAAAACTACTAGAGGGGGGGTGAATAGAGTTTTATAGATAATTTAACAATTATTGAACTCAAACAACCACAATGTAAATATTGGACAAGGAGACGCAAGGTTTAGAGTGGTTCCAACTATAGCAAATACTATAGCCGTCAATCCACTACCCGGTTGCTTACCCAACCGGGATTTGAAAAGAAATTTATTTTATTACCTCTTCAAGGAATTTACATAAAATACAATCTCTTTTCCTAAACCCTTCAAGCAGCCTTCACCTAGAAGTAATCGCCAACCTTGAAGCAGCCTTCCCTTGAAGTAGATGCACCAACTCCCGTTGCACCAGCCTTCTGAAGTAGCTTCCCTTGCAATAGCCTTCTTGAAGTAGCTTGAAGTCCCATTCTCCACCTGAGAAGTCAACCCTCTCCAATCCGCAGCCTCCAACCCTAGGAGTAGCAAGGAGAGTACAAAAGATAAACAGGAACAAGAAAGGAAATGGAAATTACAACTTATCCTTTAAGCCCGAGGCTTGATATGCCTAGATCAAGCGTAAGATCTCCTAGCCAAGTATGTGAACTTGTAATTGCTGTGGATAGGAGAATCTAGCCTATAGGACACGAGATTGAGCTAAGGAGAAAGTAGGCCAATGATCATAGTGCTCAAAATGCTTGCAAAAGATTTCTCAAGTATGCTCAAGTGTATTCTCAAGTGTAACAAGTGAATTCTAGTGTCCTATGGCTTGTCCTATTTATAGGAATGGCCTAAGTATGCTTAAGGACATTCTAGACAACTTCTAGGGGTTTCTAAGTGCTTAACTAGCCGTTAGGTACAAAGTTGTTGCTTTAACAACGACTAATTAATTTATTCTGCAGTTGCTGTCAGAGACCATCTCGGTCGACAATTGGTCGACCGAGACACCTACTCGGTCGAAGTATTGTCGACCGACATGCTCTCTGGATCAACGTTCATTTGCAACTGCCAACTACTTTGTATGTTGTGTCTAACGGCTACTTTGGATCTTTCTCGGTCGAGGAGTTTGTCGACCGAGAGTGTCTCGGTCGAGGAGTTTGTCGACCGAGAATGATCCTGTTTCAAGGTTTCAATTTAAGCATTAATTATATGTGTGAGTGTGCAAAGGTGATCCTAATTAAATGGGATGACATGTCTAACTATGGTGTTTGGCTAGGGAAAATCTAATGCTTGATTTACATGCAATTCTAAGTACTTGTACATTATATATTTGTACAAGTTTTACAACATTGATTACATTGCATGAAAATATAACTAAGTAAGCTCTTGGATTTTCCCTTGCTACTTTGTCATCCTGCTTAGTCCTGCACACTCAAGTAGCTTGTTAGATTAATAAGAATGAAATGTTTGTCATCATCGAAACAAAGGGATTTATCATAATATCCAATTTATCCAACAATCCTCTCAACCTAGAGATCATGCTCAAAGAAAATGAGGGTACGAGGAAAGTGACTGGTCTGTAGAAAATCAAAGAGAAGATGGCATGATAGATAAGTATGATAAAGTGGATTAGAGATGAAGATAGGCACACAAAGACTTATTATGTTTCCATTTGGAAAAATAATATGAGGAATGTTGTCTACTCTTTAATCAAGGTTGATGGTTCCATGAATAGAGGTGGCAATGAAGTGGGAGATGAAGTAGTGGACTTCTATAGCAAGCTATATCATCATGAGGTGTGCTAGTGAGAGACACATTTCTATCTAGGAGAAGGATCACAAAGATTGTGAATTTTGATCTTTGCAGTGATGCAACTGATGACAAGATTAAGAAAGTGGCTCCAAGTATTGGCGCCTCTAGTCCCTTGGACCTGATGGAATAAATTTGAATTTTTCTCATTCTATGCAACAAATTATTAGTTAGGATGTATGAGATGTAGTGAGATGGTTCCTAGATAGAGGAAATGTGGTGACGAGCATAAACCATTAATTTCTGAAGTTGATCCCTAGGAAAAATTTGGTTGAGAGTCTGAATGACCTACGACCCAAAAGTTATTTCTCTATGATGTACAATATTATTGGTAAACTATTGTCCAAGAGGATGAAGGCAATGTTGCATACTATTGTCTCTCCCCACTAATCCTTCTTCAAGAAAGGAAGAAGTGTTTTAGATGGTGCCCTTTGTTCTGCTAAATTATTGGTTGATTTTCAAGTCAAGCACAAGTCCATTAAATCATGTTTTAAGTTAGACATTACTAAGGTATATGACAACATTAACTACTCTGCTCTATCGGGGATCATGTAGCTCTGGGTTTCATTCCTTGGTGGATTGATCTGGTGAAGCAATGTGTGTAAACATGTTCCTTCTCAACTCCGGTTAATGGCCTTCCATACAACCTCTTTCAATCTTCTAATGGTTTAGACCTAGGGGATCGTATCTCCTCATTTTTGTTTACCATTATCATGAAGAGTCTTTTTGACATGGTTATAGAGGAATAGAACCCAAAAATGATTGTGCCTTTCAAGCTTGAAAATGCCAAGGTCTTGTTCCATATGATATCAACCAATGATGTCAACTTATTTATCATGGGGAACCAAAGGGTGTTATATGCGTCTACGAAGATGATGTAGACGTTTAGACAGGTAACTAGATTGCTTATGAGAGACACATTTAGACTCTACTTCTCTAGGTGGTATATCTATGAAGGGGAGGATGAGAAGGTTCATAAGAATGTAGAAATGGAACTTCCCCACTCACTGCTTATGCATATTTCTCTCTGGTGGTAGGGAGAAGTGTTTTGAATTATTTGCTTAAATTGGTAGTATGTGAGATTCTATTAGTAAGTAGATGGGAAGTAACCATTCCATGGTGGGGAGAGATGACTTCATCAGGTTTGTCCTTACTAAAAGGTCTAGTTATGGTGTGGCAAATCTATAATCTTGGACTTTTTTTTAAACAAGATAAGAACCAATATGGGGTTGCTTCATATGTCTCAGTAAAGCTCATGATGTAGCATGAAACTAGATGGACAAATTTTACTATGAAGTAGGGATCAACACCATTTATCTAGATGATATTTCTAGAAGTGCCACCTTTAAGAGAATTGACAATTTCTAAAGGAAATTCTCATCATCATGGAACTCTTTGATGACGAGTAGATTGTTGGTATGTATGCCCTGAGAGCCAATCATGGGATGATTGGTGGGATGCATTAAGATTGATTTGATAAACATCAAAGGCAAGCTTCCAATTCTTTCTGGTTCAGTCATATGATATAGTGATAGAACAGATTGAATGTCTAGAGAATGATACTCAATGACGTATGCTTTCAGGTTAAGGACCTGAACGATGAGATCATATGGATGCTAAGAGTTTGTACATTCTTGTTATGTCCCTAGTCGGATGTCATTGTGGAAGGTAGATAGACAGCAATGACACACAAGACTAGATTGTGGTGTTGGTTGATGACAGAATCTCATTAGTCATGATATAGAGATATCAAACCAAACAAAGAGGTACTTGGTAGAGAACAAGTGTACCAGACAGACCCACTGTGAGTTTGACACATGGAACCATAATATGGTAGTCACAGTTAGTACTCACAGTGATGGTGGTGAGTGTGATTCTTAGACCTGAAATCACTGCACTCAACACATGTCGTTGGGCACACTTTGACATCATCAAACGCAGTCCTGAAACATGGGTTGTTATAAAGGTGATGATTGGGTGGCTTTGACACATGGGGCTTTTGAGGGGTGAGTGATAGATATGAGATTTGTCCCTCCTGAGGGAGTTTGATATCCAAGGCCACTTGATGAGTAGGATTGAGATAGGCGTGCGCACACATGTGTGAATCCGTATGCGATATTGATGTCATACATATCTCCTTCAATCTACTCTGAGATCAAGAAAGTGAATGAATGTTGACAGGATGACTGTTCCATGCCTTGAGTTCATTCGGGATATCAGTGACAAAGGAATTATACATTCACTGTAACACCATTCACGGATTGTAGGATGAAAGTTGTTCTCCAACTTTCTACTTTCACTTGGGTAGCACTGATGTGTGACTAGGCACCGCTCTTTGCTTGTGAAGTCATAAGTGTTATGGACTTTCACTGCCAACGTGAAATGGACCTGCAGGGTCACACACATAGGATTAAACCTGGAAGAGGAGTTTTGTCCACAAAGCAATGTTTAGATTGATTACTAAAGGAGTTTAGTAGTTCAATTAAACACCCAATCAGTCGATGGCTCAATATCGTATGGTTCAAGGTGTTGGACGCATTGATTGGAGTATCGGATTGATTGAAATCGCAATTGACTGATTTTGCCCAACTTGTGCTCCCAACCGATCGGTTCATGTGATGAACCGGTCGGCTGAGGTTGCTGAACCGGTCGGCTGGAGTGGCCAAGTCGATCGGCTCATGCCCAGGTTGAAATGACCGGTTCAAGAGTTGAACCAATCGGCTCAACTGGTGCAACCGACCAGTTGGGAAAGTCATGTCGGCAAGAAATTTTCCTTTGGTTTCAAATTGCCCAATTCGATTGGGAATAACATTGGTATACGATACCAATTGAGGACGAAACAAGGAAAGTCTTTTTGAGCCGGATTAGGACCATGAACCGATCGGTTCAGGGCACCAACCGATCGGTTGGAGTGCCCCAAACGATCAGCTCAGGTCCAACCGATCGGCTCAATGGCCGAACCGATCGGTTCAGTTGTGAACCGATCATTTCAAGTTGCGAACCGGTTGCTTTTTGTGGAAAATTCTCGAACCCTTCTAGTCCTGCTTTAGTCCCATATTGCCAGACACAGAGAACCCTATCCCATGACCCGCCTATATATATAGGGGTATTGGGGGCTTCTCAAAGTACAACTCAATGCAAGCCGGTTGCTTTGCGAAGTTGTCGTTCTCTCTGGTTTTGGTAACCGTGAGAGATCCCGAGCAAGTGCTTCCCGCAAAAAGGGAGGTGCAGCAAGGGAAGGACAACTGCAGTTGCAACTGGCAGCAGGAGAGTGTGTTGGCGACTAGTACGTCAATAGGAGGGTGCGACTCCTTCCACTTCCTTATGGGACAAGGAGTGTGGAGTTCCAGGTGGTCCGTGTGGACTACTACAGAGGCGGGAGGACACTGCCGCTGAGGAGGACAACTGTCATCCGACAGTCCGGTAGGAGGAGGAGTCGTCAGTCTCGGTGCGACCAGGAGCTGCACAGACGCCGTCCAAGACCGGAGTTGAAGACCGCGCATTGCACGAGGTATTGTCGCCGAGCAAGCCTCGGGACAAGGTATGATTCCACAAACCATCCTTTCCTATTATATAGACGTTGACGCGTTTCCTCGGTATGGGTTAGGGGAGAAAATTTTTGTTTCCGCTGCCTTCTCTGTCTCCCCTAAAACCCAACAGTGGTATCAGAGCCACGTCAACTGCTCTATATTTTAGGAATATCGATATGATCGATTTTGGTTTGTCGCCTTTATTTATTGCATACGATGCAAATAATATTGGCTTTATGCATGTCCAATCCTAAATCCACAAATCCCATATTACATATATGATATGTATTATTAATGCACTCGATACGCGTCACCCTTAAACGAGTTTTGTGGTGGATGTGTGTAGCGTGATTATGGCCTATAAACCCCTATCTGTGTGTGGTTGTTTGTGGTTGCTTGCATCTCGGTCTGCGCACCGATCTTCCCTCTCTTATTCCTGATGTAACTCGAAATAATTCTAGATTCTTTCCTACCTTTGCTCCCCCCGAATGTAACTCGAGGTTTCTTCTTTTAAGCAATGTAATAATAGGATAGATTTTATTTCCTGTTATGTCGAAGACCAGAGGACATCAAGACGACTGCTCAGATGATCGTTTCAAGGCGTGAACCGATCGGCTGACCTTACAGACGGTCGGTTCAAGGAGTGAACCGATCGGTTGATGACCGGTTCGAGGAACGAGACGAGCGGGTGGCGGACATGACGAGATGCACGACGACCAGGCAAACCGATCGGTTGGAGGAGCCAACCGATCGGATGGTGGCACCCAGACGACCGGCTGGAGAGTACAGATCATTCATGTGATGAGTTGATCAACTCGGATGGCAAGGCACATAGTTCATCTTGTACAGGTTGCATGTGATGTTGACCTAGATGACCGTGATTCCTCTTGGCTCGAGGAATCACATTAGGATGGCCATAATCATCGCTTTTTATCGTTTGTGCATGTTTTATGTGGGATATAGCATGTATATGATACGTACTATGTATTGTGGTGATTGGATATGTATATGTATATAAAAACCAAATCCCTCATTAAAATATTAAGTTTTAGATGCCTTCCAAATGCGACACACGTGAAAAGCTTGTTCGACCAAGTGTGGGCACGCCCTAGCGTGGTGCACCGTCTACCTCGTGGAAGCGTGAAGGATGAATGTGTGGGTCTGCCCAAGTAGGGTGCATATTCATCGTGTTTGCTTTGGGTCGGACTTAACAAGGTGACCTAGATAGGATCTAGCGCCTTGAGGCATGGAGATGATCATTGCAAGGAGTTGTAGATGACATCTTATCAAGAGTTGCATATGATGCAATTGGCAAAAGTTGCCTACCTGAGAGATATATGTTGTGGGTGACAGCCCAAGCTGGTCCATGACTTAGAGGATTTCAAGATCTTGCCCACTAGAAGGTTGTACGCTACAATCTTCCGAATTGATGGTGAGGGCTATCAATTTGAAGTAAAATAGTGGGAGCGATAATTAATTAAAGGCCTAATTTTATCGTCAACTTTTCAAATCAATCAAAGAAGTCAAAAATGAGTTTTTGGACTAAAATTGCATATATTTCCTTTTTGTTAATATAAATGGTTAATCAACAAATCACTTTATTTGCGATCAGTCTTTGAGACCAACAAATTAAATGGGAATAATTCCACGATTGGTTAGGATGATGAGAAGTGTTCTCAGTCAAAGAGCGAAAGCTCTAAGTCCTAGTTGTACCAGAACAAGATGAACTCGATCCCACCACATCAATGGCTGAAAGTATGCTTATGGAAGCATACTGAGGATGACATTGATGAGGAGTGATTGATGTTGTGTTCTCTGAACTATGAGTTGCAGAGACATCATGAGACATATGATGTCTCCAAGATACTATCCTAGTATGTCATGACAGAAGGAGATCCAGTAAGGTATTCACACACTCAATGTGATTGGGTATGTGGAAAACCTGACTAAGAAGGATTCCCTCTGAGCCAAGAGTTGGCTATTGGTATGATACTGCAAGTGTTGCAAAATCATACAGTTCATGATAAACTACAACATGAACGACTTTGACAAGCGTTGACAAAGTTGTTGGACATGTTGAGGATAGTAGAGGCAAAGATAAAAGAAAGACAAACCATAATCTTTGATGTGATCAAAGAAAAGGTAAGTATTAAGGGCAAGGATAAGGGCAAAGCAAAGAAGTGTTCTATTGCTAGCTGACAATCCAAGCCGTCTTCAGCCTCAAGGCACATGGGGAAAGGGTGTATGAGGGATTTCCCTCTATATCTGGAAGAACAAAAGAAGATGAAGGAGGGGATGGAGATCTCCACCTAAGGTATCAGGAAATGAACCGCTTCTTTATCTGAGGTATATGATACCAAGATATGGATATGTCATATATGATATGCAATATCCACAAAGAAGTGATGGCCTTTGCGAAAGGACCAAGAAAGAAATACCCATCATTGGAGCAAGTGTTGCTGCCATAGATAGGAGTATCTTTCAGTTTATTTCAGCCTAAAGGGCACGAAATAGAGTTGAGAACTGCTATTTCATATATTGCCAATAGATAGAAACACTTTATTATTGCATATTGTATGACAATGATGGCAATTAATAAAGTTGATGTTTCAATCTCAAAGATATGATCTTTGTGGCAATGCCTTGTTTATCTTGTGATACATGGTATGCATAAGATAAAATGACACCTAAAGTTATTGATAACTCAAACAATCAAATTAGCATCAATCATGAGAAATTCATTTCTAGTTTCCATATGATGGATAAATCTAGACTCTTTTGGTTAGAGAACCAGTAAGAGACATGAATCTCTTGTACATGATTAATCAATCTTCACTAATGGTAGTGGGAGAATGATTATCCTATTAGGTATAATACATGTGATGTATTTACATACCTATTGGAATAAATGCTAATACTTCAAATGGTGTTTAGAGAAATACCAATATGAATATCTTGAAGTGTTCAAGATTATCATAAATGAAGTACAAATTTGGTAAAGTATTAATTCTTGATGAGATCAATGAATAAAATACTTGGACCAAATGTTTTAGATCCTTATGAGTGATTATGATAGTTTATCATAGTGAACTCATGATTAAGGCATGGTGATGTCTAAATCAAGAAGGAATCATACTCTAAGGAGTTAGAGAATGATTATCGAATAACTGAATTCTTCTTAATAAAAAGAATACCCCACACTAATAAAGGAAATTAAGAATCACAATGGTTGTGAGTTCTTATATCTTTAACATATACACCTCAATTATCTATGTGATCAGTTATTCATGTGATGAGTCAACTATCAAGATGAATATGAGGAACCGATTCTTGAGTTATGGTTTATGACCATTACATCCTAAATGACATCCATGTGAACCATAAGGTATGACCTTGATGGTAGCACTCATTGGATCGTATCCATAAGTGCAAATGAGTCTTAAGTGTTAAGACACATGGATAACATTTTGAGAAGGATGATGCTTGTTGATTGCAACTTAATGACTGAGACATTTGGCATATGGATACTAAAACCACATTCCTATGAGGAATAAAACAAGGATGTGTACGTGACACAACCTATAAGGTTTATGAATCCACTAATGCAAATGAAGTCTATAAGTTACAATGGACTAATCAATGTGATTGATTGAGTACAAGCAACTCAGAATTGGATCTTTACTTTGATGATATAGTCAAAGGGTTTGACTGACATGTCAAAGATAAAGAAGGGATCTGTGATTTAGTGGGAGCGTATTCACATTTCACATGTTGATGTGAAATGGAATTGTTCTAGAATGGAAATCCAAAAGTGGAAATTATCTTAAAGGAAGATAGAGATGTTTCCTATATGATAGGAATAGAGATATATAGAGATAGTTCTCGACAAATCTATTGACCTGGAAAAGAGAGAGCATACATTGGCAATCTGTACTGAAGGGTTCAGTATGCACAGATTCAGTGGGAGAAAACTTGTCCATGTTATATGGATATTAGTATCCCAAGGCCAAGTGTCCAATTCCTTTGAAGAATGGGAACACTAAGAATAGATATGGATCTATCATGTATGTAATCATCCCATTGTCTTGCATGTATGACATGGCAAGAATAAAATGCATTCATCATTTTGTATGTATGACATGACAATATGATGTGCTCATCCTGATAACTCGTATGTGGGACATGACGAGTGGATGTCTGTCTACTTCCAGTAAGGGTTACTGGAACACCATAAGAACTTGATAAGTACTTGGGAAGTACTAGTTCTATGGAGATAAGGAAGAGTTCGATGTAAAGAGTTACATTGATGTGAACTTCCGAAAGGACAAAAAATTAATCACAAAATATACATAGGATGTATAAAAGTGAAAGTTTGTTGATAATTGGAAGTGTTCCAATAAAACCATTTAAAAGGGAAATGCCGAGTATCTGTGTGTTAGAGAACAATAGTGGATACTATATGGATCTGGAAGTTCATGAGATCAACTTATAGATATTCCACTCATTGATGACAAGTCTGGAATCCTTGATCATGCAATGTGGCTAAAGGTTAGCAATGGAATACTAGATCACATATTACGACAACTCCATCTCATACGTGTGACGTACAGCGAAGAGATGAGAGATATGCAATTTATACTGACTTTGGCAAGGTGTTGCCATTACTCACTATAATGGCACAAGAGCACAATAACATGTGGGACATTTTTAGAGATCACTATGAATATGATTCAAGGGTGATTGGCTCGCAGTGCAAGTGGGAGTCTGTTGGTATGTATGCCCTGAGAGCCAATCATGGGATGATTGGTGGGATGCATTAAGATTGATTTGATAAACATCAAAGGCAAGCTTCCAATTCTTTCTGGTTCAGTCATATGAGATAGTGATAGAACAGATTGAATGTCTAGAGAATGACAGTACTCAATGACGTATGCTTTCAGGTTAAGGACCTGAACGATGAGATGATACGGATGCTAAGAGTTTGTACATTCTTGTTATGTCCCTAGTCGGATGTCATTGTGGAAGGTAGATAGACAGCAATGACACACAAGACTAGATTGTGGTGTTGGTTGATGACAGAATCTCATTAGTCATGATATAGAGATATCAAACCAAACACATAGGTACTTGTTAGAGAATAAGTGTACCAGACAGATCCACCGTGAGTTTGACACATGGAACCATAAGATGGTAGTCACAGTCAGTACTCACAGTGATGGTGGTGAGTGTGATTCTTAGACCTGAAATCACTGCACTCAACACATGTCGTTGGGCACACTTTGACATCATCAAACGCAGTCCTGAAACATGGGTTGTTATAAAGGTGATGATTGGGTGGCTTTGACACATGGGGCTTTTGAGGGGTGAGTGATAGATATGGGATTTGTCCCTCCTGAGGGAGTTTGATATCCAAGGCCACTTGATGAGTAGGATTGAGATAGGTGTGCGCACGCATGTGTGAATCAGTATGTGATATTGATGTCATACATATCTCCTTCAATCTACTCTGAGATCAAGAAAGTGAATGAACGTTGACAGGATGACTGTTCCATGCCTTGAGTTCATTCAGGATATCAGTGACAAAGGAATTATACATTCACTGTAACACCATTCACGGATTGTAGGATGAAAGTTGTTCTCCAACTTTCTACTTTCACTTAGGTAGCACTGATGTGTGACTAGGCACCGCTCTTTGCTTGTGAAGTCATAAGTGTTATGGACTTTCACTGCCAACGTGAAATGGACCTGCAGGGTCACACACATAGGATTAAACCTGGAAGAGGAGTTTTGTCCACAAAGCAATGTTTAGATTGATTACTGAAGGAGTTTAGTAGTTCAATTAAACACTCAATCTGTCGATGGCTCAATATCGTATGGTTCAAGGTGTTGGACGCATTGATTGGAGTATCAGATTGATTGAAATCACAATTGACTGATTTTGCCCAACCTGTGCTCCTAACCGATCGGTTCATGTGATGAACCGGTCGGCTGAGGTTGCTGAACCGGTCGGCTGGAGTGTCCAGGCCAATCGGCTCATGCCCAGGTTGAAACGACCGATTCAAGAGTTGAACCGATCAGCTCAACTGGTGCAACCGACCAGTTGGGAAAGTCATGTCAGCAAGAATTTTCCTTTGGTTTCAAATTGCCTAATTCGATTGGGAATAACATTGGTATACGATACCAATTGAGGACGAAACAAGGAAAGTCTTTTTGAGCCAGATTAGGACCATGAACCGATCGGTTCAGGGCACCAACCGATCGGTTGGAGTGCCCAAAACGATCGGCTCAGGTCCAACTGATCAGCTCAATGGCCGAACCGATCGGTTCAGTTGTGAACCGATCATTTCAAGTTGCGAACCGGTTGCTTTTTGTGGAAAATTCTCGAACCCTTCTACTCCTGCTTTAGTCCCATATTGCCGGACACAGAGAACCCTGTCCCATGACCCGCCTATATATATAGGGGTATTGGGGGCTTCTCAAAGTACAACTCAATGCAAGCCGGTTGCTTTGCGAAGTTGTCATTCTCTCTGGTTTTGGTAACTGTGAGAGATCCCGAGCAAGTGCTTCCCGCAAAAAGGGAGGTGCAGCAAGGGAAGGACAACTGCAGTTGCAACTGGCAGCAGGAGAGTGTGTTGGTGACTAGTACGTCAACAGGAGGGTGCGACTCCTTCCACTTCCTTGTGGGACAAGGAGTGTGGAGTTCCAGGTGGTCCGTGTGGACTACTACAGAGGCGGGAGGACACTGCCGCTCAGGAGGACAACTGTCATCCGACAGTCCGGTAGGAAAAGAAGTCGTCAGTCCCGGTGCGACCAGGAGCTGCACAGACGCCGTCCAAGACCGGAGTTGAAGACCGCGCATTGCGCGAGGTATTGTCGCCGAGCAAGCCTCGGGACAAGGTATGATTCCACAAACCATCCTTTCCTATTATATAGACGTTGACGCGTTTCCTCGGTATGGGTTTGGTGAGAAAATTTTTGTTTCCACTGCCTTCTCTGTCTCTCCTAAAACCCTACATAGATATGGCGGCAATGTGAACTTCCACGTAGATAAGAAAGACTTCTCTAAAGCTTGGTGTAAAATTGTGAAGCCGTGGCACAAGTTGCAAGGTTAGTACATGATGACTGATAACTCCTAGAACCTTTAGAATGAAAAATAAACTCATAGCCAAGTATACACTCCAAGGGCAATCCTTTAACAATAAATATTAAGGTCCTTGGACATGCAAATATCATATTCTTAGTGAACTAGTGTGTTTCTCTCTTTCTATTATGTTTTGAAAGAGATAAAAAGCATTCAATTATACAACTTATCCCATATTAGAAAAATTTGCAACCAGATCACACATTTATACATCATATGAAACATAAAATTATTACTAAATTAGATAAAAAACTATTTACAAATAAACAAATTTTTTTTCTTACCTCTAATAATTAGCTTCAAGTGAATTGTCATGAACATTACATTGCATATATATCAAATCGAAAAACACAAATTCTATACAGGAAAAACCATAAGACATATAAATGTTCTTACAATCTTGGTTGGGATTATGTAGCATAGTTTATATCTCTCCCTCTCAAGAACTATCTTTGTTATTCTACATTTGTATTACCACGTACTATCTTGTTATACAAAAATAACGCAATAGTAGTACCATATGAGTTAGAAATTCAAATGAAGTAAGCCCCATATATGTTAAAATACCATATTTAATTAGAAACACAATCTTTTATTAAAAAAATTGTGAAAAGAAAGTCTACATCAGACAAAGAAAACAACAAAAAATAAGTAAATTTTCATAATAATCAAGAAACAATACATGAAAGTAGAAGAAACAATAATGTCTATAGATCACATAAGGTCTTATAAATTAGGTGATATTATAGCTTCTAGTAGTATTCAATTTAGTCAACAAAGTTTTACAAATTTAAATTAGTATTCACATTCCAGTAGTATGCACATCCTGAATGGAATGTGCGGAGTGCCCGTCGACCTTGGAAATAAAACATGTTGAGCGAGGTCATTATCATGGAACCATTTAACCCTAGTCCCTATCCCACTTCCTAGACAGTGGTCAAAGGATTGAAGCACCCATCTTTGAGTGGCCCAAAAGGATCTCACACACTACATATACAATAAGATATAATAACTCATTAAAAAGGAGATTTAAAGACTAACCAGCCCAAATAAGAGATTTAGTAGATTTGTCCTTGTCGTTAGAGTTTGTCTCGTGCATAAGATATCTAGTCAATTCTTCATAAAGATCTAACTAGTTTTCCTAAAATCAGGAAAATTGAGACATAAGCAATGCAAATACTTTGATATGCTTTGAAAAGAACAAATATTAATCAATTGAAAACATTTATAGCGAAGTATAGTACTTGGCATGACTTATATTCAAAATATAATCAACAAGAAATTTTCAAAACAACATTTATCTAACAACATTTCTATTTCAAATAATTCAATTCTATTACAAGTTCCCATTATGCTAATATCGAGAAGCATGCTTATATATTTTATGTGGTTCCATCACCGCAACAAGATGGGGCATGTCACCAGGCTCCTTCTCTCCATATGAGGTAGGAGGTCAATTTACATGTATACAATTTGAGATCATTCAATATTTACAAGTTCCACCCTCCGAACGAGAATCATCAACTATTATTGGTAGTCATAATGGGCAATATCATTTCTATTTTGAAGTTTGTTGTAAGCTATAATATTGAAAAATGAAAGACTAATCAGTAGGGAAAAATAGCTCAATCAAATACATAGCCAAGATTTTCAAGATGCACATACAAGTATCATTCAATACCACTAGATTGTTCAAGACAGAATTATTATAAAAGCATACCTTTCATCAAACATTTTAGAGTACATATCTCAACAAGTAATAGGTCAACCCTTTGAGTCAAATCCTAAATTCACATGATTGGATCAAGGGTCAAGATCATGATGTTTAGAAGATCATGTTTCACTATTTAGGAATAGGGTTACTCATTCCTATTTAGCCATGGGTTTAGGTCATTCACTTTGATGCACAATATTTCAAGATGTCCAACATGATTCAAGTATCAAATATATTTTCAAGTGTGAATGACCTACATAGGTACTTTTAGGAAAAATATGTGCTAACCCTAATTTTATGATAATTATTAAAGTCATTATCAAGTCTTTATGGCATCATGATTAATTAGAATCATTGATATTCAATATTGGATGAATTTTTTATTAATATAATGAGTAAAATAAAAGTTAAAGTATTAGGTCAATAGATCAAAATATTTCACAACATTTTGAACATTCATAATGTCAAGATGTCATCATCAAGATCAACCATTACTTTGTGGAAAATGATTCATAATCAAGGGTAGATAAACCAACTAGGTTACATATATATTCTTAATCAATTCCTGACTTTGTATCCCAATATAATTATTAGGGTCAAAATTAGGGTTTCTAGATATCAAACATGATTATTGAGACATTTGAAAAATTTAATAAGAAGGAGATAAACTTTTAGGGATAATAGTGAGAAACTTCTAGAATGAGGCTTCACAAATATTTTTAAACGATTTTTTGGATTTTTCTAAACAAAACTGACTATTTATTCATAATTTTTGCAGCTAGGATGTATTTTCTATGAATTAAACAAGATTTGGGGATTACTGAATACCTACGTCGTGGTTAGACAAAGAACGACCGCTCTCCCCACTCTCACCCTAGAGCCGCTAGGATTTCTTCTTGATTAGGCGGCTGGATGGGGGGAGGGGGTTTGGCCGCCATAAAGCGATGCCCCGCTCCCCCTCGGCCTCTTCTCACCCGTCATCAGCAGGGTCTCTTCTTCGGGAGGTGTGTGGACGTGGTGTCTTTGGAGGCCGCAGTCTTCTTCCTCCCTGTCGTTGAGCCCGACTGCGATGAGTTTCCTATCCCTTTCTCTTTTATTGGCTTTCTATTTAGATTGTTCTCTTGTTTTGTCTATCTCGCTGTTAATCAGCGTTGCTTTCTCTTCTCGTGGTAGATTTTTATTTCTCGGTCAATTTTATTGTGGAGTTTGTATGGCAGCAAGTACGGGAAAAATATCCTTTTGGAACACCGATTTGGTGCAGGTACTCTACCACATATACATACTCAGGTTGAAGGTATTCCTCATAAAAAGTTGCTTTACCCAGCGAAGGAGAAGAGGAATCTATACATCATTGTCCTTATCAGATTCTGATATGAGTTTTTGTGGGGGTTTGTATCTATTCTTGATCTTTGTGTGGTCTTTTAGTTTGTTTTTGTCCTCATGTAGATGCCGTATGGCCCCTCCATAATGAAATTTATCTGTTTAACTTAAAAAAAAAACAAGATTTGGGGATTTTAATCAATGTTTCATGTGAAAGGGTGAAAATATCTTAAAATAGGATAAATCCATGATTGTTTGATGCCAAATGAAAGGTCCAGATCTAGCCACATGGGTGAGGTGGCTCACTTGCTCAGTGGTCCAGTTCAATTCTTCCTGGTTCAAAGCTTGATTTATAAGTTCGATTTGTAGTTTGTTGGGCCCCTTGGACCGCTTGGTTTCCCTTCTGGACCGGCCGATCTGACACCCCTTTCATTCTTCACACAGACCCCATGTGAGCCATGAAAGTAGGTGGAGGGAGCTTGTAACATACCAAAATCTAGGTCGATAGTTTGAACTCTACCTTAGACTATCCACCCTATTTAGTATGTTAATATAATGCAACTTCTCTCATAAATACAATGTATCAAGATTAAAAAGATTCAAGTAACACATTGTGCTTACAAATATCTTTTACATATGAGGTACTAACATGAAATACCAATAAATTCAATAGTAATAATGTGCAAATAAACCTACTGATATTTCTAACTGATGCTTGACTCTCTAAAATCTTCTTGGAAGTCTAAGGTGAAAGGGACCGAATATCGTGAGCTATTGTAACATCCCGTGATTTGAGGCCTCGAATAAAAAGATCTTATAAGGAATGATTGGACTACCCATATCACCAAGGTGCACCTCCTTTTCCGGGAACCCATCACTAAAGAACTCCATAGTTAAGCATGCTCATCTTGGAGTAGTATTGGGATGGGTGACCTGTTGGGAAGTTGATCCTGGCATGTGCGCGAGTGAGGACGAAGTGCGCAGTTAAGGATAGTGGTGGTCTGTGGGGACAGTCGTCATTCCTGAAACTCTACTAGAGCCTTGGGCAGTGGGCTCGAGAGTTACAAATGGTATCAAAGTCAATTCCCATCCAGTAGGTGGGTCCCACATGGGCATGGCATGTCAGTCTTGAGCCGTACGGTCCAGGCATGTAGGAAAGGGTTGTCCATGGTTGACGTAGCAACCCTTGCGCTGGTATTCCATGATTGAGAGTTGGGTGTCCATGGGCCATTGTGGGTCTGCACTGAAATGGGAAAGAGATTATGAGGCCTTATAGTTGAGCCTTGATGAGGACGACAAGAGTCTAAGTGGGGGAGATTGTAACATCCCAGGATTTGAGGCCTTAGTTAAAAAGATCTTATAAGGAATGATTGGACTACTCATATCACCAAGGTGCACCTCCTTTTTCGGGAACCCATCACTAAAGTACTACATAGTTAAGTGTGCTCAGCTTGGAGTAGTACTGGGATGGGTGACCTATTGGAAAGTTGATCCTGACATGCGCATGAGTGAGGACAAAGCGCGCAATTAAGGCTAGTGGTGGTCTGTGGGGACAATCGTCATTCTTGAAACTCTACTAGAGAATTGGGAAGTGGGGTGGGGCATTATAGTTATGGTTGCAATTTATTAATTGAGATTATCAAATGTTATAAGTGAATGCTTAACATCCAAGTTACGAAACACAATATCAAGTATTTCTAAAACATAAAATTTAAGTTCAATTTTAATTCCCCATTGATTAAATAGTCTACTCTTTTATTTTGTACCAATTAGAGTATGTTTAACAATTCAATTGATTGATGGAAAAAAATACTTATAGCCTCCTATTAATTATGTTTCCATTGCCAATTGATCCCTTTTTCCCCTGTAACTATTCACTTATCTCCCTTACTCTGATTCCTATTGGGCTAGTTTGACGCTACAAAATGCAAGGGGCCCCATGAACCTTTCTCCTGAAATCATCACACTTCTTCACCTTCCCCCAAAAGGTGACACTGACTGAAATAATTAAACAGTTGCCTCCCTCTTCTCCTATTTCTTCCTTTTGCTCATACTGTTCAACCCCCATGCTAACCCTAGCCACCAACTTTCATCCTCCTAGTTTCTTTGCTGCTAGGACGCCACCAGCAGCCGCTAAAGGCTATGGCAGCACCAACAGTGGTATTGTGGCCTTCTTCCTTTCTATCAGACTACTGTAGAGGCATCTACCACCGTCACCATAATGAAGCCTCGACACCCCATACACTGTCAAGTTCCACCATCGCCATGACTGATGATGCTCTTTGCACCTCATGGCCTAACAGAACAACACTCAGCTCCTACACCTTCTTGCACTTCCATCAATACCAGAGTGGTGTAGATGATGCCACCTACAACTACCTTGACCAACATAGGTGTTGGAGAGGACCGAGAGCACCCCCTCTATGTGTAAAGTAGTTGCTACCTCTCCTCTCCCTACTAAACCTGGTGCCCTCCATCTAACTCACCGTGAACCTACCACTAGAGTATAGGGCATTGCCTTCAACACTTGTAGCACCAGATGACAACCAATGATGATGTATCTCTACCTATAGGTCCAAAGAACATGACCACAACCTCCTATTACCATTGGCAGACTTGAAACTAAGTAGTAGTCCCAAAACCTCACCACACCATGATTTCCCAATATCATCCTCTTCTATTACATAATCCAACACCAATAATCAATTCCTCCAAATGTCCCAACCACCTTCCATTGATGCTTGCAACCTGGTTGTAAAATTTGACATCAATGGGAAAGAAGAATAGCCTCTTCTAATCATTCCTTGGGATATTGGAAACAATCGCTCACCGCAAATGTATTTTCTTCCAGTGTCGCCTAATGATAAAAATGATGATGAGGAGCTTGGATCGTTGTCCTATTGATTTGACTAGGCATACAAACATTGTGAAACCCTTGATCCTTAAGTGCACATTTCATGTTTTGTAGTTCTATTTTTTTGAAAATAGATTATAATGATATGATAAACATTGGGTAGATGATAACCTAGGTATGCATATACAATATCCTAGTAATACAGTAACATGAACTAGCTAATCAACTTACCTACCAAACTATGTTATACACATGTTAAATATTTATTTGCATGAAACTTTATGTAATGATGCATTTTCTTGGAGTATAATTATTAAAATAGAAGATGGGTATATTGAAAATGTGAACCATTTAAAGAATCACCATAATACTTATTTCATACATTACCAAACCATGATAGAAAGAATCATAATGAGCACATCATAATACAAAGTTATTCATTTTACTAGTTTAAAATCTAGGAAAATACACATGTATTGGATAATAACTTGAAATACATATGTATCTAGGAAACATCCCTCTTTAGATTGATCAAAATTCAATAAAAGAAAACGTGAAATATTCATAGAAATGTATTATTTTTACATATGTTTGTGTAGATATTATTTAAGTTGATCTACTTCCAATTTCCTATATTACATACTTGCCTTCATGGAACATTCAAGAATTTAATGTTAAATGTTCTTACACATCAATATACATGTTAAGTATGATGATATAATAATATGGATCACATTGTTTAGAGAGAAAAAAATGATATTAAAAAACTTGAGTTGGATTATTGCATATGGTTACCCATAAATATATGGCAAATTTAGACTTAGGTGAACCAATGTTATAACCCCAATTTTGCATATGTTTTCCTAATTGAAATGTAAAGATTTTATGAATTGGACTTAATTAATAAGGTTGTATGCTTTGCTTCAAAGGATGGATTTAATTGCCAATATCCCTTTGGATAGGAATTTCGTAATTTCTATTATTATATTAATCAGATAATGGATTTAAAAGAGAAGAAAACAAGAAAAGTCCAAATATTAAAAAAGATACAAGATAATGAGAAATCCTTGGAAAAGAATATTTTAATAAATAAATAAGAAAGATAATGAGAGATAATGGATGTAGATGCATCTAGAAGGATAATAACTATCCTTAAAAAGGAATTTCGAAATTTTAGAATTTGTTGGGGTCTAAGGAAGTCCCAATATATATGAACAAAGACAAAATACAAATAATACAAAATAAGAGGATAATGTGATACATAATTAATGAATTTTTTGGTATTGTTACAAAGAGGTATTTTCTACTATAAGAAAGTATAATTTTGTGCCAATGTATTAAAAGTCAAGCATAAAGAGAATAACAGAGATGATTTTTGAATTCCTAAATATCCAATAAATATGGTTTATTAATAAGATAATTAAGAGAGAGAAGATTTCTTCTCAATGAAGGAATAGGTTTCCTTTATAGATATGGAATTGTTAACTCATGGATGAACATCTTAGGGCATTGATACCCTCCACTATATAAGGGGTAGAACCTTTGGTTTGAGTTCAAGAGAGTTCCACGCATCTCTCTCTCTCTCTCTCTTATCCTTCTTCTTTTCATGCAAACCCTAACTGAGAGGAGGATAGAGGAACCATGGAGTGTCGAGGGGGCAAGATAGGATGCGATGGAAGCTTGTTGATCCTGCGATGACCTGAGGAGGATCAATTATCATCTCTGAGCTTTGACCTCGCATAGCCACCTGCTGCAGCCCTGTACGACTCGTGGAGCGTTTCATGCTTGGCATGCTTGAACCAGCCGTCTACGCCACGAGCTCGGTGTTGCCCCCAGTGCGACAGAGGGCGCCGGAGTTAGGGCGGCTGTTGGCGGCGGTCCTCAAGCCCTAGGAAGGAGTGGGCAGCCCCGCGTAGTGCTGAAGTCGGCGGCCAGGTCAGGCGTCGGAGGTTGAAGACAACCTAGGTGTCAATTAGATGGTTATGCCCCTCCACGTATTAAAGGACCGACAAATCAAGCAGGGGAAAAGGGTCATTTAGTTATGTTTTCGGCCGCGGCTACGTGATGCATGGAAAGAGACATGTGGTGCTTGATGATTGGTCTAGTAAGTATATCTTGGGAATTTCATATCTATTTATTGGTAGCTTGGATTGATACATGTAATATATGAAATTTTCTCAGAAAAATGCGAGGAATCCACTAAAAATAGTTGTAGAACCTAGTTACTCTTTCAATTCGAAAAGTAGTTGAAGTAATCAACTTTAATTCTTTAATGATTTAGAAACCCTAAACAATGATGATTAATGGTTTGGGAACGGTTAAATGGATGCACTACTAAAAAAAGGTCTTTAACTATAAAAACAAATTTTTGCGAAAACCCCATATGTTGTAGCGAAAGGCTTTGACTACATATTTCTTTACACATACAAATTGTAGTATATGCTCGTATAGCTAAAGCCTTTAACTATATTTTTCAAATATGTAGTTAGATAATCCATTCACTACAAATTCATATGTATCCAGAAGTGTAGCTAGATATTGTCCTTACACATTTAAACATAGGTATAATTATAGCTAAATGTGTGCCTACAATTGTATATATAGTCAGTATGTAGCAAAAACATGAAGTTAATACAATTTATATGTAGTTAATGTGTAGGGAAAGGCAACATCAACTGCACACATATATATGTAGTTGGATTATGTACTAGCTACATATGTAGAGCAAATATACATATATGTATAGTTTGATTATTCATGTATTCTGTAATTAGTCCAAAAGCTCTTTTAGTAACAAATTTATAGTATTTAGACCAAGTTATGCTCTTTATGCCAACAAACTTACTTTCATTTATACTGAAACGTCAAATGTACATGGGGAGGACGTATACCTTGCCCCTATTACATAATGTGTACAAAAAAAAGGATATACATATACTAATAAAACCAGTGAGGTCTACACGCATCTTGGAAAAAGAGTATGTATCTTTGTCGACCAGTTTTAGAATCGCTGTTGTCTTCTCCTTTTGTCCAATGAGTTGGTGATAGCATGGGTTCTTGTGTTGCACAACATTTTGACCTTGTGACAAGTTGGCCCTTCATCTGATTTCCTTGATGAGTGGGTCAATTTTGTTGAATGGAAAAAGTCTTGATTTGAAGATTGTAGCATCGCCCCTCATAGTGACATCTTTCTATTACAACTTGGACCATGCATAGATGTTCTAGGAATCTTCTTTGTACTATGTTTTGTTGGACTTGATCTAGACCCAAAGAGGGATTCTTGTTTAGCAATAAGTTGACATTGAGGCCTTTTTTTATCCTGCATCATATATGTATCAAAATTGCAGTCATTGAATAGAATAATTATTTCATTCATTTTTAAGCTGCATCATACTTCTAAAGTGGTAAAGAAGTTATCTGACATCTCAAACAGTATCTGAATTCTGAATTTGCATCATACTACTAGGAACCTAGAGAAGCAAAGAAGAGAAACCTCTTTAAACAACTCTTTAAAAGCTGAAGAAAATCATATTGTAATCTTCAAGAGAAAAAGGTCTCAGATAGCAATAAAAGGAGCTAATGATTTTATGGGCAGCAGTGTGAAATATAAAAACTTACTTTCAGATAACATATATAAGTCTCTTATGAATTATTTCTCCAGAAGTATGAAATGGTATACATCCTAATATAAAACCGATAGCAGTGTGAAATAAAAGACAACTAAGAATCCATAATATCTATTGAGTATTCAAATATTAAAATTAGATAGAAAAACCTTTTGAATGTTTACCAGGTTCAAACCACTTTACCAAGAACTTTATTAATTACACCAGTAGGTACCACTAGTCCATATGGTGGCAACCTGAACAAGCATATGATCACAAGAAAAATTTTCAAAGACTTACCTCACGTAAGTTGAAGCACATGAATAGATATAGATCAAAAGATTGGCCAAGCATTATTTTTAAGCAATCAAAAACTGTTAGTTTAAACTAGCAGAAATATGTTTATGCTTAAAGAGCCAACTTTTCATATCAGCAATAAACTATTTTTGGCTTTTTGTAGAGTAAGCATCTTTTAAGTAAATGGGGATTGGCATTTGAGCATCACTCAAGCATGATTATCTAAGTCACATGGAGTAACAGTGAATCTATCCTTGGTAATGACTCTATATCTGACCTAGTATAACAATAAGAAAGATTTCTCCAACTGAATAAGAAGCACTTATTCCTAGTCACATGGTTAATCATCCTTTCTAGCTAGCTATTAATAGTAATTGTAGTAAGAATAGGAACCAAGGGATCCAACCCAAGTACTTCCTATGCTTTTCACCCTAAATCCATTAATCCATGCAATGACCTATTTTTATACCTTTATCCACTTACTGACTTTGTAGTAGTAGCAGTGTTGTTTTATTGTATTATGGCTCTGGATGCTACAAATGTATTTTCTAACATTAAACATCTAGACCATGCATGGCACTTGGAGAAATTATGATTTAATGGAAAATTCTAGCAATTTCTTTTGTTCCAGTGAACTTCAAACTTTAAACTGTTTGTAAAGTAGCTTTCAAATGTCACAACGTGTGTGACAACTTCTAATGAGAAGGATAACTATGATCTAGCCGTCACATAGGTGGCATATAATCAAATATCATCTACTGTGATAAACCAAACCAAAGTAGTAGCCTTGTTGTTGCAATAAGTATATGATTCTAGCCAAACTCAAAAACAAATTACCTAATGTAGTAAATGTTATTAGGAGTCATTTTTTTGATAACTAATAAAATGCATATAGTTCACAATGTCTATCATTCATGCCATTAATTTCCATGTTTGAATGTAGTTGTGATAAGATTAGGGACTAAGGGCTCCAACTCAACTACTTGGTCTATTTTTCATCCTAAAGCCATTAATATATACAATTATCAATTTTTATATGTTCCTCTATTGACTAACCTTGCAGTAACCACAATATGATTCTATTATATTATAGATATCTAGATGCTATAATGTCTCTTTTCACCTAAAAAATCTAGACCATGCACGCTCTCGCCACTTGGGAGAAATCACAATGGAATAGAAGTTGCTAGCGATTCCTTTTCCATCATTTAATTACAGACTATAATTTCTCTGAGCAAAGAATTTTTCAAGTTTCAGTATATGTGATAACTTCTGCTGAGAAGGATAGTTGTGATCTCACTGTCATATGAATGACACAAAATCAAATATTATCTAGTGTGAGGAAAACTTAGATAATAGTTTGTTGATACAATAACTATATGATTCTGGCCTGATTCAAGAACTAATTACCTAATCTTCTAGGTGTTCTTGGAAGTCATTTTCTAGGTCACTAATTGAAATACAATTAGTTCATTATATCTGTTGATTTAGGTCATTAATCATAAAGTCTTGTAGCACTAAACGACTTTGTCTATTGTACTTATTTCTTGATTTGGTAACATAATTTTTGGCTACCTTTTCCTTGTGAGATAAGAAAGGCAAGGAAGAAGCTAGTTCCCTATGGGATAAACCTTTTCTTCTACGAATTTGGTGTCTTTAATACATTATTGATTTCTGTAAATATGATATGTGAGGTTGATACATCCCTTGCACTTGTTCCGACGAGCATATTTCGAATGTATGGACCAGAATAAATGATGGACATGGAAGCCATGTAATGTAAGCATTAGCCCACCCACCTAATCCTACCCATGTTTTGTTTGCCTGTATCACCTTAGGAGCTTTGACAGTAGCAATAATTCATCACCAACCTACATATTTCAAACAGCTAACCACCAATGCAACCAAAATGAAAAGCTACATATAATACATAAAAATGGATGGCTAGATCTTACAGTCCCAACACATCACAATAAGATTTAGCCCACAAAAAAGAGTAATTTATGTTAGTAAAGACTTCTTGAAGATTGACCTGAGAATTCTAGTAGAACTGAAGACTGATAGTGGTTCATAAAAAATAATTACAATGCCTTTGTCCTAAAGTTCATCATGAAGGCAATATAAATTGACCTTTCCATGTGTGTGAACGTGCTTTTTTCTTAATAGCCATGCACTATAAATCTATAATACAAAATAAACATAAAATATGTGGGAAGAAAAGACTGACATACCCCTATACGTAGAAAAAAAACATCCTTCATAATATGGAAGGATAACAAAGTTCATAATCATAAAGAGATTCTACACCTTCTGTGTGTATAAGAATAGCATCCTATCTTATCTTGTGAAGATAGACTAGTGATACCACACATAGGGACTTACAAGTATACAATGACACAAATAATATATGATCAATGTACTATAAAAAGATGCACAATTGTAGAGCTACATGATAGGCATGACACACAAATAGAAGTTATAAAAAATAAGCCCGAGAATGTGCCAAAATGATAGGTAGATATAATAAAATGCATGATGTTGTATATTTCACACACAAGAAACTAATATCCAGTGTGCCATTTATTAACATGAGGGAAAATCCTTATTAGGAACATGCATAAGTATCATAGAATACAACGAGCGTGCATGAACTCAAAAGAAATTAATATGTATAGTATTGAAGTGGGTTAGCAACATAGCTACAACTTTTCATTCTCTAATTGAAATGACAGTTGCGCTTAATAGCATTCAATGCATGTATATAATATACATTTCAGCCTACCAATCGTCCATGAGGATTCAGACTATGTATAATCATATATTAGTACTTCCAAGATAAAGAATCTTGTATGAGCCCGTCAAGGCTCATAGATAGTAGATACATAATTTTAATTTCTGAATGTGGAGGAACATGTATTCAAACACATACTAGTGAATATTGTAATAGTCCAAGCCACCTAAATTAATGCCATGCACAAGATACATTGTGGAGTTGGGTATTAATATTTTTATCGATACCAAATACACAATTGAATAATATCTTAGATAAGAGGCAGTAGTCTGTCATCAACATGCTCACTGTGATTTGATTAAATTTGTTTTTACCAACACCTATTTTTCCTACTCCATGGTAAAAGTAAGGAGTAAAAAGAACTACATAACTGAGATACACCTGAAGGTCACTGGATCGATAATGATAATGATCTTAAAGTTCACATAAGGGACCGTTTTACTAACCTCTTCACCAAGGATAAACCTTTTCTACATGCAAGCAGGAGCAGGAGCTTCATTGGGTGTTTTTTGTACATCCTAATGATATGCAGAAAGACACGATGCATATTATCCAATCGACATGGGGATCTGTGAACTTTGACAAAAATATCTCTATAAGAATTTCTGGGCCCTAACACAGTAGATGCTTATGTTATCCAGAACAATTGAGACCAGATAGAAATCTTCATCGTTAGTATGATACAAAATTGTTTTGCACTGGTATGTGCCAGGAAGTATGTTCAAAATATTGGTTAGACGTTTGTATTTAAGAAGAATATATTATTATAATTAATCTATGACGCTACTTGATTTAGCAATTGACTTCCCATTCTCAGGTTTAATGGACCAACCAATTCTATATTCATGATAGGGATGGTTCTTGTAGAAGTAAAAACTTATAAAAGTAATAATATCAAATATGTGATAAAGGCTAAGTAGTTTTAATGACCCAGGAAGATGACCTTAGGAATATCAACTACCAGACTGTAGGAAGAAAGAAACATGAAAACTTGCCTCAATATAGCATACAAAAAGAGTAACGTTCACAAGTCATAGTACATTGCACCCCAGAATAAATATACTATCATGAAAAAATATACATTCATGAAATACATATCCTGATAAAGCTAACTGTAGTTAGATAACTAAAAGCTAACTATAATTTTTATTGTACCACATTGGAATAATTGAATTCCTAGACAATATCATATGATAGTCAAAAAGAAAAACATTCAAAGAATGTTCAAGTAGCACAATGGTTTCCTGTGTAGCTGACATGCAAATCAATTGTTCAGGCATAAGTGTTGTTCTTGAAGTAGTAAGATAAAAAAAACTTATATTATGTACATAACGTTTTTATGTGTTAGTGATGAAATTTGAAAACAATTAGTATCTAGGACCTTCCGTAATCAAAATTTTAAATCGCCATGCTATCTACTATATTAAATTAGTGGATTCGAGGAGAAAGAAACCCTAGCATGACCAGAGGAGGCGGCGAAATCCCTGGAGAAGATTACCCGGACGACGGCGACTGCCTTCACCCAAGCCCCATCTTCCAAGTCCCGATCGGCAACATGGCCATCAACCTGAACTTCTCCTCCCTGAGGCGACAATCCACCATGCCCGCTCAATGTAGGAACACCATGGAAGTCAACTCAGGAACCCTAGTGTCTGCTCAGTTTCCTGACCTTCCAAGTAGGAATCAAGGCACGATGCCCATGCCCATCCCTGTGCAGCAACACCCTTCATACAGAGACTCCGTCAGCAAAAACATGACTGATGATCATGGCTATATTTGTATAGACCCAGAGGATAACAATACTATCTTAAGACCTGACGATATAATCTTCACCTCTGAGAACGGTATGCCATCCTTTGGCCTGAAGAAAGATGCCCACGGAAACCTCCTAAAGCCATGGCAATTCATTGTTGTCGTGAAACTTTTATCCAAAGAGATCAGCTTCCTAACCCTACAAGATAGAATAAAATTGATGTGGAAACCGAAGGGATGCTTCAACCTTATTGATCTCACAAACGACTTCTTTGTAGTCCAATTGTAGAGAGAAGACGACTACATACACACGTTGACAGGAGGTCCTTGCCCGCTGTTCGGGTCCTACCTCTCAGTCCAGTGTTGGCAGCCTGACATCTCGCCAGAGTCCTCTTCACCCGCAAAGCTTGTGGCTTGGCTACATATCCCCAATCTACCCATCCACCTTTATAAATAAGTTCTGCTTTTAGAAATCGATGATCACATCGGCAAGACCATCAAGGTCGACCTCAATACACTATCTCAATGTCGAGGCTGCTTTGCCAAGATCGTGGTCGAACTGGACACCTCCAAACCTCTAACCCCGCAGGTTATGATCGAGGGCAAACATTATAGAATAGAGTACGAGAACATATCGTTCATCTGTATGTACTACGACTGAGTGGGACACCTAGAAAAGGACTGCTCCAAGAGGATCACTGCAGAAAATGAGGTGAGAAGAATAGAAATGACATGCGATGTCCCCATCCAGCCGCCCCCATCACCAGTCCAAGGGTTCACAAATTACATCCATGCCCAACCCATCCAGCGCAAGCAACGAGGCAATAAGGCAGTTAACCAGAAGCCACCAGCTAATTCCAACAATCGTTTCCAAACCCTAGATACCCATGATGAAGAATACGACACTACTAAGGTCATTGACGTTGATAATGTGGACGAGCGGATAACTAATGGGATCGACTGGAAGACAAGGATGAGGAACACCAAACAGAACAAGGATCAATCCAGCAATCACCAAGGCGTGAACAAGAAGCACTCAGGTCCCCCACCGAACACCAATCAAGTACCTCATACCCACACCATGAACGCACAGACAGATTATCAAAAGCTTTATGAACCTCTATATGCCACATGTTTCGAGGTTGTTATTGGTATAATTGAAGTAGACGGTGCGAAAAATGAGCCAAAAGAAAGTGCACCTACTGATGGTGAAGCCGATGAAGAGAAAGGCATGCCAGATTTTTGGCTTACTGCCATGAAAACAAATGAAGTACTCACTGAAGAGATTCAAGAACATGAAGAAGCTGCTCTTAAATATTTGAAAGACATTAAGTGGTGCATAATTGATGATCGCAAGGGTTTTCAGCTCGAGTTTTTCTTCAATCCCAATCCCTTCTTCAAGAATTCTGTTTTAACTAAAACATATCATATGATTGATGAAGATGAACCAATTTTGGAAAAAGCAATTGGTACTGACATTGAATGGTTACTTGGAAAGTGTCTGACTCAAAAGTTGTTGAAGAAGAAGCCCAAAAAGGGGGCAAAGAACGCAAAACCCATAACCAAAACTAAAAACTGCAAAAACTTTTTTAATTTCTTCAACCCACCCCGTGTTTTTGAAGATGATGAAGACCTAGATGAAGACACAATAGAGAAGTTGCAAAACCAGATGGAACAAGATTATGATATCGAGTCTACCATTCGTGATAAGGTCATTCCTCATGTTGTGTCATGGTTCACGGGAGAAGCTGTTCAGGATGATGATTTTGAGGAATTGGGTGACCACCAAGGTGATAGTCTGTCTAAACAGGAAAAAGAGAAGTAAAGATTTGGCATGCAGGCCAAGGAATACACAATGTAGAAAGGAAGAGCAAAAAACCTTGCAACTCCAAGGAAGAAACTATCAAGTCATGAACCAAAACTGTAAGAGGCACTATGGACTATGGAGAAAGGCATAGCTCACCCCACATTATGAGCTCCAGGACCCAGAAAACTCTTGCATAATTTTCTTCCAAATAAACAATACAAAGCTCTCCCTATTTTTGTGCACCCTAATATTTCTCTCCCACCAAACATGGTACAGAGCGCTGAATTATAAAAAATTGTGCTTCCTCATAGAGATCTTCAGAATATCATACTAAGAACTGAAATTAAGGACGATATCAAGATCCCTTTTTGAACATTCCCAAATATCTTTCGTGAAAGAACAGAAGAGAAGTTGATGTCTACAAGGTAATTTACTTTCCACAGTCAAGTGAAAACATCAGAAGTAGGCTTAGAATCTCTCACTGACTCCAAGATATGTATCAGTTTAGGGAACTAAGAATATTTAGAGGAAATATAACCATCAACATTGTTAACAGGAAAGTTCATCAAATACTCACACAACTTCTTATTGTTTCTATTCTCAGGTACAACCCAACGACCATCACAGATCATAGTATTGATCCTATAGTTGAGAGGTTCTCCAAGCTTAAGAGGTGTGATCCTACAATTGACTAGTTGAAACAGCTCAATACCCGCACATGAGGTGTGCGCCTGAAAAACATCTCACTTAGTTAGCTGAGGCACATGCCTTGTAAGTGAAGTTGGAACATGCCTCTTAGGTGAAGCACATGCTAGCATTACAAGAAGAAACACCTCACCTCAAGGCCTATTCACTGATCACATATTGTAAAGCCCATGCTAAGGTTGTAATGAAGAAACTGTCGTGAAGGATGATATGTGTGAGTAGTGGTGATGGTTAGGATTATGCTGGTGAAAAATGTGACATAGGAAGGACTAAATCAGAATTTTCTAACAAAACAAGCATGTCAATCATTCAATATGGTCTTTGATGAAGATAATAATATGAAGTCGACACTCCAAGAGCCTCTATTCAGTAGGTTGTAGATCCATACACTAGAGACTTGCATGATGAGAAAGAGGCTTGTGCATTCCCTTTTAGTTGAGCATTCCCTTTTAGCTGCTAATAGAGGGGAAACATTACCTCAATGGACATTGGTGAATACCCAATAACCTGAAAGAGAGACCAATAAAAATATTAACCTGCTCCAAGCATGGCCTCAAATCAACCACTAGATATAAACAATGAAGCCTCTGATTGTTGCTCATAGAAAATAATTTTAGATCTCTAAAACATATATTTGGACTATACATTTACATGATTCAGTTCACTGTGTCACTACTAGAAAAAAATTGCAGACCACCAAAACATGTATCTTGTACTAGAGTCTTGCAAAAGTGAGGAAGCCCAAATAAATATGGATTGTACATGAATACATGAGTATTGGACAGGAAGACACCCTTCCACTGGCAGCATGGGCTTCTCTAGACAAATTGAGACATCATCCCACATACATTTGTAAAGAAAGTGTATATCCCGATGAAGGAAAAAAGTGAGAAGCAATAATTTATTAGCTGACAACATCAATATTTCCTGGTTGAATGCATTCTTATAGAGCTTAGATACAAACCATTTCTTAACATAGTAACTGTCATAGTGATTTATGGATTCTGGACTCTACTAAAAACAAAATGAGAGGTAAAAGTCTAGAGTGGATTTCTTTTAACCCTCTCAGGCTGAACCTAAGGCCACTGCAAATTTCCCAATCTCGTAACAACCAACAATAGAAGCAAAACTTCTTAATTATAACATCATTGCCTCCACGCCAAATGTGGGTAGCCATCCAACACCTCATTTGCATGTTTGTCATCCATGTCATCAGCCTATCAAGGACCTGCACCAGGTTTACATCAGCAGTACAACATATGAAAAAAATAGAGGTGCCTTCTTTCTCAGTAGTCTATCATTAGAGAAAATATAGATGCAACCTGAAATAGATATTTTACTTGTATTTAGTGTTTTGTAGATAGATAAACTATTCTACTAATTCAGGTGTTGTCCAACTTGTTTATGTGTTTATATTGATCAAGAAAACCATATTAGGAAGCCGAATCACAATCCATGATTTTTTTCAATTTGAATCTTATTAGAAGGTAACTCTAAAAATCCAACCCAAGGGGTTTTCCCATACAATTGACTGATTTGTATAGATATATCGTTTGGAGCAAAGAGATTGAGGGGGTATAAAGTTACCTCTTCTCCCTGCCCCTATTAGTAAGAAACTCAGATTTACAACCGTACTCCCTGTCAAGTCTCAACAAAATCCCATACATTATCGTGTGAAAAGAACAAGTAAATCAACAAAAGTAATTCAACTTATCTTGGAATTGATTTGACATTTTCTACAAGCCAATTTTGTGGCAAATGTAGCTGATGCAGATCCAAGATTGCCAACAATGATCTTTCCAGTTGTGTATGTCTTCGTGCAAACGAATGTGATGAAGTAGTGGACTTTGTAACATTCATGCATGACTCCTTACCCTTAGGTAAATTAATGAAATTATTACCTAATATATTTTCAAGTTTTTCATGTTGGTGTCCTCGACTATAAGCATGTTGAAAAACAACTATATTCATATACCCTATATTTTAAAACAAAATAAGATGACTTGATATTATGTGACTGGAAACATATTCATCTCCCTAGTGTGGCCTTCATGATTGTTGAGAAAATTGACCAAGCAGGTATGGTATTTTGCTTCAATGGATGGCCGATGTCAATATAATGAACCAGTGAAACAAATCAAGGCCAATGCAGAGTAGGAAGATCGACTAATTGTGCATGTGGAGCCTTGCAACTTTAGCTACATGTGGTTTGATGGTATGGCAAGTCCGTAACTGTACTTCTGGAATGTTTGTTCACCTAAAGCAAACAGATGAAAAAAAAACATAAAGAAATTAGTAGAAGAGCCAAACATGACCACCTATTCTCTTTGATGCCGTTAAGATACACAAATTGTTATACATAAAGAAATTCAGGGAAATATTTTGAAACCCATAATCTAATATGAAATTGTTTTCACTTACATACAGCCAAACAACTTTGTTGTTTGTATGTGGTGAAACTGCAAGCTGCAATTTTGCAAATTATGATTTATAATGCCATATATAAGATAACAAGGCCTAATACTGTGTTACTTATAAAGTATAAAAGGTAAGGGAAAAGCCTGCTTATGAAACAGGGAGTCCTAGTCTATCTCAAGAAGACAACAGAGGACAAGTTGGCAACAAATAGAAAATGAGGTGCTAACCCAAGTTTTGTAAAGCAGGTCAGATAGGTACTACATAACTAATTCATCAATGATTGATCTTATTTGTTGTAGTGTCAGAGGCATAGGCAATCAGGTAACATGTTGTGTAATGAAAAAAAAACATTTATTTAGAGAAATCAAGGTTGGTGCTCCTACTAGAACCAATGAAATGCTCCATTCCACCAACAATCACTACCAAGAGCCTCAGATATAGAAGATCCCATAGAGTATAAGCAAGGGTCTTTATAAGAGGGATGTGGGTTTTTTGAAATGCCACAAAATACAAAAAGGGAGGTGATTGACAACCAAAAATAGTTCAGAACGTGTAGTATGCCAGTTTTTCATGCTAAATTGGTATATGGCGACATATGAGTACTACATTATCTTGTAAGATTAGGAATTAGCAACCATGTAACCATACAAAGTTGAATAGTCTTGTACAAGCATATTGAAGAAAACCACAAGTACCAATATTGGTCTATTGGTACCCTTTTGTGCATGATGTCTTCACAAGTGCCCTATTATCATGTTCCACAATTATATATTATCCATCACAATGTTAGTGGTGTCTAGTAATAGTCCAGCTTGAATGATTCTTGGGAGGATTGTAGTGAGATATTGGTTATGGTGAATTATGCCAATGGACTCTATGCATATCCTTAATGGTAAATACTGAAAGTAAAACATAATTACCGATGAAGTCAGATCCAAGAGGGCCATTAAAGAAAGGAATAATGGTTTCTTCATTATTGTTTGACAAATCAGTTCACCCTACAAGAATGAGCAGACCTTAGTTAAAAGTATTCAGTTCAATTGACAAATAATATTGTTAAAAAGGTTGCAACCTAGCTTACATGGCTAGAATAATCAAATCATATCTTTGGAAAAAAAATCTAGTTTGGTTTTAGAACATACAATTTGAATGATACTTTCAAGGTTGTTCAGGGGTGTGTACCGTTGACTGATTTGTTATAGTTGATAGTAGAAAAGTTTGTAGTCTAGCTAGCATGGTATAAGATGTGAGTTATCTATTAGATGTAGCATGGCTAGCATGGTATCAAGGAGAGCATCTGTGTGGTTTGCACCAAGACGCAGAGCACACCCTCTGGTCAATCATGAGGAAGCCCATACTCAAATATTGTCCCTGCAACCCCATATGTCATCTATTTTGCTGATATCACTCTATTAGTCTCCCTAGTAGGTGTAAAAGGCAATGCACAAGAAACCCAATCGGTTAGGTTGATTTTGAATCTATTTTGCATACAATTGA
Organism: Alisma plantago-aquatica; assembly: GCA_963693085.1. Taxonomy (NCBI): domain Eukaryota; kingdom Viridiplantae; phylum Streptophyta; class Magnoliopsida; order Alismatales; family Alismataceae; genus Alisma; species Alisma plantago-aquatica. The sequence goes on from OY856409.1 coordinate 751,192,592, forward strand.
TCATTGTTATTGTGGGTAGGATATTGAGGTGTCAACAAGAGAAAAAGCCCTATGGGTATTCACAAAAGGTACAAATAAGAAGATAAAACATACTAGTAGCAATCTAACAGTGCTTGGAGAACAAAATCCATTGCACTCTCCTTGATGCATTCCAGTCCCAAATCAAGTGTACATTAAGGAAAAACATGTTTCTCAATGTGGTGGGATTCACCTTGAACTTGACCAACATTGATCTACTCCTGGTGGTAAGTGCCTTGAGAAGAGATTTCTTGACATGTTGATCACTTTATACTTTTGTCGCACCAAATAGATAGCGATGATGTAGAGGTTCCCACTAGAGATGTTAGCCAAAAATAAACAATGTTAGTAGGATCGTCCGCAAACATGAAGTCGAGTTTTCTAGACTAATATATTCATCTTCAGACTAGAATAACAAGGATTAGTAGTGAAACCCACCACAAGATACTCTAACATGATATTTCTCAAGTTAGAAACAATAGTCTGGCACATCCTCCAATAGACTTCTCAAAAGACAATACCATCATTCAAGGATGGACCACCTAGCTTGTTAGTTATAACATTAACATGTTATTACATAAAATAAATCTGATGCAGTCCAGATATGACACACAAATATCTACGACAAACCTGACCAGTTGGAAGAAATAATTCCCTTAAAGCATTTCATAATTCACCATGTCAATGTATATAAAACCAAGTTGGTCTTTTCAAGGACCTCATTTGCTCAACTTCTGCAGGAAAAGAATTGGTAAATCATAACAAATGGCTCAATGAGGAGTTAGATGATAATTCAAATTGTACCAATGAACTTCATGACAACTAGTTGAATCTAAATAGAAATGACATCTAACTAGTCTATTGAGCAATAATAAAAGGATGTAGGGAAAGAAACAACATCCACGATCTGGAGAAACAAATTCCTACATTGTGGTTCATGATGTGGCTGGTGGAAGTTTAGGTCAGCACACTTAGCAACATCTCAGGCCAGTCTACTGAGGAACAAGAAAAAAATATTAAAAGCAGCTTGTCATTGACATTAAAAGATCAAGTGCTCAATATTTCACTATGTTGGACATTTCAAAAGTTTATCATTGATTAGAGAGGAATTTGTTTGGATGATGGTGAAAGATATGTGCTTAATTATGGATGTAATTCATTTATTAGGCAATGTATTGATACTACCTCCTATGTTCTTGAAAATTCTATTTTGAATGGGATGTAGATGACAAAAGATTACTAGAGGCAAGGAGAATCCCTTTCTCCTAGAATCAGACAACAATCATGAGACCATCATAAAGTAGTTAAAAGTCAAATCTCATATGGTCAATCTAACAATGTACTCTACTTTTTATTGGACAAGGCATAGACTCAAAGGTTTTTGGAAGATGATGATCACAATTTGGACACTAAAGGGCTTATACATGAGTGAATTCTGTAATTACATTTTCGGATGTTTATGTATCTATTTGTGTGATTGGTTTTTGCTATGTATCTGATCATTTCACCAATCAAATCAGTTAATAGGACTCATGTCTTTCATAATAAATACATCATCCTGCATGCCATTTACTAGCATGTTTTTTCTTGTTCTTGGATGTACGGAATCCCATACGGATACCATCAATTGTCATATTTGAACTATCAACATCTAACAGTTAAATTGCATAAAGCAATTATGCTGATTTGCAATGCTTTCTTACAGTTTTTCTGCACACTACTATACCTTCTCTATTCCCAGGTAATAATAACGGATAATAAATTATTTGGGTGACATGGTGAAAAGATCTTCTGTGAATTCTGCATTTATTTTCTTTTTGGTGAACTCTGGGTCGTTTCTAACCATCTTAGAATATGAATATCATGCAAACTTCAAATACTGTTGATATTCTAGTAGATTTTATACTCTTTAGTCATGAAGTTGTAAGGGATGCCAAGGAAATAGTATTTCATAGCTTTCTTGACAGTTGCAGCCACATAAATATCGTATTTAGAATTGAACTGGTGTGGAAATATTGGTGATGCTACATCAAGCATTGAAAACTGGTGTGGAAATATCAATACAGCTCAGTCTATTTCTAATCTATGGCACACACATCCTAAAATCATTTCTGATGAAGCTGGGTATAGATGAGTGCCTCATAGTGGAACTTACAAACCTGAAGCATACTGCGATCCTATTCCATATGATGGCCATTATGTTTCATTTTTTGAAACTGGTGTCCCAAATGTTAGGGAGGGGCATGTTTTGGGTTTTGCTTCTGGCCTACCTATCCCTGACCAATATAGAAATCAACCCTTTCACACGGTCCATTTCATGCACCAGTCAGAACAAGTGGTCACACATAGTCAAATGTATATGAAAGGTCACTATAATCAACATTTTCACACGGTCCAATCATACCTGAACAGAGCCCAAAACACCAAAGCCATGAAGGTGCTCTCTCAAGCATGAACCTTATCACAAAAATCTAAGTCAAATAGAAAAACTTAGCAAAATAACATTCCTTTCAAGGCACATCCAACCAAGTCAAAACATGGAAAACCCAGAACACAAGAACTATTTCAAGCCCAGGGCTAACAAGACAAGGCTTCACATAAGCTTCAATCCATTGTTAGATAGTCGTACAACGTCAACATAAGCTTTATATTGGAAAATAAGTCATTGGTCATGCAAATTAGTGATATGATCTTATGTTGTCATGTAATCAGTCTTTGAACATGGGTACTACTCTCATTTCAAGTCATTATGGCAACAAGTTGTTAATCCCCATGCCATCTAGACATGTCGACAATTCCAAATCTAGTCTGAATGACACTCATAATCCAATGATCCAGCTGTACACATTATCTGTGAGCAAGCAAAAGTTGTCTCATCTAACAAGGTCAAAAAAAGTAGTGCAAGCTTAACAGTTGAGGAATCAATATATTTAGCCAATGCTGAAGAAGCTGACGCCTTCCAGTCTAATGACTCTTCATCTAGGTTTCTATATACATATACCATATGTAATGGCGTTCAACCTAATTACCATCATCTGGAGTTCTAAATCTGCAGTTCTAATGACCCGAGGAGCATGCCACTAGTACATCAAAGTTGAATTTAATATTGTGAGCTAGAATATTTAGGGATGAAAACTCCTAAATTGAAATTCGTCATCTTCACATTTTTTCATCTAGAATGGTTTGATGTTTCATTTACATCATTATCTCACTGAGAAATCATATTTATATGTAAAAAAGACTAAATATTTGAAACCTGGCAGCGTAGGTGTCTGCTAATGTTTCCCATGACAGCCTAGGTGTTGTATGTTAGAAAGTTTGATGTCAACTGTTATAAGTTTATAGTTACCATTGAGAAAAATTATTAATCCATTTATGATGCTTAAATATGTTCTTATAAGCCCTGGACATCCTAAAAGACATTGTCAATTCAATACAAAATTAAGTAAGTTTAGTAATACAACAAGAATAGCTTCGTTATTATGAAAAACTGTTCTGGTATATGAAACATTATAGTAACTTATTCAGTGATTAAAGAAAAGGAAGAGTAAAGCACTATGTAAAGGTACGTGGAAAGCACATTTAAGGGAGGTCAAATGTCAAGTATGTCTACTTATCTTGTAGTTTCAAGGCCAATGTTGTTGACCAACTAATGCATAATGAGTTTGAGGCTGTCTGGAGTGCCCCATGTAGCTCTACCTGATTTATAGTAACAACATTGAATCACATATTCATTGTTTGAAATATAACTAACTAGAAAAATCCATCTAGCAATGTGAACCCATAATGATTTAGAATACTATGAGGAGTCTTAGCTACTTAGTTTTTGTTAGCAAATTAATAGCTATTCACTTTGAATATGAAGAGTCTTAGCTATTAATTTGCTACCAAAAACATATGAGGAGTCTTAGCTATTAATTTGCTACCAAAAATCACATATTCACTTTGAATACTATGAGGAGTCTTCATATACATATGTTTTTGGTAGCAAATTAATAGCTAAGACTCTTCATATACATATTTTTTTGGTAGCAAGTTAAAAGCAAAGTGGATTGCAGGGAGTCTTAGCTAACCTAAGCTTCCTATGAGGAAACCAAAACTCAAAAGAAACATATGCTAGGCTTGGCCATAGAGAGCACTCTCTACCAAAATTTACTAAAAATTAGTTGAAACAATGAACCCTCTAAAGAAACCCAAGTGACTCTGAAACTACTTCTAATTAAATATTTTACTAACTATGCAGAGATGAACTACAATTATGAGAAATTTTATTTACATCATAGGATCAACTCCTAGTGATAGAGGTGTTAGTTGTTTTGAGCAGAGATACAAGACATAGTGGGCTAGTGTGTGGTAGAGGTGGATGTGGCCAGGGAAGTTGTATACCAAGAATACAGTTACTTCCACCAAAGAGCAATAGAAAGGGAACTTAATAGGTTCCTGTAGCCAAAATAAGTAATATTGAATTAAAGAATAAGAGGGAAGCTAAAACCTTGTAATTTCAGAGGTGACTAGGCAGCTAAGATGACCTATACAAATCTGACATTGGATATTGATGACTAGAGGGCCAGTTAAAACCTTGCAATTTTTAGAGTTCTGAAACCCAAGCACACGACCCTTCGACGCCCCCTAAAGAATCCTGCAACCATCTTCAGAAGGAGAAACACAACAAATGAAAGGATTTTCTTGAAAGTAAGAAAGGTCATTAGGGACTAGAGTGACAAACTCAACCTTGATTAAGGCATATCTCTTCAAAAGGAGTATGTATCTTTCTCAACAAAACTAGACATTTGCAAGCCACTTACCAAGGGACCAGAGTGACAAACTCAAACCTGATTAAGGTATAGCTCTTTAGGAGTTTATATCTTTCTCAACAAAACCAGACATCCACAAGCCCCTTTTGATCTAAAATGAGCTGACAGAGATCTAAAACTTCATATTCAGATTCGGGTACAAACCAGAAAGAGTCTGAAAGCTCATCTAAGGCTAGTAAAATAGAAAATAGTAGAGGAATCAACAACAAATATCAACAAGAATCACAATAGTAATAACCAACAAGAGCTCTGATCAAGGTTCATTAAAAAAAATCCTCCAAATAGGTTTGAAAGGAAATTAAATGACTAGAATTACATATAGATACAAACATGCTATGAGTGAGGTAGCTCAGTCACACAACAACAGCAAAACAAACACAAAGCTTTAGAAATAGCTTTCAAACTACTATTAAACTGAGGCTTAACAAACCCTTCATGCCATTCACTAGCCAAAGAGAAGGAGCTCATCTACCTTGCAAGACGGACATGATACAGAAACAAATAGACATGTCCAGTAGAAAAATTGACATATCTAAACAAATTGACATGTGCAACAACATTTGAAGATGCATGGCACATTTTACATCAATGGACCGCTTACTTTATTCCAATACAAAGACGTAGTGATCACATATATTCTGGTTGTCAGACATTCAGAACACGGTGGCACCCTAATAACAGACTGTCATCAACATAAAGAAGGATTGTTGATTGTATGGACATTGAAGTAAAGATGTATTGTCCACTAGTGAATCTATATCATGTGCTTATATTTAAATAAATAAAATTTGTTAGAAATTAACAAATTAGGATCTCTCAAGATGACAGTCAACTAGAAATACAATAACTAGTTTGTTGGAAGAAAAAGCAATGAATGCAATCAACATTTCTATTTTTTAACAAAGATTCCAAATTGAGGTTTTGCAACAAGAAATGATGACAAACATGAATATCATAAGCTGACTTAAACATTTCTAGAGGCTCAAAATTTATAGAAACATCAATCATCAAAATAGATAAACATACCTTTCATCAACTATTCTTATATTATATCCAAGTAAAGATCATTTTGCTAGTGATTCACAAGCTGGCATTTTATATCCTCAAGTCTAAACCGGACCTCAGCAGTTGCAACTTGCAAAACCAGTAACAAGTTTTCTTAGCAGAATTGTTCACTAGAAAGGTCATCCATGTATCATAACTATTTTGATGGGACCTAAAATGGGCACCACAAGACTATACAGAACAAATTATAAGATGTGAACAAGCAACATATAGGTAGTTACATGTCACTAACTTTAGAAACGCAGGAACCTGGAGATATTCCAAAGCAAGAAGTCTATATCCATCATCATGTGTACATTTAGAAGCTATTGAAAGATTTCTAAGGGGCATGGGAACAAGATAAAGATACAACAATCAAAACATTGTAAATGGGAAGTAGCACCTATGAGGTGCCTGATGAAGAGTAGATAACGTGTAGCTCAAATGAAACATTTGAAAAAGAAAGAGAGAGGGACAATTGCAGACATTAGAAAATAAAATGGTGGTAAATGTTTCATTGCACATGCAAAGAAGATTTTTGCACATCTAGTTTTGAGCTTCAAAGATACGGGCGTGTCCACATATGACGACATTACCACTTTTATAAAGAATATGACCATCTTTTTTGAAATGACGGAGAACTGAAGGAGAATAAGGAGAACTGAGCTATTTAGTTAGCAATAGAAGACCAAGAAACTGAAGAAATCAGTTGTCTGAAAAAGGATAGCTGGGTAGATGGTATAGAGTTACTCAGATTATGGTCCTTAACATTTGGTTTTGCACCCTAGGCATATATGACATACCTACATACCTAAAACCAAAAAGTTGTTTGAGAAAACTGCAATATAAGATTATAAAGAAGCAAATATTGTATTAAGTGTGAAGTACATCAAGTGATCCCCACTTCAACATTGTTGGACATGAGTTGTAGGGTGGGGTCAGAGGAGAGCACACTAGAGACATATATTTGTTTCCCTTGTGGTGCCTCTACCCTTAAAGATCAGGGGAATTGGTGGACATGAGTGCAACATAACAGGTTAGTGGAGATAAGGCAATTGGAGAATCTTCCTTTATTGAGGTGAACACAAGTAAATATCCAATTTTGAGGAGAGGAAAAAGGGGATATCTCTGAACTTGATCCATTCTACTGTTTGTGGTACAGTTAGCGATCGAGGTGACACCTCAAAAGGGGGATAGGTACGAGTACATTGTTCTTGATCTATGAACTTGATCAAATCTATTACACCAAAATCTTTCAGTTGAAATGGATCAACATAATAAATGTTTCATAGAAGATATATTTTCCAGAAAAGCCATAGGCCTTAGTCCTTTCATGACAAATTCATGGATAAAAATATCCTTAGTGCAACTATGCAAAGTTAAACAAACCCATGCCTACCTGACCACAACATTGGCTTTTTTTGGGATGACATCCCTATACGTATCAAACACTTGCATCAAATTTCTTGTCTTCTTCACCAAAGAAACAATACCTTAGTTTTCTCAAACAATGAAAATGAGTATACCTTAGTTTTGAGATCATGGCAAAGTGCGAATCCATAGCCATTGTGTAACTAGGTTGATCTTTCTCATTCCATATTTTCGTTGATCCTCAATTCCTAACACCCTTTGTTGGATATAAAGCAGCTGCTTCAAAATAGTATATTCAAAACATTGAACAAATTAAAGGATTAAACAGGAATCCAGTCTTTTCAAACTTATGAAAATGAACCAATCTGCAAAAAACCAAATAAACAAAATAATGATTGGAACTATACTCAAAACAAGGTCTAGGAAAACTTTACACCAGTATCATCAAAATCTGAAAAACTAGTATATACTATTTAATTCACATTGTTTCTATTAACTCGTGATTCAAAAACCCCAAAAATCCTAAGAATGCATACGGATTCAGTAAACCATCCTAATAATTTAATTTCACAAGAAAAAGAAGCATAATCTTGTTGCTTTTTGGATCAGATATAACATGTGTAATATCTAGAAAGTACCAACCCAAAATTTACTTGATTCTCTAGAGATAACAACCTTCCTGCTAATGGAATCAGAATAATTTTATATAAAAGCACCTTCAGCAGAAGCTTTCTGGTTAGCAATATAAATCCAACATCAATGTTTCCAATTCATGTGGCAAAAACACAGACTAAAGGAATCAGCAGTACAACTGTGAGAATCTGTGCCAAGTAAACCCTACACAAATTCCTAGTATTAGATGAAAAATAGTATACACAAATTACTAACTAGAAAAGACTGCAAAATAAACTTCAAGTGGTGTTTGGAGTTGTTACAACATCAAAACCTTGTAGTGCCTATGTAATCTATCTGTATGTAACAATAATGATGAGTCTAGACTTCAAGATAGGGAATGCAGATTTTTAACTGCATGTTGCCCTGGTTAAAGGGAAAATCTTTCTTGGGTGTTCAATTTTTCAACATTTTTGGTGATAAGGTTTGGAATATATATGATGCTCTATACATCAAATATGTATTTAGGGGTGTCCGCAAACTTCTGTCATAAAGGTTGACATCTAGATGATGACACAATGTGCTTGAAGAACATATGTCTATCAGAAGAGGCATTTGGGATATATGATCTTTTATCTTGAGCCAGTACAACCATTGTCTTCATGCATTACAGCTTGAGCAATATGGCATAAGATCTAGGCATTCACCGGAATGTACAATTAACAAACTAAATTTTCTTATAGTGGATTTAAAGCCGAAGGTGTCTAATGTTCATAAGAAAAGGAATCAATGGAAACAAAGACATGTACATTAAAAAAACACAATTCTTCCTAGCCGTATAGATAAAATTATGTTGGTTAGATGTATAACTTGCTACCCTGCATCATCATTCTATACTTTACACTGTATTTTATTTGAGAAAAACTTCAGATGTTATTAAGAATGGGAATCCGTTTTAGAACCAGAGAACTTTGAATCCTACCTTATAATGGTGTGTGCGCGTCAGAAAAGGGATAGTGTAACTCCACTGCAAGTGGTAGAAGAAGATGTCTGATGTTGACAAACGTCGACCCTGTGATTAAGCGGATGTTCTTCAAAACTAGCTCCAGACCTCTCCTTCTTTTTGTTTCCTTGCATGGAATCGTCCATCTAACACCTCCTTTCTGAATAACTTCCAGGTTAGCCTTTGGTAGAGGGCATGAGAAGAGGGTGAGAATACGATCATGGGGTGGGGGTTCTGGGAAGAAGTGAGTCCGTGGGAGACCGTGGTGGAGGAGAAAATGGCAGCGGAGACCGTCGTGATCAGGAGGAGAACCCACGCGTGATTAGCAGAGGATAGTGGAGATATTGGGCGCCGTAGGCGATGGGGAGCACATGAAGAATGGAGCGCAAATAGGGGAGAAAAGGGGCTTGGCGCGGAATCGTGGAAATTTTTGGAGGTGCTAATGTTTCCCATAACAGCCTAGGTGTTGTATGTTAAAAAGTTTGATGTCAACTGTTATAAGTTTATAGTTACCATTGAGAAAAATTATTAATCCATTTATGATGCTTAAATATGTTCTTATAAGCCCTGGACATCCTAAAAGACATTGTCAATTCAATACAAAATTAAGTAAGTTTAGTAATACAACAAGAATAGCTTCGTTATTATGAAAAACTGTTCTGGTATATGAAACATTATAGTAACTTATTCAGTGATTAAAGAAAAGGAAGAGTAAAGCACTATGTAAAGGTACGTGGAAAGCACATTTAAGGGAGGTCAAATGTCAAGTATGTCTACTTATCTTGTAGTTTCAAGGCCAATGTTGTTGACCAACTAATGCATAATGAGTTTGAGGCTGTCTGGAGTGCCCCATGTAGCTCTACCTGATTTATAGTAACAACATTGAATCACATATTCATTGTTTGAAATATAACTAACTAGAAAAATCCATCTAGCAATGTGAACCCATAATGATTTAGAATACTATGAGGAGTCTTAGCTACTTAGTTTTTGTTAGAAAATTAATAGCTATTCACTTTGAATATGAAGAGTCTTAGCTATTAATTTGCTACCAAAAACATATGAGGAGTCTTATCTATTAATTTGCTACCAAAAATCACATATTCACTTTGAATACTATGAGGAGTCTTCATATACATATGTTTTTGGTAGCAAATTAATAGCTAAGACTCTTCATATACATATGTTTTTGGTAGCAAATTAATAGCAAAGTGGATTGCAGGGAGTCTTAGCTAACCTAAGCTTACTATGAGGAAACCAAAACTCAAAAGAAACATATGCTAGACTTGGCCATAAAGAGCACTCTCTACCAAAATTTACTAAAAATTAGTTGAAACAATGAACCCTCTAAAGAAACCCAAGTGACTCTAAAACTACTTCTAATTAAATATTTTACTAACTATGCAGAGATGAACTACAATTATGAGAAATTTAATTTACATCATAGGATCAACTCCTAGTGATAGAGGTGGTAGTTGTTTTGAGCAGAGATACTAGACATAGTGGGCTAGTGTGTGGTAGAGGTGGATGTGGCCAGGGAAGTTGTATACCAAGAATACAGTTATTTCCACCAAAGAGCAATAGAAAGGGAACTTAACAGGTTCCTGTAGCCAAAATAAGTAATATTGAATTAAAGAACAAGAGGGAAGCTAAAACCTTGTAATTTCAGAGGTGACTAGGCAACTAAGATGACCTATACAGATCTGACATTGGATATTGATGACTAGAGGGCCAGTTAAAACCTTGCAATTTTCAGAGTTCTGAAACCCAAGCACACGACCCTTCAGCGCCCCCTAAAGAATCCTGCAACCATCTTCAGAAGGAGAAACACAACAAATGAAAGGATTTTCTTGAAAGTAAGAAAGGTCATTAGGGACTAGAGTGACAAACTCAACCTTGATTAAGGCATATCTCTTCAAAAGGAGTATGTATCTTTCTCAACAAAACTAGACATTTGCAAGCCACATACCAAGGGACCAGAGTGACAAACTCAAACCTGATTAAGGTATAGGTCTTTAGGAGTTTATATATTTCTCAACAAAACTAGACATCCGCAAGCCCCTTTTGATCTAAAATGAGCTGACAGAGATCTAAAACTTCATATTCAGATTCAGGTACAAACCAGAAAGAGTCTGAAAGCTCATCTAAGGCTAGTAAAATAGAAAATACTAGAGGAGTCAACAACAAATATCAATAAGAATCACAATAGTAATAACCAACAAGAGCTCTGATCAAGGTTCACTAAAAAAAATCCTCCAAATAGGTTTGAAAGGAAATTAAATGACTAGAATTACATATAGATACAAACATGCAATGAGTGAGGTAGCTCAGTCACACAACAACAGCAAAACAAACACAAAGCTTTAGAAATAGCTTTCAAACTACTATTAAACTGAGGCTTAACAAACCCTTCATGCCATTCACTAGCCAAAGAGAAGGAGCTCATCTACCTTGCAAGACAGACATGATACAGAAACAAATAGACATGTCCAGTAGAAAAATTGACATATCTAAACAAATAGACATGTGCAACAACATTTGAAGATGCACGGCACATTTTACATCAATGGACCGCTTACTTTATTCCAATACAAAGACGTAGTGATCACATATATTCTGGTTGTCAGACATTCAGAACACGGTGGCACCCTAATAACAGACTATCATCAACATAAAGAAGGATTGTTGATTGTATGGACATTGAAGTAAAGATGTATTGTCCACTAGTGAATCTATATCATGTGCTTATATTTAAATAAATAAAATTTGTTAGAAATTAACAAATTAGGATCTCTCAAGATGACAGTCAACTAGAAATACAATAACTAGTTTGTTGGAAGAAAAACAATGAATGCAATCAACGTTTCTATTTTTTAACAAAGATTCCAAATTGAGTTTTTGCAACAAGAAATGATGACAAACATGAATATCATAAGCTGACTTAAACATTTCTAGAGGCTCAAAATTTACAGAAACATCAATCATCAAAATAGATAAACATACCTTTCATCAACTATTCTTATATTATATCCAAGTAAAGATCATTTTGCTAGTGATTCACAAGCTGGCATTTTATATCCTCAAGTCTAAACCGGACCTCAGCAGTTGCAACTTGCAAAACCAGTAACAAGTTTTCTTAGCAGAATTGTTCACTAGAAAGGTCATACATGTATCATAACTATTTTGATGGGACCTAAAATGGGCACCACAGGACTATACAGAACAAATTATAAGATGTGAACAAGGAACATATAGGTAGTTACATGTCACTAACTTTAGAAATGCAGGAACCTGGAGATATTCCAAAGCAAGAAGTCTGAATCCAGCATCATGTGTACATTTAGAAGCTATTGAAAGATTTCTAAGGGGCATGGGAACAAGATAAAGATACAACAATCAAAACATTGTAAATGGGAAGTTGCACCTATGAGGTGCCTGATGAATAGTAGATAACGTTTAGCTCAAATGCAACATTTGAAAAAGAAAGAGAGAGGGACAATTGCAGACATTAGAAAATAAAATGGTGGTAAATGTTTCATTGCACATGCAAAGAAGATTTTTGCACATCTAGTTTTGAGCTTCAAAGATACGGGCATGTCCACATATGACGACATTACCACTTTTGTAAAGAATATGACCATCTTTTTTTAAATGACGGAGAACTGAAGGAGAATAAGGAGAACTGAGCTATTTAGTTGCAATAGAAGACCAAGAAACTGAAGAAATCAGTTGTCTGAAAAAGGATAGCTGGGTAGATGGTATAGAGTTACTCAGATTATGGTCCTTAAAATTTGGTTTTGCACCCTAGGCATATATGATATACCTACATACCTAAAACCAAAAAGTTGTTTGAGAAAACTGCAATATAAGATTATAAAGAAGCAAATATTGTATTCAGTGTGAAGTACATCAAGTGATCCCCACTTAAACATTGTTGGACATGAGTTGTAGGGTGGGGTCAGAGGACAGCACACTAGAGACACATATTTGTTTCCCTTGTGGTGCCTCTACCCTTAAAGATCAGGGGAATTGGTGGACATGAGTGCAACATAACGGGTTAGTGGAGATAATGCAATTGGAGAATCTTCCTTTATTGAGGTAAACACAAGTAAATATCCAATTTTGAGGAGAGGAAAAAGAGGATATCTCTGAACTTGATCCATTCTACTGTTTGTGATACAGTTAGCGATCGAGGTGACACCTCAAAAGGGGGATAGGTATGAGTACATTGTTCTTGATCTATGAACTTGATCAAATCTATTACACCAAAATCTTTCAGTTGAAATGGATCAACATAATAAATGTTTCATAGAAGATATATTTTCCAGAAAAGCCATAGGCCTTAGTCCTTTCATGACAAATTCATGGATACAAATATCCTTAGTGCAACTATGCAAAGTTAAACAAACCCATGCCTACCTGACCACAACATTGGCTTTTTTTGGGATGACATCCCTATACATATCAAACACTTGCATCACATTTCTTGTCTTCTTCACCAAAGAAACAATACCTTAGTTTTCTCAAACAATGAAAATGAGTATACCTTAGTTTTGAGATCATGGCAAGGTGCGAATCCATAGCCATTGTGTAACTAGGTTGATCTTTCTCATTCCATATTTTCGTTGATCCTCAATTCCTAACACCCTTTGTTGGATATAAAGCAGCTGCTTCAAAATAGTATATTCAAAACATTGAACAAATTAAAGGATTAAACAGGAATCCAGTCTTTTCAAACTTATGAAAATGAACCAATCTGCAAAAAACCAAATAAACAAAATAATGATTGGAACTATACTCAAAACAAGGTCTAGGAAAACTTTACACCAGTAGCATCAAAATCTGAAAAACTAGTATATACTATTTAATTCACATTGTTTCTATTAACTCGTGATTCAAAAACCCCAACAATCCTAAGAATGCATACGGATTCAGTAAACCATCCTAATAATTTAATTTCACAAGAAAAAGAAGCATAATCTTGTTGCTTTTTGGATCAGATATAACATGTGAAATATCTAGAAAGTACCAACCCAAAATTTACTTGATTCTCTAGAGATAACAACCTTCCTGCTAATGGAATCAGAATAATTTTATATAAAAGCACCTTCAGCAGAAGCTTTCTGGTTAGCAATATAAATCCAACATCAATGTTTCCAATTCATGTTGCAAAAACACAGACTAAAGGAATCAGCAGTACAACTGTGAGAATCTATGCCAAGTAAACCCTACACAAATTCCTAGTATTAGATGAAAAATAGTATACACAAATTACTAACTAGAAAAGACTGCAAAATAAACTTCAAGTGGTGTTTGGAGCTGTTACAACATCAAAACCTTGTAGTGCCTATGTAATCTATCTGTATGTAACAATAATGATGAGTCTAGACTTCAAGATAGAAAATGCAGATTTTTAACTGCATGTTGCCCTGGTTAAAGGGAAAATCTTTCTTGGGTATTCAATTTTTCAACATTTTTGGTGATAAGGTTTGGAATATATATGATGCTCTATACATCAAATATGTTTTTAGGGGTGTCCGCAAACTTCTGTCATAAAGGTTGACATCTAGATGATGACACAATGTGCTTGAAGAACATATGTCTATCAGAAGAGGCATGTGGGATATATGATCTTTTATCTTGAGCCAGTACAACCATTGTCTTCATGCATTACATCTTGAGCAATATGGCATAAGATCTAGGCATTCACCGGAATGTACAATTAACAAACTAAATTTTCTTATAGTGGATTTAAAGCTGAAGGTGTCTAATGTTCATAAGAAAAGGAATCAATGGAAACAAAGACATGTACATTAAAAAAATACAATTCTTCCTAGCCGTATAGATAAAATTATGTTGGTTAGATGTATAACTTGCTACCCTGCATCATCATTCTATACTTTACACTGTATTTTATTTGAGACAAACTTCAGATGTTATTACGAATGGGAATCAATTTCAGAACCAGAGAACTTTGAATCCTACCTTATAATGGTGTGTGTGCGTCAGAAAAGGGATAGTGTAACTCCACTGCAAGTGGTAGAAGAAGATGCCTGATGTTGACAAACGTCGACCCTGTGATTAAGCGGATGTTCTTCAAAACTAGCTCCAGACCTCTCCTTCTTTTTGTTTCCTTGCATGGAATCGTCCATCTAACACCTCCTTTCTGAATAACTTCCAGGTTAGCCTTTGGTAGAGGGCATGAGAAGAGGGTGAGAATACGATCCTGGGGTGGGGGTTCTAGGAAGAAGTGAGTCCGGGGGAGACCGTGGTGGAGGAGAAAATGGCAGCGGAGACCGTCGTGATCAGGAGGAGAACCCACACGTGATTAGCAGAGGATAGTGGAGATATTGGGCGCCGTAGGCTATGGGGAGCACATGAAGAATGGAGCGCCAATAGGGGGAGAAAAGGGGCTTGGCGCGGAATCGTGGAAATTTTTGGAGGTGTTAATTATATGAGTAGAGGCGGGGGAGAGAGACCAAGAAGGGTTTTAGTATGTGCATTTGTATTTGTAGTCATTTTTTAGCTATAATAGTCAAATACACTTATTTTATTTACATATTAAAAATTTATAAAGAAAAGTAGCTTTTCAATACAAATAATATAAATGTAGCTAGAATAATTGTAGTTAAATCATGCTTTTTTCGTAGTGATGTTTAAAGTTGATATTACCCTATTGATTATAAAAAGGACACATTAGATCTAAAAGGATGATCTTTATGCATAGCTTCATTAATTTAAGATTCCATGTACATGAATATGTTTTAATGGGCCTTGAAACCCTAATCTCGGTAATTATGACTCTTAATGACTTTAATTGCTCGAAGTCATGAATAAAGATGAGATATGATGATTTTAATCTATTTCAAGTATAAAAGTTTCTAATGGTGGATAAATACCCATAATATGGTAATTAGGGTTTTCTAATGGATAAATGTGGAATTAGTGATAAATAGAGTTCATATGTGAATTAGACTATATTAAAGATAAGTTGTTAATTTGAAAGAATCCTAAGATGATAATTGGACTTAATGATTGTGTCATGACTTAAAAGGATAAAGACGGTAGTTTTTGTGTAAAAGAGGCATTATGGACTTAATTGACTTTTATTTGTGCCTATGATGTTGAAATTTGGGTTTGTAGACTAAAAGAGCATTAAAAGTGATAAATGCATAATGAAGGCTAAAACCCTAAAGTTGTCCTAGAAATCATAACGTGGAATCCAAGTCGATCTTGAGAATGTTTTGGATAAAACAATGACACTTGGATGTTATGCGTTAATTTCAGGATAGTGATGATTGCTTGATTGATTATTCTTGAATATTATTGCTTGGACATCAAGTTTCTCTAGATCAGGTATGTGGTTACGCTTATGATTAATCACTTTAGTTTCACGACAATTCCCAAATGTTTTATCGGTTGCCTGAAAATAAGTGCTTGGATGACTTTTATTTCATGCAACTATAAAGTGACTATGGTTATCACCATAAATATATATACATGACTGGCTCAGATCCTGGTCCTCCTCTGTAGCTTTGCTAATGATGAAAAGGGTAACCTAGTATAGGGACTACTTGTTAAGTAGGACATCATGTTATCGTGAGTTAGAAATTGGGCTACCCACGTGTAGTGCCATGAGACTCTTTAGCACACCATGAGTAGTGCCATGTGACTCAACCCCAGAAATTGATTCACCTTTTAGGTAGGATCATGAGGGGTTTAATGGATATGTACCATAAGGAAGGTAGCATCCAGGTCCACCGCAAGGACATCACAGAGGCTAGGGTATGGATGGATTGAGCAGTTACACTTAAAATGTAAAGTTGTTTGTTAAATCATAATTGACTGCAATATTTTGTTATAGTTAATTGCACGATAATTGTTCCCCCCACATACCGACATATTCATTTATGTTGACCGACGTTTTGTTTTTCGGTGTTCAGGTACAAGTTGAAAAGGACAAACAGTAAAGTGGCATATTGTGAATTAAGAAATAAAGTGCAAGGAGGATTGGTTAATATAGAGTCCAGATGTGGATAGAAGTTAGATATTCAAGTTTTTGAAAAAGGTATGTAGAGTATTATTTTATTCGAGCTTTCAGTATAGTCTCGGTAGAATTTAATAATTATTACTGATTATTTGTCGAACATTTGATCTGGGAAATTGGGATAACGGCTCTAACCTCTTAGTCTCCCTTAATTGGGTGTTAGCGGGAGGTGGGGTCATTACATTTGGTATTAGAGCGCTGGTTCCTCATTTAATCATTAATAATTAATAAATTTTACAAACTTAGAACCCGAGGGAGTTATTAGAGGATTTTCCAAAAGACAGAGCTGTCTACAAAAGTATCACGCCCGAGATTTGGCAAGATTTTCCTCCACATCCCTAGTTGGAATACGAGGACTCCCAGATCTGTGTGACTTACTGGCCAACGTCTTATGATCCACTACTACAGAAATAGCATTCAATGTCGCTTTTCTCGGCGTCGGTTATTTAAAAAAACCGCTGCCTATAACATTACACGTTGGCTATTTAGCAAATCCGACGTCTATATTCGAAGACCAGCCAGACACGAATACCGCTTTGTATTCAGCGTCGGCTGCATAACAGACAACCGATGCCTAAAATCGCCCACAAAATCCAATTTTCGAGCGAAAAAAATTTGGCACATACAGCGTCGGTGTTTTACCAAAAAACCGCCGCCTATATAAGATGAAAAATTGCTCGAAAAGTTCCATCTTAGGTGTCGGTTATCCGTTGATAACCGACACCGATAATGGTTCCCGCCATACTATTTAGGGTAAAATTTGTCTAATTGGACGTCGCTTATTTAAGTAGAACCGACGCCGAAGACATTAGGGGTCGGTGGTTTTGTATAACTGACGCCTTTTACCAACTTATTAGACTCTCGATCGGCCACTGTCCCCTTTCTTCTGTTTGATTACTAGAATTTCTCCTCGGTGCTGCGGCCACCCGACTACAACCCCCATCCGCCACTACTGCTGCTTCTGTGCCGCCGTCGCTCCGCCGCCGCTCCCTGCTCCTTTTGCGCCGCCATCTCCAGTCTTCTTGTGCGCCGCCTGCTCCTTCTGCGCCGCCGTCTCCCTGCTCCTTCTTCTTGTGCACTTCCTGCTCCTTCTGCGCCCTGCGGCTACCTACCTGCCCTACGTCGGTGGTCCTGGAGCTCGCCGGACCTGCCCTGCGCCGGCTGTCCTTTTCTCGACCTCACCTTGCCGCCGACCTGTCGACCTCACCTCGCCCTGCTCGCTTGCCCAGGTACCTACCGACCTTTCCAGGCGGCACCCAGGCGCGCCTAGGTGGCCAGGCGTTCACCTAGGGTCCCAAACCCAGGCGCCCAGCCTAGTTAGGCCTCTGGGATTCCTGGGCGATGCTTGGGTTGCGCCAAAGCACAATGTTGCTGTTTATTTTTTTTAAAATTAAGTTATTTACTGATTTGTGTTTATTTATGTACTGATTTGTATTTATTTATGTATTGTTTTAGGAATTAATCGATCATCTACTTCTGCCCGCCTTCTCCCTGCCCGTCGCCTTCTCACCTGCTTGCTTGCCTGCCTACTCGCCTACCCTCCGTCTCGCCCAAACAAGGTAAACCTTGTTTTATTCACTGCTTGATCTTTAATCACATAGACTTACTCAACATTGCTACTTGTATGATCCTAGTGATTAAAAGCACTCTTTCCTGGTCCCTTCAGTAACTAATGTTCCCTTGAGATGAGTGTTAATTGATCTAGTTTGCTTTCTTTCCTTGTAATGCCATCTTTTATGTGATATGACATAGTCACCTTTAGAGTATTAAAATTTAAAATGATGCAACTTGTACACTTGTTAAATTTGAATCTATAAATCCTATGAATTGATATCACCCCACAAAATAAGTAGTCACTATTATGTCTTGTACACTCTAAATCTAATACTCTTATGCTATTTTAACACCATGATGACCTAACATGAAACCATGCTCTTAATGATATGATTTACATATCTATTATTGTGTTTGTTGGCCTAGAAACCCGTCCAAGATTTACTCATTAGGAGTAAATCTTGGATAGTCCCCGGTTTGGGTCTGTTCTTGAACACCTAATCTCACTTAGGAAGTAAGTGTATAATGTGTATTGGGTTTTCGAAAAAATTTCGGTAGCATTTCCCCATTTGTTCTCTAAGTACATATGTACTTAGAGAACAATGGGGAAATGCTGCCGAAATTTTCTTGAAAAACCAATACACATTATACACTTACTAGTGAGATTAGGTGTTCAAGGATGGGATTGGTGGTACACATTTATTATATATAAGAATGACATCACATGTGTTTGTTGGCTTAGAAACCCGTCCAAAATTTACTCATTAGGAGTAAATCTTGGATAGTCCCCGGTTTGGGATTGTTCTTGAACACCTAATCTCACTTAGGATGTAAGTGTATAATGTGTATTGGGTTTTCAAGAAAATTTTGGTAGCATTTCCCCGTTTGTTCTCTAAGTACATATGTACTTAGAGAACAGTGGGGAAATGCTGCCGAAATTTTCTTGAAAACCCAATACACATTATACACTTACTAGTGAGATTAGGTGTTCAAGGATGGGATAGGTGGTACACATTTATTATATATAAGAATGACATCACATGTGTTTGTTGGCCTAGACATGTTTGTTTATATTTTTTCATTGATAAAAGATCACAATTTTATTGATAAAATATCACAAGTTTGTTGGCTAAATGTTTTCCTTTTTCTAGTTAATACAAATGCTAAATGTTTGCCTTTTTCTAGTTAATACAAATGCTAAATGTTTGCCTTTTTCTAGTTAATACAAATGCTAAATGTTTGCCTTTGTAATGACATTTTCAGATGGCTGACCATGATGAGCATGAAGTCCATGATGAGCATGCTGTCCATGATGAGCATGGCGAGGATACCAATGTAAGTTCTAAAAATCATATCTTGTATTTCTATAAAATTCATTATCTTCTAGTTATGTCATATATCCCATATTTCTATATTGTGCTAATTAAGTGTGTTTATTTTTGTCAAATTTTAGGTTGATGATGCACATGTACCCACTGAAGCACTGGAGCAACTTCATGTGTAGCAGCAAACACTTAACAAGAAAAGGGGCATCACTCTGATGAAGAAGTTAATAGCGCTGAGTGGCAGTAGATCCAAATTGGTTGTTGAGTTTGATAATGGAGGAAATGCAATTGGAGTGAACCGTAATAATTTTGTAAACTATCTTGGGTGTGTCACTCGAAGCCATTGTGGTGTTAAGTATGATAATTGGCATAAAGTTCCTCAGGTGAAGAAAGACTTGATATGGAAGGATTTATGTGTGAGTTATTATTATTTGCAGTTCTATTTTGTAGATTACAAATTATATTATTTGCAATTCTATTTTTGGATACTAGTTAATAAGAATTCTATTTTATAGAATCTGTTTGCATTGGATGAGAAGTTGCATCGTAAAAGCATGATGCAACGCACTGGAAAGATGCTTAGGAACTATAGGACAAATCTGAACAGAGAATACATAAAAGATGGTGATAAGAAGAAGAAGTCAGCCCTTGAGCAGTGGAACTTCTTGGACAAAGAAGATTGGGACAATTTTGTTGCTTCAAGAAAATCTGAAGAATTCAAGGTATTAGGCGTCACTCCCAATTTAATTAATATACGCTGTATTCACCTATTCAAGATTAACATGTAGTGCTACTAACCAAATCATTAATGTGCATACTAATTAGGCCCTCAGTGACGTGCAAAAAGCAAGGCGTGCACTGAATGTGCATGACTACACTATGGGTCCAAAGGGCTATGCAAGCGTTCGCCAAAGACTACAGGAAGAGTCTGCGGCTACTCAGGAGTCTACTGCTACTAAGGAGTCTGCCACACCCATGCCTCGCCATGATATCTGGATAGCTGGGAGGAAAAACAAGAAGGGTGAAATAAAGAAGCCCGTAACTACTGAGGCGGCTGCGAAAATGGTAAAATACAACTCTTAGAGCAATCATTTGAATATTGATTATTTGTGGTGTTAACTAATCATGTGTGTTGATGGTGATTAGCGGGAGCTGCACGAGCAGAGGAAACAAGGCACATTCATCCCTCAGGGCACAAGGGATGAATTGACAGTTGCTCTGGGTAACCCAGAGCATCCTGGGCGTGTTAGGGGTGCAGGCACTGGTGTGGGCATCAAAGCATTCTTTGGGCCATCCCAGTGCAAAACCAGAGCGGGACTTTCACAAGAAGAGGTAACCTAATCTTTTTTTAGAATGTTACTGCAAAAGGGAATTCAATAATAAGAAGCTAATGTTTCTTTTATCCATGTATAGGAGAATAAGAGAGTCGAGGATATAGTTGCTAAGAAGGTCAATGATATAGTTGCTGAGAAGGTCAAGGAAGAAATAGTGCGGTGGTTGGCATCTTAGGCTTACAATCAGCCTATGGCGACCCACTCTTCTCCTGATGCACAGACTACGAGTAATCCTGGAGACCCATCGCCTAGCACGTCTCCTGTAAGTATTGTTTATGACATTGTAGCTAGTCTTTTCAAGATGATATGTTTTCAAGATGATCTGTATATATGTATAACATTCTTTATGTAAATTTATAGGCATTGAAGCCATGCCGCTTAAGAATGCAAGACTATGTTGTTGCAGAGGCGCAGGCTTACCCATCCCTTCCTTGGGCAATGTTTCATGGGACTCCAATGTCGCATGGCTACGTTTGTGTGAGCCCGATGTCTGTATTACCCGATTGGACGGAAGCTGCATTGCCATATGACCACCCAGATATTGATACACTTGGTGAGGCAGAAGGCGGGGTGATATTGTGGCCCAAAGCAGATGTCGTCTACACTACTGAAATTGTAAGATAAATTTACATTACTTTATATTGTTAATGTGTATATATGAGGTCAACTGATCTGAAATTATATATACAGGTTAAAAAGAAGACACCCGGAGCACCTAGGCCTCCACCTCCACTTCCTGCATTACCAAGTTGGGTTCCAACTGACCTAAAATACCCGTTAGGTCCTACTTGTAGGGGAATGACATGTTGGCTACGGGCACATAATATACATTGCCCTATAGTTGTTTCTTTAGAAGCAGATTATACATGTCAATCATACGATAGCTCTTTATTTATACAAGATATTATTGAGCTGTTTATGAATGATTGGCTGAATACATCAATGATAGAGACATGGATAAGGTGAGATCTTGTTTATACATCCATATACCTTGTGTAAGATCTGGTGATCTGGTTTCTTATATATTAATGCATACGTAATACATGTTTTGCAGCTACTTAGTCGAAGATCAATGCAAACAATTTGCATTTGATCATGTGGGATTTTTTATTCCATCATTGATTAGTATGGTAGCTAAAGACCCTGATAGTGTTCAACAATACTGTATAAATGCTTTTACAATTTTCGGTCAGCAAAATAAGACGATAATAATAGCTCCATTCAATGTCAAGTAAGTTTACTTTATTTATAATTTGGACTTAAGAAAATTCCATTTTTATTGTGCATTTTGAGTTATTAATTTTTAACTTTTTTACCTATAGCTCTAGACATTGGGAGTTACTAGTTATTGTCCCCGGGACGTTCACTGTTTATTATCTAGATCCTGCGGGAAGTACATTGAACACTAAAATTGGACACATATTGAGAATGCCATTATTGTGGTGAGAAATATTTCATTTTTATATCCGTTAACATATGTTATTACATTACTATTTAATTACGCAATTTACTGTGTTACATTAACATGTAGGGGTTTAGATGCATTCAAAAATGATGGAGGAAATGCCCCAAGGAAAAAGAACCAACCAATAATTTGGGAGAACGTAAAAGTAAGTTCCCGACTACAATGTATATATTATTTATGTGAACTGTGCTTAGTTATATTTTTTAATATTTTGTATGTTTCAATAGATAGTGTGCTACACAAGACAACGGTTGGGCATGTGCATACTATGTGATGCGATTTATGCAGATGATTATCCGACATGCCACATTGGAGATTAATACCATACATGAGGTATTATATATAATCTCATTAGTTAGTATGAAATATATCAATCTTATTTTTATATTATTACTTATATATATACATCATTCTCTTTGCAGGTGTTTAAAACTGATCACACTACAGGTAAACGCTTAAAAAATGTACATTCTCCATATACGATGGAAGCAATAAATGAAGTAAGAGAAGAATGGGCAAAAGCCATACAAGCTGTGGCGACTGTAAGATATAATTGGGACACTGATAGAGATCCTGAATGATATTTTGTAAATGAATATTTCTGAATGTTTATACATGTATTTGAATGTTTCTACATGTGTGAATGTAAGAATTGAATTGATGTCTGAATGTATCTACTTGTGTGAAAAAATATTTGTTGATTTTGCAGGTTTGTGGCCTGTTTGTAGGCTGATATCAATGGATGTCGTAAACCTGCAGTTCAGGAAACTGAACTACAGGTTCTCATCATGCTGACCAGACATAGCATGCTTGCAAACTGATAAGAAAAAAAAAATAAAGTATAGGCGTCAGTTATTTATAGAACACCGACGCCTCAGGAATACAACGTCAGTTATTGGATAAACACTGACGCCGAATGTGACAAATAACCTGACCGTGCACGAAAGCACGACCGTGGTGGAAAAGGCGTCGCATATTTGTATAACACCGATGCCTATAGTACTAAATACAGTCGTGCAGCGAAGCACGACCGTGTCGTCTGGGAGTATGGCGTCAGGTGTTCAGTTGTGAACTGACGTCGAAAGTGTCCTAGGTGGTGCCTTTTTTGTGGCGCGAACCCTATAGACGTCGGCCAACTATATATAACTGACGCCTAGAGATCATATAGGCGTCAATTAGAAAACCGACGCCGAAGAGTTCGACCTATAGCGGCGCCCACATAGGCGTCGCTTGAAAACCGTCGCCAAAGAGGTTGATGCATCTTCATGGAGAGAGGACCTCTAGTAGGTCGAACTCTTCGGCGTCGGTTTTCTAACCGACGCCTATATGATCTCTAGGCGTCGATTATATATAGTTGGCCAACGTCTATAGGGTTCGCGCCACAAAAAAGGCACCACCTAGGACAATTTCAGCGTCGGTTCACAACTGAACACCCGACGCCATACTCCCAGACGACACGTGTTATGACCCACGTTGAGGTTAGCCAGTAAATACCTCAATTAGCATGAAACAACTTGATTAGTGTTGAGTATCATATTAAATATCATGGTTAATCAAAATAAGTTAATATGTGACTCAATGGTTGAGATTGAATCATCTGAGATAATTAATGATAATATCAATGTTGATCGTTAGGTTAACTAATTGCATTAAGTACCCATATGCAATTAGTGCTTTGACCAGTTGTGACAAGATAATCAACATGATTTCTTTTGCAAACATTCAAGTGTGAGATCCATTGAGTCACATATTAACTTATTTTGATTAACCATGATATTTAATATGATACTCAACACTAATCAAGCTGTTTCATGCTAATTGAGGTATTTACTAACTAACCTCAACGTGGGTCATAACTATAATTTTGGAAAAATTACATATTAAACCCAATAATTTGAAACCATCATTACTTTCTCTCTGTAAGTCCGAATTACACGATTTCTTTTGCAAACATTCAAGTGTGAGATCCTCTACACCTTCAGTGCAAGAAATCATGTTGATTATCTTGTCACAACTGGTCAAAGCACTAATTTCATATGGGTACTTAATGCAACTTAGTTAACCTAACGATCAACATTGATATTATCATTAATTATCTCAGATGATTCAATCTCAACCATTGAGTCACATATTAACTTATTTTGATTAACCATGATATTTAATATAATACTCAACACTAATCAAGCTGTTTCATGCTAATTGAGGTATTTACTGGCTAACCTCAACGTGGGTCATAACAACACGGCTGTTCTTCGTTGCACGACCGTATTTAGTACTATAGGCGTCAGTGTTATAAAAATACGCGATGCCTTTTCCACCATGGCCGTGCTTTCCTGCACGGTCGGGTTATTTGTCACATTCGGCGTCGGTGTTTATCCAATAACCGACGCTGTATTCCGGAGGCGTCGGTGTTCTATAAATAACCGACGCCTATACTTTATTTTTTTTTCTTATCAGTTTGCAGGCCTGCTGTGGCTAGTCAGCAGGATAAGAACCTGCAGTTCAGTTTCCTGAACTGCAGGTTTATGACATCCATTGATATCAGCCTACAAACAGGCCACAAACCTGCAAATTCAACAAATATTTTTTCACACAAGTAGATACATTCAGACATCAATTTAATTCTCACATTCACACATGTAGAAACATTCAAATACATGTATAAACATTCAGAAATATTCATTTACAAAATATCATTCAGGATCTCTATAAGCAACCCAATTATATCTTACAGTCGCCACAGCTTGTATGGCTTTTGCCCATTCTTCTCTTACTTCATTTATTGCTTCCATCGTATATGGAGCATGTACATTTTTTAAGTGTTTACCTATAGTGCGATCAGTTTTAAACACCTACAAAGAGAATGATGTATATATATAAGTAATGATATAAAAATAAGATTGATATATTTCATACTAACTAATGAGACTATATATAATACCTCATGTATGGTATTAATCTCCAATGCGGCATGTCGGATAATCATCTGCATAAATCACATCACATAGTATGCGCATGCCCAGCCGTTGTCTTGTGTAGCGCACTATAAATTGAAACATACAAAATATTAAAAAATATAACCAAACACAGTTCACATAAATAATATATACATTGGAGTCGGGAACTTACTTTTATGTTCTCCCAAATTATTGGCTGGTTCTTTTTCCTTGGGACATTTCCTCCAGCATTTTTGAATGCATCTAAACCCCTAAATGTTAATGTAACACAGTAAATTGCATAATTAAATAGTAATGTAATAACATATGTTAACAAATATAAAAATGAAATATTTCTCACCAGAATAATGGCATTCTCAATATGTGTCCAATTTTAGTGTTCAATGTACTTCCCGCAGGATCTAGATAATAAACAGTGAACGTCCCGGGGACAATAACTAGTAACTCCAAATGTCTAGCGCTATAGGTAAAAAAGTTAAAAATTAATAACTCAAAATGCACAGTAAAAATGGAATTTTCTTAAGTCCAAATTATAAATAAAGTAAACTTACTTGACATTGAATGGAGCTATTATTATCGTCTTATTTTGTTGACCGAAAATTGTAAAAGCATTTATACAGTATTGTTGAACACTATCGGGGTCTTTAGATACCATACTAATCAATGATGGAATCAAAAATCCCACATGATCAAATGCAAATTGTTTGCATTGATCTTCGACTAAGTAGCTACAAAACATGTATTACGTATGCATTAATATATAAGAAACCAGATCACCGGATCTTACACAAGGTATGTGGATGTATAAACAAGATCTCACCTTATCCATGTCTCTATCATTGATGTATTCAGCCAATCATTCTTAAACAACTCAATAATATATTGTATAAATAAAGAGCTATCGTATGATTGACCTGTATAATCTGCTTCTAAAGAAACAACTATAGGGCAATGTATATTATGTTCCCGTAGCCAACATGCCATTCCCCTACAAGAAGGACCTAACAGGTATTTTAGGTCAGTTGGAACCCAACTTGGTAATGCAGGAAGTGGAGGTGGAGGCCTAGGTGCTCCGGGTGTCTTCTTTTTAACCTGTATATATAATTTCAGATCAGTTGACCTCATATATACACATTAACAATCTAAAGTAATGTAAATTTATCTTACAATTTTAGTAGTGTAGACAACATCTGCTTTGGCCACAATATCACCCCTCCTTCTGCCTCACCATGTGTATCAATATTTGGGTGGGCATATGGCAATGCAGCTTCCCTCCAATCGGGTAATACACCCATCGGGCTCACACGAACGTAGCCCTGCGACATTGGAGTCCCATGAAACGTTGCCCCAGGAAGGGACGGGTAAGCTCGTGCCTCTGCAACAACATAGTCTTGCATTCTTAAGTGGCATGGCTTCAATGCCTACAAATTTATGTAATGAATGTTATACATATATACATATCATCTTGAAAACATATCATCTTGAAAATACTAGCTACAATGTCATAAACAATACTGACAGGAGACGTGCTAGGTGATGGGTCTCCAGGATTACTCATAGTATGTGCATCAGGAGAAGAGTGGGTCGCCATAGGCTGATTGGAAGCCTGAGATGCCTGCCACCGCACTATTTCTTCCTTGACCTTCTCAGCAACTATATCATTGACCTTCTTAGCAACTATATCCTCGACTCTCTTATTCTCCTATACATGGATAAAAGAAACATTAGCTTCTTATTATTGAATTCTCTTTTGCAGTAACATTCTAAAAAAAGAATAGGTTACCTCTTCTTGTGAAAGTCCCGCTCTGGGTTAGCACTGGGATGGCCCAAAGAATGCTTTGATGCCCACACCAGCGCCTGCACCCCTAACACGTCCAGGATGCTCTGGGTTACCCAGAGCAACTATCAATTCATCCCTTGTGCCTAGAGGGATGAATGTGCCTTGTTTCCTCTGCTCGTGAAACTCCCGCTAATCACCATCAACACACATGATTAGTTAACACCACAAATAATCAATATTCAAACGATCGCTCTAAGAGTTGTATTTTACCATTTTCGCAGCCGCCTCAGCAGTTACGGGTTTCTTTATTTCACCCTTCTTGTTTTGCCTCCCATCTATCCAGATATCATGGCGAGGCATGGGTGTGGCAAACTCCTGAGTAGCAGTAGACTCCTGAGTAGCCGCAGACTCCGCCTGTAGTCTTTGGCGAATGCTTGCATAGCCCTTTGGACCCATAGTGTGGTCATGCACATTCAGTGCACGCCTTGCTTTTTGCGCATCACTGAGGGCCTAGTTAGTATGGACATTAATGATTTGGTTAGTAGCACTAAATGTTAATCTTGAATAGGTGAATACAACGTATATTAATTAAATTGGGAGTGACGCCTAATACCTTGAATTCTTCAGATTTTCTTGAAGCAACAAAATTGTCCCAATCTTCTTTGTCCAAGAAGTTCCACTGCTCAATGGCTGACTTCTTCTTCTTATCACCATCTTTTATGTATTCTCTGTTCAGATTTGTCCTATAGTTCCTAAGCATCTTTCCAGTGTGTTGCATCACACTTTTACGATGCAACTTCTCATCCAATGCAAACAGATTTTGTAAAATAGAATTCTTATTAACCAGTATCCAAAAATAGAATTGCAAATAATATAATTTGTAATCTACAAAATAGAATTACAAATAATAATAACTCACGCATAAATCCTTCCATATCAAGTCTTTCTTCGCCTGAGGAACTTTATGCCAATTATCATACTTAACACCACAATGGATTCTAGTGACACACCCAAGATAGTTTAAAAAATTATTATGGTTCACTCCAATTGCATTTCCTCCATTATCAAACTCAACAACCAATTTGGATCCACTGCCACTCAGCGCTATTAGCTTCTTCATCAGAGTGATGCCCCTTTTCTTGTTAAGTGTTTGTTGTTGTGCATGAAGTTGCTCCAGTGCTTCAGTGGGTACATGTGCATCATCAACCAAAAATTTGACAAAAATAAACACACTTAATTAGAACAATATAGAAATATGGGATATATGACATAACTAGAAGATAATGAATTTTATAGAAATACAGGATATGATTTTGAGAACTTACATTGGCATCCTCGCCATGCTCATCATGGACAGCATGCTCATCATGGACTTCATGCTCATCATGGACATCATGCTCATCATGGCCAACCATCTGAAAATGTCATTAAAAAGGCAAACATTTAGCATTTGTATTAACTAGAAAAAGGCAAACATTTAGCCAACAAACTTGTGATATTTTATCAATAAAATTGTGATCTTTTATCAATAAAAAAATATAAACATACATGTCTAGGCCAACAAACACATGTGATGTCATTCTTATATATAATAAATGTGTACCACCTATCCCATCCTTGAACACCAAATCTCACTAGTAAGTGTATAATGTGTATTGGGTTTTCAAGAAAATTCCGACAGCATTTCCCCACTGTTCTCTAAGTACATATGTACTTAGAGAACAAACGGGGACATGCTACCAAAATTTTCTCAAAAACCCAATACACATTATACACTTACATCCTAAGTGAGATTAGGTGTTCAAGAACAGTCCCAAACCGGGGACTATCCAAGATTTACTCCTAATGAGTAAATTTTGGACGGGTTTCTAGGCCAACAAACACATGTGATGTCATTCTTATATATAATAAATGTGTACCACCTATCCCATCCTAGAACACCTAATCTCACTAGTAAGTGTATAATGTGTATTGGGTTTTCAAGAAAATTTCGGCTGCATTTCCCCGTTGTTCTCTAAGTACATATGTACTTAGAGAACAAACGGGGAAATGCTACCGAAATTTTCTCGAAAACCCAATACACATTATAGACTTACATCCTAAGTGAGATTAGGTGTTCAAGAACAGTCCCAAACCGGGGACTATCCAAGATTTACTCCTAATGAGTAAATCTTGGACGGGTTTCTAGGCCAACAAACACAATAATAGATATGTAAATCATATCATTAAGAGCATGGTTTCATGTTAGGTCATCATGGTGTTAAAATAACATAAGAGTATTAGATTTAGAGTGTACAAGACATAATAGTGACTACTGATTTTGTGGGGTGATATCAATTCATAGGATTTATAGATTCAAATTTAACAAGTGTACAAGTTGCATCATTTTAAATTTTAATACTCTAAAGGTGACTATGTCATAGCACATAAAAGATGGCATTACAAGGAAAGTAAGCAAACTAGATCAATTAACACTCATCTCAAGGGAACATTAGTTACTGAAGGGACCAGGAAAGAGTGCTTTTAATCACTAGGATCATACAAGTAGCAATGTTGAGTAAGTATATGTGATTAAAGATCAAGCAGTGTAATAAAACAGGTTTTACCTCTGTTTGGGCGAGACAGAGGGTAGGCGAGTAGGCAGGCAAGCAGGCAGGTGAGCAGGCGACGGGCAGGGAGACGGCGGGCAGAAGTAGATGATCGATTAATTCCTTAAACAATACATAAATAAATACAAATCAGTACATAAATAAACACAAATCAGTAAATAACTTAATTTAAAAAAAAATACACAACAACATTGTGCCTTGGCGCAGCCCAAGCATCACCCAGGCATCCTAGAGGCCTAACTAGGTTGGGCGCCTGGGTTTGGGACCCTAGGTGAACGCCTGGCCGCCTAGGCACGCCTGGGTTCTGCCTGGGTAGGACGGCAGGTACCTGGGCAAGCGAGCAGGGCGAGGTGAGGTCGACTGGTCGGCGGTGAGGTGAGGTCGAGAAAAGGACCGCCGACGTAGGGCAGGCACGGCAAGCTCCAGGACCGCCGACGTAGGGCAGGCAGGTAGTCGTAGGGTGCAGAAGGAGCAGGTGGCGCACAAGCAGAAGGAGAAGGGAGACGGCGACACAGAAGGAGCAGGCGGCGCACAAGCAGACCGGAGGCGGTGACGCAGACGGAGAAGGGAGCGGCGGCAGAGTGACGGCGGTGCAGAAGTAGCAGTAGCGGCGGGTGGGGGTTGCAGTCGGGCGGCAGCAGCACCGGGGAGAAATTCTAGCAATGAAACAGAAGAAAGGGGACAATGGCCGATCGAGAGTCTATTAAGTTGGTAAAAGGCATCGGTTATAAAAAACAACCGACCCCTAACGTCTTCGGCGTCGGTTCTACTTAAATAAGTGACGTCTAATTAGACAAATTTTGCCCTAAATAGTATCACGTGAACCATTATCAGCGTCGGTTATCAACGGATAACCGACACCTAAGATGGAACTTTTCGTGCAATTTTTCATCTTATATAGGCGGCGTTTTTTTGGTAAAACACCGACGCTGTATGTGCCAAATTTTTTTCACTCAAAAATTGGATTTCGCGGGCGATTTTAGGCGTCGGTTGTTTGTTATGCAGCCGACGCTGAATACAAAGTGGTACCTGTGTCTGGCTGGTCTTTGAATATAGACGTCGGATTTGCTAAATAGCCAATCTGTAATGTTATAGGTGGCAGTTTTTTTAAATAACCGACGCCGAGAAAAGCAACATTGAATGTAGTTTCTGTAGTAGTGTAAGGTTGTTTGTAGGGTTAGCTCTAGATAGAGAGAGCAAGACCCCAAGCGAGATGGTTGGAAGCTTAGACTCTAAGATATGAGGAATAGGTGGGGACTTGAGGATGATGTGACCTAAGTGGATGGTTTTGGTTGCCTCATGCATGATCCATGGAGGCTGATGGTATCTTGGTTGTCTTTAGAGGAAACAAACCCTAGAGAGAGGATGAGGCTACTGGTACCTATGTGCAGATGATATAGGTGCTTACCTTCTAAGGATAGGAAGAAGAGTTACTTAGACCCTAAAAAGGTTTAGTAACAAGTTGTGAGGCCTTTTACCTAGTTGGGTGTCCTTGAGGAGGACTCAACTCTGAGGTGTTTCTTAACTAGAAAGATAATAGGAAGTGCATGCCATACCTTGTATATGCTTGGTTCGTGGTTAAAAAGGTGAGAAGGCAGTTGGACATCAAAAAAGTGAGCCTAGGGTTGTTAGACCTAAGAGGGGATGAAGTATACCTAATTCTCATAACGAGATTTGTGTTTCTATAGATTCGAGCTTGGCACTCCTCATGTTTAGAGGAAAGGGAAACCCCTTAAGTTTAAGGTATGTTTGATGAACCCCTCACATATAAGTTGGTGACATGGGAAGGTATGTTTTTGGTCCAATGTTGAGGAATGAGAACAAATATGATTTATTAGGGAGACATATCATAGTTTAGTACGTGGTCTGCCTGTTAGCTATGTACTATAGTAGCTTAATAGGACTATGATGTAAATCCTAGACATAATGATTTTTGTGACCTTTGTTGCTATCAAGATATAGTTTCCTCCCATTCTGGGAGAGGGACCCTTTTGTAGGGTGTATACCAGTTTTTGTTTTTTTTGAGGTAACCTAAAGGGGTCTCATAGGATCTTGAGAAGCTAAGTGAAAAGTACATAGTATGAGAATGAACCTGTAGACCCATAGCTAGACATCTCTAAGTGTATGTGGATGTGTTACCATAGAGGTAGCCAGTATGGGGGCCTGACCAAGGTAGGTAGGTTTCCATT
This sequence comes from Alisma plantago-aquatica, assembly GCA_963693085.1. Classification (NCBI taxonomy): domain Eukaryota; kingdom Viridiplantae; phylum Streptophyta; class Magnoliopsida; order Alismatales; family Alismataceae; genus Alisma; species Alisma plantago-aquatica. Next base: position 751,224,714 of record OY856409.1, read on the forward strand.
TCCCTTATAGAAGGATGAAAGTCAGCCCATGAATGTAGATAGAGATGATGGAGACTTGGGTAAGGTTCTAAGTTGGATATGTACTATATTAGAATCCTAAGTCTGTCCTAGGGTCAGGTAGGGATAAGACTGATGGAAGTAGGAGTTGCCTAATTCCCTAGTTGCACATGACCATAGGGTGGGCCGGTAATAGCTATCATTGTTTGAGGGCCATGGGTTAGGAGATTGATCACCTTCATGAACTCATGAGACCCAAAGGGAAGATGAGGATGGCACTCTCTGGATGCATAAGTGAAGAGGGATGACCCAAAAGTTTCGGCACCCTACAGACCTAGAGGAGATGACCAAGGATGGTATGATGACCCAAGTGGGTTCGAGATCAATTTTCCATGGAAGTAACCTTGATGTCAAGATTTTCATGATGTAGAGATATGTGATGCATGTTTCCAAGGTGTATTGGCGATGTGGGATGTACCATCTCTACTCTTAGAATAGGAAGAACTTTGTGTTTGTCTGGCCACCAAATGCTTATTTCCTCATGTTATGGGAGTGAGAGATAGGACAGTACGCATGTCATACACCAAGGATAAAGATGATGGGAGTTGAAACGTTGCTATGAGGTATGAGGATAGAGGTAATAACGTACCCTTGTGAAGTGTACGATATGTGGATGGAGAACTAAGGTAGTCATCTTATGAGGATGTTTTTATCGTAAGCCATGTGGAATAAATGAGATATACAAGGTTGAGTTCGATAACTAAGAGGATGAGCTCTGAGTTTTCTTGATGAATATAGACTCAGAGTATGAGATGAGATAATAAGTTGAACACATGAAGGTGTATGTCTTCAACATTACCTTATATTTAAGGATGTGAAGTGGTATGGGATGCTCTGGTTGAGATGCAAATGTCTAGTTTAGCTAGTTGATTGGCGAGAAGAGGGGGGTTACGTGAACCCTAAATTTTTGAGATATGGTTGGCCAACATTCAGGTGTAACGAGATCCGTTGATCAAGTTAGTGGTTTCTTAGTTAGCCAGCCTATGGCTTGTCATGATGAAAGGATGGTTATAGAACCTCGAATGCACTTCTATGGAAAAGAAGGTGATGAAACCCCGACTAGAGTGTTTTATGGTTTCTGAGGAATCAACCTTGAGGAATCGTGACATACAAGAGATCATTATTTTAAGTTCACCATACATTGTGGTACTACTAAGATAATAAGTGGTAGTAGTACTTTGGATGCCTAAGGAGTGTACGGAGTTGCATGCCATGAGGTGAAGGATGAACACGAATAACCCATTTAGTTGATATAGAGGATAAAAATATCTGAGAGGGAATGGGAGTTCATCACTATGGATATCGTGGCAAGTCTCCCATGGACTAGAGAAGGTCAAGGGGAAATATGGGTTATGGTAGATCACCTTACCTAGATGACATGATCTAAGGAAAGAGAGAGTACTATCAAGAGACTGGTCCGGTTGAACTACATGTAAGAGAGACGATTCAACTACACCATGATATGAGTTCAAAGGTTCTTGAGTATGACCTAAAGGTTCACATCCATGCGGTGGAAGTAGGTACATGAAGAACTCGATGTTAGTATATTTTATCACCCCTAACTAATGGTTAGTATGATCTAGACTAGAGGGTCTGATGAGAGCATGTGTGCTCATTCAGGATGATATATGGAGACAGTTCTTATCTTATGTAAGATGGGATGATAACCAACAGAGCTAGAATCGGGATGTGAAGATGCTCTACAAGGGAGGTTATGTCGGTAACCACTTCATTAAGGATGATGTGGGTGAAGGGACCTCACCAAGGTCAGATAAGACCACAGTGTGTGTAGATGAAGTCAGTTTGATCATGCAATGGCTAGAAAAGAGAGCCTAGGGACGACATGAGTCGTGAGCTGATGCAAAGTAGACTAACATGCAGTTCACTGTGGGAGAATATGTGATATGAAAATATGACCCCTCTAAGCTACAGTTGAGAAAGCTGAGTCCCTGATACATGGGTCCATTTTGAGATGGATTGGTGGAGAAGGTTATGTTTGACCTTACCCCTCAGGATAATGTAATGTATGATGAGTTCCATACATCCAATTTAGAGCACTATGTGAGGTACCCAGGTCATGTGTTGAGAAATGAACCTAGTGAGCCCCAAGGGAGGCTGAAATGTCCTGAGTCACCTGTGAGGATTATAGATTCTAAGGTGAAAGAACTCAGAGAAAAGAATATGTGATGATAAAGGTTCTTTGGAAGCACTATGTGTAAGGTAAAGCCCCATAGAGGCCAATGATGGACATGGAAAAGTCTTATCATGAATTGTTTGTTTGTTTGATGGAATTTTGTGGACAAAATTCTTTTAAGAGGGGAAGGATGTTATAACCCCAATTTTGCATATTTTTCATAATTTAAATGTAAAGATTTTATGAATTGGACTTAATTAAAAAGGTTGTATGATTTGCTTTAAAGGATAGATTTAATTGCAAATATCCCTTTGGATAGGAATTTCATGATTTCTATTATTATATTAATCTGATAATGGATTTAAAAGAGAAGAAAAGAAGAAAAGTCCAAATATTAGAAAATATACAAGATAATGAGAAATCCTTTCAAAAGAATATTTTAATAAAGAAATAAGAAAGATAATGAGAGATAATGGATGTAGATGCGTCTAGAATGATAATAAGTATCCTTAAAAAGGAATTTCAAAATTTTAGAATTTCTTGCGGTCCAAGGATGTTCCAATGAATAAGAAGAAAGAGAAAATACAAATAATACGAAATAAGAGGATATTGTGACACATAATTAATGAATTTTGTGGTATTGGTACAAAGAGGTATTTTCTATTATAAGAAATTATAATTTCGTGCCAATGGATTAAAAGTCAATCATAAAGAGAATAGGAGAGATGATTTTTGAATTCCTAAATATCCATTGAATATGGTTTATTAAGAAGATAATTAAGACAAAGAAGATTGCTTCTCAATGAAGGAATATGTTTCCTTTTGGGAGATGGATTTGTTTCCTCATGGATGAACATCTTACGACATTAATACCATCCCCTATATAAGGTGCATATGCTTTGGTTCGAGTTCAATAGAGTTTCACACATCTCTCTCTCTCTCTCTCTCTCTCTCTTCTCCTTCTTTTCATGCAAATCCTAGCTGAGAGGAGGATAGAGCAACCATGGAGTTTCGAGTGGGCAAGAGGGGATGCAATGGAAGCCTCTTGATCCTGCGATGACTTGAGGAGGATTGGTTATCATCTCCAAGCTTTGACCTAATGCAACCACATGTTGTAGGCCTGCACGGCGTGCAGAGCGTCATAGGCTTTGCACGCATGAACCGGCTATCTGGGTCACAAGCTGGGTGGTGCCCCACGTGTGGCAGAGGGCGAAAGAGTTAGGGCAACCTTTGGTGGTGGTCCTCGAGCCCTAGGAAGGAGTGGGCAGCCCCACGTAGGGCTACAGTCGGCGTCCAAGTTGGGTATCGGAGGTTGAAGACAACCTAGGTGTCAATTGGATGGTTATACCCCTCTGCGTATTAAACAACCGACAACTCATTTGGGGGCAAATAGGTCATTTAGTTATGTTTTCTGCCGCGGCTACGTGATGCATGGAAAGGGACACGTGGTGCTCGATGATTGGTCCAAGTAATTATATCTTTCAAAATTTGTATCTATTTATTGGTAACTCGGAGTGATACATGTATTATATGAAATTTTCCCGGAAAAATGTGAGGAATCCATTAAAAATTGTTTAACAACCTAGTTGCTCTTGCAATTCAAAAAATAGTTGATGTTATCAACTTTAATGCTTTAATGATTAAGAAACCCTAAACCATGATGATTAATGGTTTGGGAAGGGTTAAATGGATGTTTAAAGTTGATATTAACATGTTGATTATAAAAAGGGCACAATAGATCTAAAACGATGATCTTTATGCATAGCTTGATTAATTTAAGATTCCATTTACATGAATATGTTTTAAAGGGCCTTGAAACCCTAATCTCAGTAATTATGAATCTTAATGACTTTAATTGCTCGAATTCATGATTAAAGTTGAGATATGATGATTTTAAGCTATTTCAAGTATAAAAGTTTCTAATGGTGGATAATACCCATAATATGGTAATTAGGGTTTTCTAATGGATAAATGTGGAATTAGTGATAAGTAGAGTTCATATGTGAATTAGACTATATGAAAGATAAGTTGTTAATTTGAAAGAAGCCTAAGATGATAATTGTCCTTAATGATTGTGTCATGACTTAAAAGGATAAAGACGGTAGTTTTAGTGTAAAACAGGCATAATGGACTTAATTGACTTTTAATTGTGCCTATGATGTTGAAATTAGGTTTTGTGGACTAAAAGAGCATTAAAAGTGATAAATGCATAATGAAGGCTAAAACCCTAAATTTGGCCTAGAAATCATAAGGTGGAATCCAAGTCAATCTTGAGAGTGTTTTGGATAAAACAATTACACTTGGATGTTATGCGTTAAATTCAGGGTATTGATGATTGCTTGATTGATTGTTCTTGAATATTATTGCTTGGACATCAAGTTGCTCTGGATCACGTATGTGGTTACGCTTATGGTTAATTGCTTTAGTTTCATGGTGATTCCCAGATGTTTTATCAATTGGCTAAAAATAACTGCTTGGATAACTTTTATTTCATGCAACTATAAAGTGACTATGATTATCACCATAAATATATATACATGACTGGCTCAAATCCTGGTCCTCCTCTGTGGCTTTTCTAATGATGAAAAGGGTAACCTAGTACAGGGCCTACTTGTTAAGTAGGACATCAGGTTATCGTGAGTTATAAATTGGGCTACCCACGTGTAGTGCCATGAGACTTTTTAGCACACCATGAGTTAGGGAGTGGGTTACCTATGGGTAGTGCCTTGCGACTCAACCCTAGAAATTGATTCACCTATTAGGTAGGATCATGAGGGGTTTAATGGGGATCTACCATAAGGAAGGTAGCATCCAGGTCCACTACAGGGACAACACAGAGGCTAGGGCATGGATGGATTGAGAAGTTATGCTTAAAACGTAAAGTTGTTTGTTAAATCATAATTGACTGCAATATGTTGTTACAGTTAATTGCATGATTATTGTTCCCCCCACATACTGACATATTCATTTATGATGAACGACGTTTTATTTGTTGGCATTTGAGATACAAATTGAAAAGTACAAAGAGTAAAGTGGCATGTTGTGAATTAAGAAATAAAGTGCAAGGAGGATTAGTTGGTATATGGTCCAGATGTGGATAAAAGTTAGATATCCAAGTTTTTGAAAAAGGTATGCAAAGTTTTATTTTATTCCAGCTTTCAATATAGTATCGGTAGAATTTAATAATTATTTCTGATTATTTGTGACACCTTTGATCCGGGAAATTGGGATAATGACTCTGACCTCTTGGTCTCCCTTAATTGGGGGTTACCGGGAGGCGGGGTCGTTACAACCAAGGTGGATGTTAGAATTATATTAAACATCTATGAATCATATGTTAAATTTTATATATTATAAAACCGAGTAATTGTTAGGGTTATTTGGACTAGGGTACAAACAATATGAAAATATATAATAGGAATAATATGTACATGTTCATTTATGTTTGACTAACACACCCAATTATTACTAGAATGAAAACCTAACTTTAGAGATTGACAATGAATATTAAATAAATCTTTGACCACGAAAATAAGGTATGTACTCCTTCCTATTTATACATGGGCATTCTATGACTCAATTTTCCCATAGTGAGACAGCTTTTGAAATACTTGCTCTTATTCCATTTTGTTGGACAATTCATATACTCTCAATTGGGCTTATTGTATTCTTTTGAAATTACTATTATCATGTTGAATTGGGTCAATGACCCCACCTACGATTGTGCTTAAAAAATGTCACATATGTTTGTGAAGGATGTATCTTTCCACTTTATTTATGCATGTTAGATAATTCAACTAGTTTAACAATCATAGACTCTTATGTGTAACAATTCAGGTATGTTTTTCTACCCGGTGTATGCGTTTCTACACTTATATATACAGAGGTGTGCTTTTCCACCCATTTTACTTAGGCCAATGACCCAGTGTTGTCATAGCCCTACTATAGTTACTTTAGTCCAATATATCTGCATGTAAAAATTTGTTATGATACTGATGATTGATTATGGCAAGAATCGTTGTTTAATGTTTTACTTATATTGCCTCATTCTTTTGGAAATTTCTTCTCTTGTTACTTATTATTTAAAATTACCTAGCTTTAAATGGCCTCCTCTTTGATCGGAACATCTTAATTTACTTTTGAAATAAATAATGCCTTAGTTAGTCTTCTGATGTACATACTCAGCTTTTACTGACTCATATTCTTTTGTTTCCTATTTTATAGGTGTTCCCTTCACCCATGTGTAGGTTCTCTATAGGGCAGAGACTTAGGAGGATTGTGAGCACATGGTGAACTTAAGGACAACTTGATATAGCCTTGTTACTCACTGCATATGGGCCTATGTGTATATAAATGTAACCTTTTCATTTTATGTACCACCCATAGGGCGAGAAAGTTATGTACATGGGAATAACTTGTAACTTTGTAAATAATTATTTTTTGCTGCTTAATTACTCCATGGTTTGTGTTTGTACCATTTAGTTGGACCACTTTCGGGTCCCACACTTTACAAAGCATGCTGGAGTAGGTGCATTTGGGAGCAACAGGCTCCCATGGAGGCAACGAGAGGGTCATCTATGTTTGCTGAGTCCTCGTGAATTGGATGGAGGTCGAAATTTTGGGAGAGGAGGCGAGGAGGATGACCACCCAAAGTGGGTTGGCCGGTGGCGCTGAACAAATCGAAAGAATATTTAGTAGGAAAATTGGGCACCCAATGATGAGAGAGAGAGAGTAAAAGATAGGGATTCCTCACAAGGTGTGGTGGAAGCGAGCCTAGGGTACCTATTTATAGTACTTGATGTGATGTCTTGGGTTAGATTAATGTTTGAACGTGACCATGGTATTCAAAGTGAGATAGGAGGGCAAGATGCATGTCTTGATGGAGAGACAAAGTGTTAATGGTGGTCAAATGAGGTATGGATGAGCACAAATTAATGAGACAAAGCTTTCCATTGCCTCAGATTTTTAAATTGGGGTCATAGGCGAGTGATTGCATGTTTTGGCCGCAATAACACCTCTTTACTAATTGTTGGAGGTAGGTGATGACCCGATGGTTGTTAGATCGGGTCAAGATCCATGGAGGTTAGATATAAGGGTCGAGATTTGCCCCCTCCTCATTTCATTAATCGCTGACTTGGAAAAAGCCAATTGAAAAGGCACATAAAGGGATTTTTAACATATAACTTCAAAAAGTCATAGAAATTAGTACAAATGTCCTTTTTGGGTGAAACTTGGATCATAACTTCACAAAAATGAGAAGAATCATTAGAAATATTTTTACGACTATAAGATGAAGTTTGATGGACAACTTTATTACCTTTAGTAAAGAGATAATTTAACCCAATTTTTAATGTCATAATGTGTATACAAATCACATTTGTTATCATATTTAGAATTTGAGTATCCACATTGATTATGTAGCCAAGTAAAATAAATTGGGGTCATAAGTGAACAGAATGAGCACAAAAGATTAATTAAATCATACTTATGCAAAAATATAGTTTGTCTGATCCTTCCCTCCATAAGAGGAATTTTGTCCCCAAAATTTATAAACATCCTCAAAAACTGGGACTATCCAAATCTAAGTCGTATCCTCAAATATTGGAACATCTTTAACTATATAATCAAAATCATGTCCTCAAAATTGTAACCACATAAAAATACTTTCAAAAACATGCATTGATCAATTAAGAGGTCAAAAGATCATAGTTCATTAATTGAGTTCACTTTCAAGTTATGCCTCCATACTAAGGGAGAATTGGGGTCGAGAATCAAGATTATCCGTCATGAATTAAATTGGGTCATGTACTAACAAGATTGTAATTCAAGACTCAAGATTCCAAAATCAAAATGTTGGGTTCCAAACATGCAAGCCCGGGGTTTTAATTCATGCCCAGACCACATGTGTGGTCATTCACCCATAACAATAATCTAGCAATATTTCATGTTTTCAACATCAATTTCTTCATCGCGTATAATTGTGGTGGGTGACTAGTTCAAACCTAGGTTATTTTTAGGAAATTAACTCTATGTATTATAATCAACATTACCATTTTCAAAAATCATTACTAAGCCAAGATCTTCTAGATCTAAGTTTTTGGGGATGTGATAGTTACTAGCTAAATCATGGGTGATCTCAAGATCCACATGGGTGATTAAAAACTTGTTTTAAGATTGTGTATATTAAAATTGAGAGTCAAAGTCAAAATATTTGAAAGCATGGGGTTTAGATTCCTATTTAAGACCTTCAGAGAGATTAGTCATCTATATTTAATTTTGAGCAACAATATTCAAGCAATATTCGAGCAATATTTGTCATATAAAACACCATTTTTTTAACCATGTTATTGAGATTTGATTAATGATATAGACTTAGTTCTTACTAGGAATTTAGCCACAAGATATAATCACCATTGTATTTAAAACTTGGTCTCAAGATCAAGTATTAGCATTGTCATAGACTTGACCTATTTGAGACTTAGGTGAAGAAATCAAAATCGGGTGGAAGGGTCACCTTCCCAATTCTAAATAATCAACATGATGAAAATTTAGAGGTAGACATTAATAGGGCATAAAATTTCAAATTTCAATGATACAGTGAGTACAAGGTTCATTTACCAAGGGTTACATAAACAACAAATCATAATCTAGATGTAGTAATGATTTCATTGGTTCTTTCATTGCTAGTGAGTCTTGATATGCCCTTCTCACCAATTACTAGATTTCATGATTGAACATTTCCTCCTTTTCAATCCCAACCTCTATTTTTTTCTCTATATCCATGACTATGGGCTTGGATGTAGGGGTAAAGGAAGTCATGGTGATTTAAACACCTACAAGAATTATCAATGTTGTGTAATTTGTCCATGGGGTCATAGCATCCACCAATATCTTGTTTTATACTTCCCAAGCATCATCCTTGGTAGCTTTTCTTGGTTCATCCTCATTACCATCAACATTATTGAGCATGGGTCTTTTTCCCTTATCTACACCATTCTCAATTTCTTCCTCAAGAGCTTTCTTATTCTCAATGGTCTTTCACTTTGTTCATGTCTTTTCTTCCTAGTCTTTTTTTGTCAATCTTCCCTTCTTGGTGATTATTGGTTCCAAATGGTCTTGATCTTTCACTATGAGTTTGTGGGGCCATCTTCAAGCTACATGCATTTATGAGTCCTTTAACCACATAGATCAAGTTAAGAGTAAATCAGATTGTGGGATATAGACCATTTATATAGTTCCAAAATTGGTTTCATAATTTGTTTGATTCCCATACTACCCAAAATAGGGAGAGTACAATATCCAGTCATGATACCTAGCAAAGAAAGAGACGAGGAGTCACCCTACTTATAGGTGGTCTCTATGTAGTCCTTAGAGAGAAGATAAGATATTTGGAAGGCTCTCTAGGTTTTAAACAGAGAACCTTTAGGTCCAGTTCTGGATCTATTATGTCTAGGTAGAGTGAGGAACCTCAACTACTGTGAAGATGGGTAGGAGGAATTATGCAGAACCCCAAGCCTAGACACCTCGATTTTCACCATAATGGACTTTGGGGTTTCCTCGATTTAAGGGACTCGAGATATTATTTACTTAAAAGTATATGGGAGTGTGTATGCTCTGATACCAATTGTGACATAACCATTCTTACCCCAATCCCAATCCCATTGCCTAGAAAATGGTAAAAGGATTGAAGCACCCATCTCTAAGTGTCCCAAAAGGATCTCACACATTGGCATATACAATTAAGTGTAACAAATAATAAAGCATTATATTGAAAGAGTAACCAACCCAAATAGGAGACTTTCAAAATTTTTCCTTATCATCTGAGTTTGTCTAGTGTGGAAGAAATCTAGTCAATTCTTTATAAAGATCCTACTTGTTTGCCTAAAATTAGGTAAATAGAGTTACAATCAATGCAAATGCATCGGTATGCTTTGAAAAGAAAATATATTGAACATTTGAAAACATTTATAGCAAAATATAGTACTTTGAAGTACTTTATTCAAAATATAGTCAACAAGAAATTTACAAACCAACATTTATTCGACAAGATTTCAAATTTGAATAATTCAATTTTATTACAAGTTCCAATTATGCTGATATTGAGAAGCATGCTTATATATTTTATGTGGATCCATAACCCAAATGAGATAGTGGAGATCACCAGGATCCTTCTCTCCATATGAGGTAGGAAGTCAATTGACATATGCAAGATTTGCGATCTTTTTGTTGGTATGTATGCCCAGAGAGCCAATCATATGATATTTTGGATATGGAATTATATACCTGATTTGATAATAATAAAGGCAAGCATCCAATTTATTTTATATATTCAATTATGACATAATGAATTACATAATAAATGTCTAGAGTGAAATATTACTCAATGATGTATGTCTTCAGGTTGAGGGCCTCAAAAATGAGATCATATGAATGTTAAGAGTACATATATACATATTCTCATTATGTCACTAATTGGTTGTTATTGTGGAAGGTTGATAGACAACAATAACACATAAGATCAGAATGTGAGTTGGTTGATGACTGAGTCTCATTGGTCATGATATGGCGACATCAAACGAATCACACAAATACATGTTACAGAATAGTATATCAGACAAACCTAATGTGAGACTTACACGTGGAAGCCATCATCATGGAAGTCATAGTAAGCTCTCATAGTGATGGTGGTGGTTGTGGTTCTTAGACCTAAAATCACTACATTCATCACATGTGGTAGGGTATACTTTGACATCATCAAACACAATCCTAAAATATGGGTTGTTATAACGTTGCTGATAGGGTGACTTTGACACCTGGGGTATGAATTTGAGTGATATATATGGGAATTGTCCCTCTGATAGGAGTATGATATCCAATACCTCTTGATTAGCGATACTGTGAAAAGTATGTCCATACGCATGTGAGTCAATATGTGATATTGAAGTTACATATATCTCATGCAGTCTGCTCTGGTTCAAGTAACACAATTGAATAATAATGAGGATGAGTACTCCATGCCTCTAGTTCAATATGGATATCAGTGACAAAGGAAATATACAAACATTGTAACACTATAAATATATTATAGGTTGAAGTTTTTGCCCAACTTTCCATTCACATGGGTAGTGATGACATGCGACTAGGCACCACTCTTTGCTTGTGATGTCATAAGCTAGTTATGGACATTCACTGCTAACATAATATGGGACCTATATGGTCTCACAAATAGAAACTCATATAGAATAGCAGTTTGATCTTGAATGTTAATTTAATTGATTAATAAATATTTATGTATTTCAATTAACACAACATATCAGATGACTGGACTGCCACACTATTGGTTTGGAGAGTCAGGCTGATTATTGTTGGAATTCTGCCTGACCTTGGTTGCAAGATTCCTATATCGCTTGTGTAAAATGGCCATTTGCCTTGGTGCAAGACGCCCATAATAGTTTCACCAAATGGCTATTTAGTTTGGTGCTAAACACTCATCTTAGTTGCATTGAACGCCCATTTCAAGGGTATGTCAATTTGAGTACATATTGGAATTAAATTTCCAACATATGTGCAGAACTGGAAGGTGCAAAACGATTGTTTTGCTTTGTGAAATGACTGTATCACATGCGAGATGACCATCTCTCTAGGCGAGAAGACCGTTTCATTGCACATTGATTGTGAAACTTCTAGAAAAGTTGCAAAAATTCAAGATATGCTTGTCCTTTTAACTCCCTCTTTAGTCCTACATTGGATGGGGACTAGAACTTTTACCCTAACCCCTCCTATATATAGAGGGGTACTAAGGGATTCCCAGAACACAACTACTACACAGAAAATTGAGAATTAGCTTCTCTGACAAGTGTTGTCCTCTCTGGTTGTGGTAATCACAAGAGCCCAGGCAAGTCCTACCCCACTAGGGAGGGATAGCCATGGGAGAGAAACAACTGAGGATCATTGTTTTATGGGAGAATGTTGGTGACTAGTACACTAACGGGAGGGACAATTCCTTCTTGTCCATTCCTACAGGATGATAGGAGTTCTATTTGGTCTGTGTGCACTAATCTAGAGGTAGGAGTCTATTGGCTGATGCTAGGAGTGCAACTCAACTCGCAGTCTGTGGCGAGACCTGAGGAGCCTCTATAACAGTTGTCTGAGTTTGATGTTCATGGAGGAGCAATCAGACGAGCCCGAGTGTGACTAGGAGCTCCACAACCACCATCCAAGATAGAGTGTGCATCTACATCAACGAGGATTCTCGTTGGACTTTCTCGAGGACCAGGTATATCTTTGTGAAACCATCCTTCCCATTGCATAATTATTGACGCGATATGTTGGTTATTTGGAAATATGTGAGTAAAATTTTTATTTTTTCTACCTATCTGACTTCATATTTCCCTATAATGGTATCAAATCCACATCAATTCTTTATGTTTTGGGATAATCGATATGATCAAATTTTTTGTTTTATCGAGTTTAATTATTGCATGTGATGTGAATATTTAAATTGGTTGATGTGCACGTCGGTCTAAATCACCACATAATAAACCAAATGAATACACACACACACACACGCACACACACACACACACACACACACACACATATATATATATATATATATATATATATATATATATATATATATATATATATATATATATATATGATATATATGCAATTTAAATGTGTCTCCATAAAATCGGTTTTGATAGTGGATGTAAAGCATGGTTATGGCCAAAATCCTTGATTTGTTTGTGCATGGCTATGGTTATTATTCATGTTGTTAGTCGTTCGGCGTACCGAGCCTCTCTCTCTTTTCCAATATAAATTCATGCTCTTCTTCCTATTTCCCCTCGAATTATCACGACATTTTCCCATATATAATGTAATAAGAAATAGGATGGTTTTAATTAATGTTTCGATGTGAGATGAAGATATGCACAGAGGTGAAATGATCAGCTCCTGAGACGACCCGATGAACTAGAGGACCGAGAAGGATAGACAACTTGAGGAAGAACCAATCGGCTGGACCTGAGAACCAAATGACCATTTTAGAAGAGCCCAACCGAGCAACCAGGAGGCAAGTCGATCGGTTCAATAGTTGAATCTATCAACCCAGATTGGTTCGAGCATAGATCACCACCAATAACATGTTGCATATGATGTGAACCATAGGAGGTAGTAATTCCTTATGGCTCCAAGTAATAACATTAGTATGGCCATAACCATCGCTTGTGTGTTTGATTTATTATATTTCTCATTTGTGGTTATACCATGTATATGATACAAACTATATATTTGGTGATTCGATAAAGTATATGTATTTATACAAACAAACTCCCTCAACTTAAATATTAAGTCTAAGATTCTTTCCATTAGCAGTACACATGAAAATCTTGATCGACAAAGCATAGATTTGCACAAAGCATGGTGCATTGTTCATCTCATGGAAGTGTGATGGTAGATATGTATATTTCCATAAAGCATGGTGTGTATATATCATTTTGGCTATTGGGTCAGGCTTAACTGGTGACTTGAACAGCCCAAGCCTAGAAGCATGCAGATGATTATGGAAAAGAGTTGTGTATGTCATCTATCCAAGAGTTTCATGTGATGCAATTGGCATGATGGCCTACCTAAATAGTTTGGTTGTGGGCAATCAGAAAAAGCCGACTCATGACTTGATGAAATATGGATCTTGGCCCACTAGAAAATTATATGATGCAATATTCCAAATTAATATTGAGGGCTATCAATTCGAACAAAATTGTAGGAGCAATAGTTAATTAAAGAACTAATTAATATAGTCAAATTATCAAATCAAAAATGTTTTGAAAAGGTTGCAATATTTCATTGTGGAATCAAATGTCAAATAGAAACACATTTAAATTGTGATCAGTCCTTAAGAAGGACAAAATGGGATAAAGTTCCACAATTGGTTAAGGACTTTGAGAAATGCTCTCATCAATGAGAGAAAGCTCTATGTCCTTGGTAGACTAATGCTAGAGGAACCCTCTCCAATAGCATCTAAGGATAAACGAATTTTTATTGGAAGTATACCAATGATTCCATAGACATTTGAATACCTAATGCTCCGTTCTATGAACTATGAGTTTCATGAACAACATGAATACATCAACATTCTTGAGATGGTCACATATTTTAAGATTCATGTAAAGCATGTATAATGTCTCCAAAGTGCTAATTGAGTACAAATTGACAAAAGAAGGTCCATTAGAACCCCATGTGATCTATATGATTAAACATGTGGAATGATTGGGATTTCTCTTAGGTCAAGAGTTGACCATGAATATGATTATGCAAGTGTTGCATGAATTACATAGTCAATTTATCACATGCTTGGCATGTTGATGCCAAAGCAAGGAAGAATAAGGGCAAATCTATGATGGTGATCAACGGAAGTGAGTCCTAGAGCAAAAGTAAGGCCAGTAAGTGTTCTAAGGGAAAGATGAATCCCAAGTCTTCTACAATCAATATTTGGAGAAGGGTAAATGTAAAAGGAATCTGTCCTTTCCACTTAAAGGATAAAGAAAACAAAGTGCCACCATTGTCACTTTTTTGGACGTTGGAAAGGAATTATCCTCTTCACAGAGGATTTCAGGAAGAAGATAGAGATTTAGGTCTCTACTTTAGGATATGAGAAGAAGTAAGCTATAACTATATGGAGCAAGGGTTGATGCCACTATAGTTAAAAGTAGTCATTCTTGGGCACATAATAGAATTTGTGAATTACTATTATGTACTTTCCAAACATCATACATTTTGTATGGTAAGAACTTTATGATCTTTTATGGCGATTCCCTATGTCCCATAAACTATACTTGACAGTTGTAAAGACAAATGTGTATGACACATATATTAAATGACTTGATAGTTAAAACAATGAATACCTATAACATTGTCATCTAGAGTGCATAAATGACAAATGCATATCTAGAATCCATATGATGGTTATCTAGACTCTTTTGGTTATTGAACCAGTAGAGACATACATGTCTTATTTGTTGTGCAAAATGACAAAAGGATCTTCACTAGATGTAGTGGGAAATCGACTATATACTGATGTGCATAGACCTTTTAGAATGAATGCTAAAGATAGTTACAATTACCTCATTATATTTATTAATATGATAAATGGATATTGAAATTTGTATTTAATGAAATACAAGTTTGGATCACTTGAAGTGTTTAAGGAGATCATAAATGAAGTACATAACTAAATTGGTAATAGTATTAAGATACATCGATATGATTAATGTCAAAATACGTAAACTGAGAGTTTGAGGACCTTTTGGCAGTTCATGATAGTGTATCATAATGAACCCGACCTGAAACATTATGATACATGTTAGACAAAAGGTATCACACCATGTTAAGTCATGGTAAGATTATCAGTAAGATCTAGCTAATCTTACAATTTCTTTTGGTTACATGCTAAAACAATAAACAATTTACAATCTAAAATGATTTAAAAGACACCATATGAGATATGGCATGGGAAGTATCCTGATGAATCTTTTGTAGTGATTGGGATTGAAAGCTTGTATATGAAAATAGTTTCTTAAAGTCTTTATCCACGAACAACATGGATGTTATCTTGTGAATACTACTTATATTCTAGTTTTACAACAATGTATTTATTTCCAAGATGGCTGAATTCCTAAAGGGGACTTACTTCCAAAGGAATTAGTGGGAGTAAAAGTAGAACTTGAAATGTTTGAGACAAATAAGAAAATATAGAACCTAAAGAGGTATGATAGTAACAAGGAGAATCACAAGTTGTTAAGGAATCTCCAATTCCTAATGTAAACACAGAACTCATAATTCTAGTAGAATACACCTTGAGTTTGAAAGATTATAATATCCTATAACTCGAGAAGGTAATAAGTTGATCATAGAGATGAGTCAACAACCTACCTAGAAACTACTAAGGGATCAGGATCTGAGAAATGGCTTGAGGCCATAACATCAATGACTGACTCCATGTAACCAATAAGGTATGACGTTGGTGCATCCACGTAAAAGGGTAAAACCCATAGGGTGCATTTGGGACTTTGTAAGAAGACCAACATGGAAGGGTAGAATGTTTGCAAAGAGTTTCAAACTAGTTCAAATTGTTGAATGTGATGAAGCCTTTCACTAGTTACCATGGTTAAATCCATCTGGATCATGCTTGATGTTGTAGCTGATTATGACTGTGAGATTTGGCATATGGTTGTTAAAACCACATTCCTTAATTGAAATAATTAAGTGGATGTGTACATGACAGAACCTCATGGTTTTAGAAATCCATTAATGCAAATAAAGTCTATAACCTATAAAAGTCAATATCTGGATTGAAGCAAGCGTCTTAGAGTTGGAATCTTCTATTTGACAAGATAGTCAAAGGGTTTGACTTGAGTAACAATGAAGATAGAATCTATGATTACAAAATATTTAGTGGGAGCGTATTTTATATTCCAGATAATGATGGGGAATAATGTCCTTATCCTGCAAATGTTAAAACATGGCAAGCAAAGTACCTTTGATATGAAGGGATTAGGAAAAGCATCCTATGTGATAGGGATCGAGGTCTATACAGATAGATCGGGAAAGCTTCTTGACCTACGTAAATGCACATACATTATCAATATGTTGAAAGGTTCAACATGAAAGACTCAATCAGAGACAATGTGACCATGTTCCATAGATTTGTTTCTTAGAAGCCTAGTGTCTGAATTCTTATGAAGAATAGGGACACATGGATAGATGTCATTGGATCTATCTTGAATGTAATGCTATGAACTTATCCTGTTATCTTGTATATATTGGACATGACAAGAAGATATCTAGTTATCTCATATGTTTTAGACATGACAAGATGATATTCAGTCATCTCAGATGTATTGGCATGATGAGAGGACATATGTATACCTACCTAGCAATCTCATATGTATTGGACATGATGACAGGGTATATATCAGATACCAATAAGAGTCACTGAACTAGCACAATGAACATCCTTAGGTGCTTGTAAAACACTTACAGGATTGGTTACTTGGTTATGTTAATAAGTATGAGTTGGATGTAAAGTGCAATACCCATGCAATCTTCCAGACTAACAAAATGATCACAATAGTGCTTGAAATTAAACGATAACTATAAGCTAGAAAGGGTTCTTAGCTAATGACAATTTTCCTAATCTACAAAAGAAGTCGAGTATCTCTGTGTTATAAGAGAAATAGAGGATATTGTATGGATTACGAAGTTCATATGGGTGAACTTGTATGAGGTTCCAAACCATTGATGACATAGTAGAAATACTTATGACAAAATGGAGCTACTAGTTAGGATGGGAATCTCTGATAACATACTATGGCACTTCCATCTCATACGAGTAGTCGTACAACAAAGAGATGTGAAAAATGCAACATACTGACTTAAGGCAAACATTGCTAAACCCGCTATAAAAGCACTTGTGCAGTAGAAGCCTGAAGGTCATGTTAGGTCACTCGGGATGAGATCCATTAGTGATTGTCTCTAAGTGCAAGTGGGAGTCTATTGTCATGTATGACCAGAGAGCCAATTATATGATGATTGGGATATGGCATTAGATACTAGAGTTGTTAATAATAAAGGCAAGATTCTAATTTATTTTGTATATTAAGTTATGAGATAATGAATTACATAATAAATGTCTAGAGAGTAACATTACTGAATGACGTATGTCTTCAGGTTGAGGGTCTGAGAAGTGAGATCATACGAATGTTAAGAGTACATATATATATATATATATATATTCTCATTATATCCCTGATTGGTTGTTATTGTGGAAGGTTGATAGACCACAATAAAAAATAAGATGAGAGTGTGATTTAGTTGATGACTGAGTCTTATTGGTAATGATGTGGTGATATCAAATCAATCACATAGATACATGTTAGAGAATAGTGTATCAGACAGACCCACCGTGAGACTTACACATGGAAGCCATCATCATGGAAGTTATAGTAGGTTATCAAAATTATTGTGGTGGTTGTGATTCTTAGACCTAAAATCACTACACTCATCACATGTATTTGGGTACACTTTGACATCATCACACACAATCCTAAAACATGGGTTGTTATAAAGGTGATAATTGGATGACTTTGACACATGGGGTATGACTGTCAATGATAGATATGAGATTTGTCCCTATGATAGGAGTATGATATCCAAGGCCTCTTGATTATGAGACTGAGAAAAGTATGGTCATAAACATGTGAGTCAATATGTGATATTGAGCTTACATATATCTCATGCAGTCTACTTTGGTTCAAGAAACAAGATTGAATAATAATGAGGATGACTACTCCATGCCTCTAGTTCAATATGGATGTCAGTGTCAAAGTAACTATACAAACACTATAACACCATACAAATAGTGTAGGTTGAAGTTTCTCCCCAACATTACATTCACTTGGGTAGCAATGACGTGTGACTAGGCACCATTATTTGTTTATGATGTCATAAGCTAGTTATGGACATTCACTGTCAATGTGATATGGGACCTATAGGGTCACACACATAGGAACTAATCCATAAGAGAAGTTTGATCTTGAATGATAATTTAATTGATTACTAAAGTGTTTAGGTATTTCAATTCATGTAATAGATCAACTGACTAGACTGACAAACAATTGGTTCAAGTATTGAGATTGTTGTTTAGAGTGTCCAGCTGATTGTATTGTACATTGGTTGGAATTATTCTTGACCTTGGAAACAAGACACACATATCGCTTGTGCGAAATAGTCATGTAACTTGGTGTGAGACACCCATATCAGTTGTACCAAATGACGATTTGGTTTGGTGTGAGACGCCCATCTCTATCGCACCAAATGCCCATTTCACGAGTACGTCAAGTTGAGTACTAAGTGGAAACGAATTGGCAACATATGTGCATAACTGGAAGGTGCAAAATGGCTATTTCGCTTAGAAAAACAATCATCTCACATGCGAGATGACCATTTCATTGCACATCAGTGGTGAAACTTCAAAAAATGTTCCAAAAATTCAAGATCTACTTGTCCTTTCCACTCCCGCTTTAGTTCTACATTAGCTGGGGACCGAGAACCCTGACCCTAACCCCTCATATATATAAAGGGCTACTAGAGGTTTCCCAGAACACAAATACTACACAAACATTTCAAAATCAGTTGCTCTAACAAGTGTTGTCCTCTTTGGTTGTGATAACAATGGGAGCCCATGCAAGTCCTACCCGAGTAGGGAGGGATAGCCACGAGAGAGCATCAAATGAGGATCATTGTTGTGGGAGAGCATGTTGGTGACTAGTATACCAACGAGAGGGACAACTCCTTCCTATCCATTCCTATAGGACAAAATGATCTCTAGTTGGTCCATGTGACTACTCTAGAGGCAAGAGTCTATTAGCTGCTGCTAGGAATGCAATGTCAACTCGCTGTCCGTGGCAAGACTTGAGCAGCCACTACAACAATTGTTTGAGTCTAATGTCCATGGAGGAGTAGTTATACAAGTATGAGTGGGACTAGGAGCTTCACAACCACAATCCAAGTCAGAGTTTACATCTACATCAATGAGGATTGTCATCTTCAGGAAACCATCCTTACCATTGCATAATTATTTATGTGATCTGTTGGTTAATGGGAAATATGTCAGTAAAATGTGTGTTTCTGCTACCTATCTGATGTTGTATTTCCCTACACATTTGACATGTACATGTTCCACCCTCCGAATGAGGAGGTAACCTATACTAAATATCAACAAGTGTTACTGGCAGTCATAATGTGAAAAATCATTTTGTTTTTCATGTTTGTTGCAAGATATAATATAGAGAATCAGAAGACTAATCAGTACAGAACAATAGCAGAAACAAATACATAGCCAATATTTTTAAGCGGTACATACAAGTATCACTCAATACCACTAGTGTGTTGAAGGAGGAAATTATTATAAAAGTGTACCTTTCACCAAACGTCCATTTTGGGGGTATGTCAATTTGAGTATTAACGGGAATTGAATTGCCAACATATGTGCATAACTAGAAGGTGCGAAATGACCATTTTGCTTAGCGAAATGACCATTTTGCTTAGTGAAATGACTGTCTTGCTGGGTGAGATGATCATTTTTTCACATGGAGGTTGTGGAACTTCCAAAAAAGTTGTGAAAATTCATGATCTACTTATCCTTTCCACTCTCGCTTTAGTCCCGCATTGGCTGGGGACTCGTAACCCTGACCCTAACCCCTCCTATATATAGAGGGGTATTGGGGGATTCCCATAATACATCTACTACACAAAAAATTGAGAATTAGTTGCTTTAACAAGTGCGTCCTCTTTGGTTGTGGTAAGTATGAGAGCCCAGACAAGTCCTACCCGACTAGGGAGGGATAGCCATGGGAGGGCAACACATGAGGATCATTGTTGTGGGAGAGAATGATGGTGACTAATACACCAACGGGAGGGACAACTCCTTCCTATCTGTTCCTATAGGATGACATGAGTTCTAGTTGGTCTGTGCGGACTACTCTAGAGGTAGGAGTTTGTTGGATACTACTAGGAGCACAACATCAACTATTAGTCTATGGCGAGACCTGTAGAGCCGCTGCAACATTTGTATGAGTTTGATGTCCACAGAGGAGCAGTCAAATGAGCCGAGTACAACTAGGAGCTACACAAACACTATCCAAGATAGAGTTAGCATCTAAATCAATGAGGATTGTCATTGGACTTCTTCAGGACCAGATATATCTTTGTGAAACCATCCTTCCCATTGCATAATTATTGATGTGATCTGCTAGTTATTAGAAAATATGTCAATACTTTTTTTTCCGCTGCCTATCTGAAGCCGTATTTCCCTACACATTTGACATGTACAAGTTCCACCCTCCGAATAAGGAGGTCACCTATACTAAATATCAATAAGTATTACTGGCAGTCATAATGGGCAGTATCTTTTTTTTTTCAAGTTTGTTGCAAGCTATAATATAGAAAATCCGAAGACTAATCAGTAGGGAAAAACAAATGAAACAAACACATATCCAAGATTTTCAAGATGTACATACATGTATCATTCAAAGGCACTAGTCTATGGAAGAAGGAATTATTATAAAAGTGTACCTTTCACCGAAGATTTTAGAGTATAGATCTCAACAAGTAATAGGTCAACCCTTCAAGTCAGATCCTAAATCCATAATATTAGATCAAGGGTCAAGATTCTGATGTTAATAAGATCATGTTTCAATGCTCAAGATTAGGTTTACTCATTCCTATTTGGCCTTCCGGTTAGGTCATTCACTTATTATCAACAATATTTTAATATGTCCAACATTATTCAAGTATCAAGTATATTTTTCAGTGTGAATGACCTACTTAGGTACTTTTACAGAGATATGTGTCAACCTTAATTTAATGGTCATTATTCAAGTCATTCTCAATCCGTTAGGGAATCATGATGAATTAACATAATCTATATTTAAGATTAGATCAAATTTTGATTAATGTAATGAGTAATGTTAGAATTCGAGTATTAGGTAATTAGATCAAAATATTTTACAATATTTAGAACATTCATAATGTCAAGATGTCATCATCAAATTCAACCATTATTACATGGTACATAATTCATATAGAAGGGTATATAAGAAAACTAGGTTAGATCTAGATTCTTAATCAAAACCTGACTTAGTATCTCAATATAATAATTAGGGTAAAAATGAGGGTTTCTAGAGAACAAACATGATTAACGAGTCATTTGGCAAATTAATTATGCAAGAGATCAATGTCTCGGGATATTAGTGAGAAACATCTATGATTAGGCTTAACAATTCTTTTATATGATTTGTAGGATTATTTTTATCAAAATTGACTATTTATTCATAATTTTTGGAGCTAGTTTGCATTTTACACAATTTCAACAAGATCTGGGGATTTTTATCAATTTTTCATGTGAGAGGGGGAAAATACCTAAAAATAGGATAAATTCATGATCATTTAATGCTAATTGAAAGGTCTTGATATATCAATGTGGGAAGATCACTTGCTTAGTGATCTGGTTCAATTCTTCAATTTGTTTGTTCAAAGCTTGATTTATCAGATTGATTTGCAGTTTGTTGGGCCCCTTGGACCGGTTGGTATCCCTTATGGACCAGCCGATTTGGGACCCCTTTCTTTCTTCACACAGACTCCACACAAGCCAAAAAAGTAGGTGGAGGGAGCTTGACAGAGTAGGGGCATTTGGGAGGAAGAGGCTTCGATGGAGGCAGCGAGAGGGTCATCCAAGTCTGTTGAGTCCTCGTGAGTTGGATGGAGCTCAGGATTTGGGGAGAGGAGGCGAGGAGGATGAATGCACAAAGTGGTATGGCCGGAGGTGTTGTACAAATATCAAGAAGATCAAGGAGGAAAACTAGGCTCCCAAGGTTGAGAGAGAGTAAAAGAGAGGGTTCGTTCACAAGGTGTGGTGGCAGTGAGCATAAGGGACCTATTTATAGTACTGGAGGTGATCTCTTGGGTTAGATCAAGGTTTGAATGTGGTCATAGTTTCCAGAGTGAGATGGGAGGGTGAGAGGAAAGTCATTATTGTGATATAGAGTGTTAATGTTGGTTATATGGGGTATGGGTGAGTGTAAAATTGTGAGACCAAGATTTCCATTCTCTTAGATTTTCAAATCCGGGACGTAGGCGGGTGATTGGATGTTTTGACCGCGATAACATGTCTCGCTGATTACAGGAGGTAGGAGACGACCTCATTTTCATTATATTGGTCTGGGATCCATGGAAGTTAGATCTAAGGGCCGATATTTTCCCCCTCCTCATTCCACAGATTGCTAACTTGGAAAAAGCCAATTAAAAAGGCAAATAATGAGATTTTTTAGCATATAACTTCAACAATTCATAGAAATTAGTGTGAATGTCTATTTTGGGTGAAAATTGGATAATATCTTCATAAAAATGTGAGTAACCTTTAGAAAAAGTTTGAGGACCAGAAGATGAAGTTTGATGGACAATTTTATTTCTTTGGGTAAAGAGATAATTTAACCAAATTTCTAATGTCATAATGTGTATACAAATCATATTTCAAATTTGAGTATCTACATTGATTATGAAGCCAAGAAAAACAAATTTGGGTCATAGGTGAACATTATGAGGGCAAAAGAGTAATTAAATCATACTTATTCAAAAATGCACTTTGTCACATTTATTTTTGAATGCAAGGTCATATCAATGGGGATATAGCTGAGATATTGATGAATCTATTTTAACCTATCGAGGAGTTCAGATCCAACCTCTACCTAGTGGAGGTTTGATGGATATATGTGGTATAGAATTACAGGAATTGTGATGTGTAATAGATCCATCCTATGGATGAAATAGTTACCATATCCTACATTAACCACAGAGACTTTCATTGGGTTGTATCTGATGTATATGGACACGATTCCAAAGTTTGTTTGATAAGTTTTTGGGAAGTCCTTGATTTATATAATCATATCAATCTCCACTATAGGTTATTAGAGACTTTAATCACCTAATGAAGGTTCGTGAAAAGAAGTGTGAAAAATGTATCCCAGACGTCATCCTTATCTACTTTAATGAAGAAATTGATGAAATCAATCTTATAGTGTGCAACATGAAAGCTGAAGATATGGCCTGGCATAACATGTAATATAGGAGGATAACAAGAAATCTAGACAAGTTACTTCTTAATGAGGCTCACTTGGATATTTTTCATGAGGCTAAGTTTGAATTAAGAAACCATCACAATAGCAACCACTTGTGACTGAGAATTGAATTGACTAAGAAAGTGAGTAGAGAGAAACTATCTTGGTTCCTCAACAAATGCATTGATTGGTGTAGTTGTGAATCCATGAGAAAGGAGGCATGGGACCTTATGGTTCAAGGTAACCAACTGTATGTGATGGCCTTGATGATGAAAAACATGAATGAAAATTTGAGGTAATGGCCATGGAGCATGTTGACATGAGGAACCTAATGAAGAATATAAAGGAATCTTACAATGGTACAGTTTCCTACCTGAGGTGTGATCCTCTAAACCCAGAGATAATGCTCAAAGGAAATGAGGTGGTGAGGAAAGTGATTGGTCTATAGAAATCTGTATAGAATATGTTATGGAAGATAAGTAGGATGAATTGGATATGTTATGAAAATAGGAATACAAAGAATTATCATGTTTCCATTCTGAAAAATTATATGAGGGATGATGTGCACTCCTTAATCAAGGCTAATGGTTCCATGACTAAAGGTGGTGATGAAGTGGGGGTCGGATCAATGGACTTCTATAGTAAGATGTATAACCATGAGGTATGCCAGCGTGAAAGATATCTCTACTTGGTAGAAGAATCTTGGAGATGATATATTTTGATCTTTGTAGTGATGTAAAAGATGATGAGATTAAGAAAGAGGCTATGAGTATTGGTGCCCACAAGGCCCTTGGACTAGATGGACTAAATTCTATGTTCTTTCATTCTATGTGGAGCATTGTTGCAAAGTATGTATGACATGTAGTAAGATAGTTTCTAAATGGAGGAAGTATGGAAAGGAGCATAAACCTTGAATTTTGGAAGTTGATCCCTAGAAAAATCTAGTTGAGAGTCTAAGCAAAATACGACCCATGGCATGTTTCTCTATGGTGTAAAGATCATTGCCAAAGTCTTATCCAAGAGGATGAAGGCAATGTTACCTTCTATCACATCTCCATACTAATCCATCTTCATCAAATGAAGAAGTGTCTGAGATGGTTCCCTTCTTGATTCTAAATTATTGCTTGATTTTAAAGTCGAACACAAGTACATGAAATCATGTTTTAACTTTGACCTTCCTAAAGCATACAACAACATTGATGGATTTGCTCTGTCAAGGATCATGTAAGCTATTGGTTTCATTCCTCGATGGATTGATCAGGTGAATCAATGTTTGGAAACCACCTCGTTCTCAATTCTGGTTAATGGACTTCCCTATGGCCTCTTTCAAGAGTTTAATGGTTTATATATAGGTGTTCCCCTCTCCTCCCTTTTGTGAAATTATCATGTAGGGTCTCTCTACCATGGTTATAGAGGAAGAGAGCCCAAAAAAGGATTGTACCTTTCAAGGTTGGAAATACAAAGTTCTTGTTCATATGATATTCAACGATTTTGTTGACTCATTTATCATGGGGAAGCACAAGGTGATATAGGAATTTACAAAGATTATTTAGAAGTTTAGGTAGCTCACTAGATTATTTATGAGCGACATAAACCCTGGATTCTACTTCTCCAAGTCATGTGACTATATAAAGGGGATGGTGAGAAGGTTTATAAGACTGTAGGAATGGAACTTCCCCACTCACTGCTTGGGCATCCCTCTCTAGTGGTAGGGAGAAGGGTTTAGACTTCTCCGCCAGTATCGATAGTTTGTGGGATTCTATTATGAGTATAAAGGGAGTAAACTATCCATGGTGAGTAGAGTTGACCTCATCAGGTATTTCCTTACTAGATGGTCTTATTTTGGTGTGTCCAAGATGAATAACTGAATTTTTGCTTAAACAAGATAAGAACCATTATGGTGAGATTCATATGGACCGCAAAACCTCGTAATGTTGAGTGGAACAAGATCACAATGCTTACCATGAAGAAGGGACCAACATTATTGATCTGGGTGATATTGCTAGAAGTGACACCCTATAGAGGATTGACAAGTTCCTAGGAAACCACACATCAACATGGAGCTCCGGATGATGAGTAGATATGGAAACAATCTAAACTTCCAGGTAGACAAGAAAGAGTGCTCTAGAGGTTGTTGAAAGGTGGTGAAGTTGTAGCATGAGATGTAAGGTGAGTACACAAATATTGATAACTCCTGGAACATTTGCAATGAAACGTTCACGCAATGGATGCTTACCTACCATTCCACTCATGTCCCATAGTTTGAATTTTTTTGGAACAAGATGCATACTCCTAAATGGAGTTTCTAATCCTATAGAAGCCTCCTGTACAAGCTCACTACCGAAGACTTGTAGGTAGTTGAGATGAGGGTTGGTTGTGAATCTCATCTTCGTGTTGTATAATGAGGCCCATGAGAATCCTGACCATCTATTCATTATATGTTGATTAAGCTATTACTCTTGGCATATAATTTCCTTGAAACTCGATTGGGGTGGCCCTCCACACTGGATCATGGACTCTATACCCTTGATTTTGGACTAAACAAACAAAAGTTTGCTAGGTACCCTTGTTGGATCATGTTTTACTTCTTTGTATTCATGTATTTGGCAAGAGAGGAACAACATGATCCATGATATGTTAGATGATGATTGAATCTATTTTACCCTTTGTTAGATGATGATTGAATCTATTTTACCCTTTTTGAATAAAAAAATTAGTTATCAAATTTCATACAATTATATTATTCATGCACTATTGATGCATCATATTTACCAAGAGTAGGAAACAATTAATATATGGTACAATTTAAGTACTTGTACAAATAAATTGGCAATGTAACCCTTCTTAGTATTATCATAATTTCTAATGGAACACAATTTTTAGGGAGATATTTCTCCCAATACACTAGGTGGAAAATAATAGATGTTGAAATAGTAACTAGGTTATTTTCTTTACATTATAAAGGATAAATTTTCTCTCTCCTTAAATTGGATTTTATGTGGTAGGGAGAGAGATTATATACAAAGAGCCCATTAAGTATATCCTAACTGTAACATCCCTAACCTGGGTTATGCTTTAACCCTAGATATTTTGTTTAAGAAAGATAATTATATGTTTGCTCTTATCTTTTGAAAAGTAATCAAGGCTCAAGAGGAGCTTATGTTTCAATTTTAGTCCTTTTTGAATAATGTTGAAAACAATGTTTTGCTTGTTTCGTACTAAAGTGCAAATTACCCAAGTTGAGGGGTTAACTTGCAAATGTTACATGATAAATGTTCCTCAAGTGTTGAAGTATCATAAGAATGAAAATGAAGCAGAGTTATGGCTTGTGTCAGCCTAGGCACCAAGAAAGAGCTTATTGAGCAATGTTTGAGCATTAAAACTCAGTTTTGGGGTAATGTGCAATTTACCAAAATTTTGGGGTTCAATATGCAAAATACCACTTCTAGAGAGTCCCTAATGTTTCTTGGTATTAATTAGAGACAATAAAATCAGAGGGGCATCTCATTTGAATCTCTTTGGAGGAGATAGAATCTTGATATTAAAATAATTAAGATTTATGCATAATTGAAACCCTAATTCAATCTAATGCAAAAATAAATATATTAATGGAAGTGCCCTTCAACGAAAAATGATATGGTTGAATTTATATAAGTGTGGACGTCCTTGTGCATTGCCATGGCACCGAAATATCTAAAGTGAGTGGAGAGCCCACTCATATTAGTTAAAGAAAAAGTAATATCCACTCAATTTTGGATATTATTATTATATTGATTAAGGTGTTTAATTTGTCTTCTTTTAATTCATGGATAATGAAGAGGAATTACAAGGTGGGGGAGATGGTTTCATAGACAATGGATGGAGGGGAGTATGTGGCACCAATTTTGGGAGTTGAAAGAATTATTTATCACTTTCTCTCTCATTGAAATTCCCTTATAAACATCCCATTTTCAACCCACGTGAAAGGCTTTTTCAATTCCTTTTTATTTCCTTGCTTTGGTTGAACACAAGGGAGCTTAGGAGAAGCATGTGGACGTGCCTCAACCTGTTTGTAAGCTCCATAGTCATCTTCAATCTTAATTTCATGGTGGAAATCGAAATTCAATGCTTAATTTCTTATGTTCTTCATTCAATCTTCAACCTTAGCCATTCATTTCACTCAAAGACTTGAGGATGAGCCTTTGGAAGTTGAGGAATCTTCATTCACCATTGAGAACGTGAAGCTTTAAGCTTGGGTTCAATTTGGAAGGCTGGTTATATAACTTGAACCCTTAAATGTCATTATTGCTTGTAATTTATTCATCTTGTGTTGAACCTATCTTCTTTCTCGATTTCCTTTTGATTAGTTGTTGAAATCGCCATAAGAAACACAATTGATTTTGAAGGTTTGTATCTTGAACATGATGATGTAATTTTAGCACACACCTTAACAAAAATCTTGAGCAAACAGTTTCACTTTTTGGTGACCAAACGGTCTCAAGATCGTTTGGTGACCAAACGGTCTCAAGACCGTTTGAGGTCAAATGGTCTCAAGACCGATTGAGACCAAATAGTCTCAAAACCATTTAAGGTCAAGTGATGTCATTGTTGGATGGAGATACAATGGTTATAATTAATCTATTTCCAAAGGTTTTAGCAATTGATGGTTCCTTGATTACAAACCCTAGATCGATTGAAGATAAAACCCTAGTTTAAGTTCAATTGATTTCATTGTTGGTTTGACCATTCGATCTTCAAAACGTTTGGAGGTCAAGCACCTCAAGACCATTTGGAGGTTGAGTACCTCAAGACCGATTGGAGATTTAATTGACTTCAAGATCGAATGGGTAATTGAGTTCAAAACCAAATGGGCAATGGATCTCCAACCGTTCTTGAGGTACTCAACCTCCAAATGGTATTGAGGTGCTTGACCTCCAAACGGTTTAAAGACCGAATGGTCAAATTAGCAATGAAATAAATTGAACTTAAACTAGGGTTTTATCTTCAATCGATCTAGGGTATGTAATCAAGGAACCATCAATTGCTGAGACCTTTGGAACTAGATTAATTATAACCATAGGATCTCCATCCAACCATGACATCACTTGACCTTAAACAGTCTTGAGACCGTTTGGTCTCAAGACCGTTTCAGGTCAAACGGTCTCAAGACTGTTTAAGGTCAAGTGATGTCATGGTTGGATGGAGATCCAATGGTTATAATTAATCTAGTTCCAAAGGTTTCAGCAATTGATGGTTCCTTGATTACAAACCCTAGATCGATTGAAGATAAAACCCTAGTTTAAGTTCATTTGATTTCATTGCTGATTTGGCCATTCGGTCTACAAACCGTTTGGAGGTTAAGCACCTCAAGACCGTTTGGAGGTCAAGTACCCCAAGACCGTTTGGAGGTTTAGTACCTCGAGACCGGTTGGATATTTAATTGACTTCAAGATCAAATGGGTAATTGAGTTCAAAATTGAATGGGCAATGTATCTCATGATTGAATGGGTAAATTGAACTTCAAAACCGTTTGGGTACTTTGACCATTTGAAGGAGTTGAACATTTGGAGGTCAAGTACCTCATGACCATTTGAGATCAAGTAGAGTCATGGATGGATGGAGATCTAAGGGTTACATTTTGATCCCCCTTCAATGTTCTCAATGTTGGATCGTTCAATGAGTGCAAACCCTAAATTGATTGGTTGAAGGAAACCCTAATTGATCCATTCGGTTTGGAGGGCAAAAAGTCTCAAAACCGTTTGAAGTTTAAGGAGGTCAAAACTGTTTGAAGATTCAAAAGTACCAAAACCGTTTGGAGACCTAATAGTCTCAAAGCTATGAAATATCAATTAACCTGAAGATTGTTAATGATTTTTATCAAATATAATTATAATGGTTGTAACTTTAAGGTACTAGGGTGATTAGTACCATTTGAGGGGTTAATCTTTGCTGCTTAAGGAAGCAATATCTCAACACACTATGCTAACCCTAAATGTGTGTACTTGAATGAAAGAATGGCCTAGTCTAATCTAGCTTGAAGTAATCAACATCCTAGAGAGGATGAGAGAGAGAGGAATTCATACATGAATGATAATCATGTAGTGATTAAACCTCAACACTCTGAACATGGATAAAATATGTACTTAGGGTATGATCCTTAATAAAGAGATCATGAAACTCTAATCGAGGAGGTTGATGTGCCCTAACCCTAATTTAGGGCAATGATAGGTGAAACCCTAATTTAGGGTAATGGTGTAACCCTAACCTAGGGTGATGATATGTAAAATTCCCAATTCAGGGAATATAATGAAAAACCCTAATTTAAGAGAATGCTTCATGAAACCTTAAATTGGGGAAAAGTTATAAGAAAACTTAATTCAAGATAAAGATGTGTGAAACCCTAACAAAGGGTGATGTTATATGAAACCCTAATTTAGAGAAATGTTATGTGAAGCCCTAACATAGGGTGATGTTAAGAGAAGCCCTAACACATGGTGATGATATGTGAAACCCCAATATAATGTGATGTTAAGTGAAACCCTAATACAGGGTGAAAGTCATGAGGAACTGTAATTCTAAATGAGGGAATAGTGAAGCTACCATTACATTGCATAGTGTTGATATGTAATTGCTATAATTGTTATCATGTGTACTAACTATGCACGTATCATGAGATGATGAGAATAGCCAGCTATGAGCTATGATGTTTCATTTATTGAAAATGTTAATGGTCCTTGTGAGCCATAGCATGTTTTTGCCTAGTGAGAGGCAACAAGAGATTAAATGGGCCTTGAAGATCCATGTGAGATGCTTGTGTAACAAGTATCATGTTTACCTTGGTCAGATGACCTGAAGGTATAAGTTACCTGATAAATGGTAACAAGTGTTCTTTGATGAACTAAGGGTTTGAATACCCATATTCCATAATCATGATGATGAAATGTTAAGGGATGAGAATACCCCTGATGTGCTAAGGGATTGACATCCCAATGTTTTATAAAGCTTTGAAAAGTACTTGATAGAAGTATTACATATTCTGAGTAGCAATTGTTATAATGATTTATGTTTGAAAACCTGCCTAATGCTAAAAGAATATGGTAATGTACTTAATTAATCAAGTGAAATCTTATCATGTAGAACCCTAACCATAGATCCATCATGGTCATTAATTGGTGATGGTGAAATAGGTTTTTCCTATGGAAAAACCTGGATTGCATATTTTGAATATGTGGGGGTAATGGGCGAAAATATCCTTACGCCCCATAGGAATGACTGAGGGCCATATCCTATGTACATGAATGGTTATGGACCATATCCCAATAAGAGTATGGCTATGGATTATAACTCCACAATACCAGGCATTAGCTACAGGCCATATCTTGAAAAGAGTATATGCTATAGGCTATAACTCTATAGCGAAGATGCCAGTATACCTAGGAAAGCTATTTAACAGAGACACAAGATGTCCTGCATATGATCTTGTACTGACCGAGACAGATGAGGTGATGGAGTCTGACTCTTCCATTAACCTATTTATGGTATTGATGCTTTACTTAATCATGGTCGGTTGGAGTATGAGCAGTATACCTCATCTCCCCAGGGCTTAAGTATGACTAAAAATGTAATCAGCCGTGTAGCGTATTTGTTTAAGGTAGAAATATGAGAATCATTGGTTGACGGTATCTTTCTTAGTACATCCTAGATGGATAAATGTTATACATGTTCTTCATATTCCTTATTGGAGAAATTATATGTTGTTTTATCAATTATATATGAGATCCTTTAATAAGGATATTGCTCTAATCTATTTAGACACTGATTTATTTGCTGATGAACATATATGATTCTTCTGCCCAATTTTATTCTGTTAATTGCAATATTAATGTTTCTGGAGGAGAGTTATATCTCTCATTGGGACAATTTTCAATTGTCTCACCCCTGTGTGATCCAATCTTTTTAGGTGGATGAGAACGAGGAGGCAAAAACCCTACAACAGGAGAAGGACAGCAACAACAAGGACAGTAGTAACATATCAGGTGGAGATATTGATGGTCATGTCATGTAGAAATGAGTCCTATGAGTTGCCTCTGTACTCTCAGGTCCTAGGAGTTAGTAGTTAGTGATTTTATGATCGATCTGAGATTTTGGCTTGATGCCTCGAGGTTCTTATGTTTCCTGTGTAGACTTTTAAACAGAGCAGTTGATACTTGTAACCCTCAATAAGGGATGGTACATGATATGTACTTTGTGAACCAGAATGTATGTGTATATAATATTTTGGTTCTTGATATAAGAGTTTCCTGGAAATGGATCATTTGTAAATGGTTTTAATTTTTAGTAATTTTTCAGTAATTCTGCTGCAAATGACGCTTCTGCTTAGTCAATTACATTTTGTTCGGACGAATCGTCACACTAACACTCCACCCTAGGCTTCAAAGTACAAATTTGGGAGTCTTAGTTTGGAACTCATGTATAAAATAAGGTAGGAAGAAGAGGTTTTGTAATGACCCCACCTCCCGGTAACCCCCAACTAAGGGAGACCCGAAGGTCAGAGCCGTTAATCAATTAACAGGTTCAAAGGTTCAACAAATAATCATTTATAATTATGAAATTCTACTACACTAACTGAAATTTGGTAAAAATTAAAACTTTGCTTGCCTTTGAAAAACTTGGAATTTTAAGTATCCATAGCTTGGATCTACTCTATCTAATCCTCCTTGCACTTTACTTCTTATTTTGCAATGTGACAATTTACTATTTGTTCTTTTAGGGTTTGTACCTAAAACGCCGATAAACAAATATGCGATCAGCATAAAGCTGGTATGTGGGGAATTACAAAATTTTTTGCAACTATATTAACAATCTAAACAACCAATTATCATTTTACATTTGAAGAAGTACTACTCAATCCTTTCCTATCCCCTTCCTCTGTACTGTCCCTGCAGTGGACATTGATACTACCTCTCTCACATGGTAGATCCATATTAAACCCCGCATGATCCTACCTAATAGGTAGACCATTATCTAGGGTTGAGTCATATGGCCCTACCCTAGGTAGTCCAATTCCTGACTCAAAGTGACTTGATGGACCTACCTCATTGGTAGCCATATACTAAGTCATCCAATGACCTGATGGACTACCCCATTGGTATCCATGTACTTGGTCAACCCATTAGGTTACAAAGGGGACTAGGATCTGATCTAGTAGGCATATCTCTTATGCGATAGTCATATTCACTTTAGAATTTGCATGAATTAAAACATCCAACAATTTAGTTCAACTCGCGATGAAAACATCGACAGAATCCCGGAAAACTAATTCGGGTAGTCACAAGCGTAACCACATACCTGAATCGCAGGTTTGGAGACATAATTTATGTAGAGAGAGAAAGTCCAAATAAGCAAGCAAGGTGCACAGAAATCCTGAAATAAACATTCCAATTTCCTTGTATCAATATTTATCCAATTTCATATAATTCCTTAGGATTGCTATTCCAATTTTAGGGTTTCTTGAGAATTAGGGTTTAATTACCTGTTTACAAATTTTATTTCACTTTTATCAAAATATACATCAAACCCTAATTCCTTATCTTATTTTCCATAAAACAATAATTTTCAGATTTCTCTATCTTTTCTTTTCTTTTTCTTTAATTTAGGGTTTCTTAACATATTAATCCACATAGTGGGTTAAAACCCTAAACTTTGTAATTCTATCATCAAAATAGGTTAAAAATATCTTAATCATTAATCAGATTAAACATGTTCGAATTAACCTAATTGCAAGACTAAATAAATCTTTTATCAATAATTAGGGTTTCAAATCACAAATTAATCTCTTTTCTATTCAAAATATACATTTTTGCAAAAAGAGATAGATTTAGGCTTTCACACTATTTTTAATAAATTCCTCATATTTTTGTGATCACTTTTCATGTATTGACTTTTTGCATCCGAGTTTTCTATCACCAGATACGATTTTACCAAAATAATTCCTTTTTATCGAATTATTAGCTAATTCAGAAAACCGAGAGCCGTTCGATCTATAGTCCGGTGGACCAGTGGAATCCCACGGCTCAGGGATCACGCGCCATCCTTGCCAACAAAAGAAATAAAAGGCTGACTTGCCCTCACCTGGTCTGAAGGCAATGCGGGGCAGTTTGGTAAAACGCCGCGAAGTCTTCTTCTTCCTCGCGCCTCTGTACAGCAACCCACGACGGTCAACCTTGGGGTTGACTTTGGGCTCCGGTCACCCTTTGCTCACGCCGACGGTTCAAGGAGCTCCGCCTCCCTTCTTCGGACTCGAAGACACCTTCAATCGCTTGCCGATGACACACCAAGGTTGTCCCCCACTCGCCGGACTCCGACGACGTATGCTACTGAAATAGGGGTGAAAGTTGAGGTATTTGGAGCAATTGAGGGTAGTAGGTCGTTCCTCGCAGCAACCCGCAGCGATTGGGATAGGCAAATTAGGTGTTGGTGTCCTTGTGTGCCCTCCCCTATATATAAGTTCGAGGCAAGCTTGTGTGATTTGGGCGTTTCCCAAAATCTCGATCAAACCTAGTCGAATCGGGGACCTTCCCCTGCTGTTTCGTTTCCCAAGTCCAAAGGGACTGGAAATAACCTTGCACATCCACTGGATCGCAAGAAATCCGGGATGGAAAATCCTCCTGCAACCAGTAGAGTCACAAATTGCGTGGAACTTAGATGATGAGCATGCATCGTTGGATTAGAAACCAACAGACCTCATCCCTCACGTTCAAACAAAGAAATATCTATTTCTTTTTAATTCAGAATTAATTCCCAAATTGATGATAACTTGCAAAATCGATTTCTCCCAAACCATAACTCCTTTATAGCTCAAATTTTAAGTGAAAGTTTCTTTAAATATTTCCTAGCTTTGTACGAAATTTGGGAAACAACTTGCAATGGAGGAGAAGGTTTCCTTCTCTCCCAAGTTACTCATCAAATTATTCAAAATTAATTTATATTCCTCTTTCCTTTGTAATTATCTTGTCATTTTGGGTCCGTTGGACCTCAAGAAAACCCAAAGGCACGGATTCCCATATTGGGGAATATGGGTTTGTCTTTATCTGCTTTTAATTGTCAATTTCTCATATTTCTCTTTTATTAATCTATTTCTTTTCCTTTTTTTTTATTCTCTCTTCTTTTCAATTGGGCTTAATAGCCATCAAAGCCCACAATCAATCAAACAAGGCCATTTCACATGAAATACAAAACAAAGAAAAGGATTTCATTTATCCATTAAAAGAGAAATACACTTTATATTTTGAAGAAATTGAGGTTATAACATCCTCCCCTCCTTATAGGAATTTTTCCCTAAAAATTCAAACAATCAAACAAACAATTCAGGGTATGTTTTCTCCATGTTTGCCTTTAGCTCCCATGTGGCCTCATCCTCTCCATGGTGCTTCTAAAGAACCTTTACCATCTCTATATTCTTGCATCTGAGATCTTTCACCTTGGTATCTAGAATTCGCAAAGGTGACTCAAGATAAGTCAGCTTCCCTTGAAACTCAATAGGTTCAATGCTCAACACATGGCTTGGATCTTGCACATATCGCTTCAGGGTAGACACGTCAAACACGTCATGCATCATGCTATACTGAGGGGGTAACGCCAAACGGTATGCAACTTCACCAATCCATTCTAACACCTCAAACAGACCCACGTATCGGGGACTCAACTTTCCTCTGTTCTTAGCTATAGCTCGGAGCGGTCGGATTTTCAAAAACACATGATCTCCCACAGTGAAATGCACGTCAGTCCGCTTTGCATCAGCATACGACTTCTGTCGATCCTGGGCTCTCTTCAGCCTTTGCTTGATCAAAGCCACTTTATCAGCATACACTTGGAGCTCATCTAACCTGAACAGGGTCCTTTCACCCACATCATCCCAGTGAAGTGGGGACCGACACAACCTTCCATACAGAGCTTCATACACAGGCATCCCGATACTGGCTTGGTAGTTGTTGTTGTAGGTGAACTCTGCTAATGGTAAGTGTTGCTCCCATGAGCCACCCCAATCGAGCACACAAGCTCTCAACAGATCTTCTAAAGTCTGGATCGTCCTTTCTGACTAACCATCTATTTGTGGGTGATAAGATGTACTAAACTTTAACCTTGTATCAAATTCCTCTTGAACTTGCTTCCACAACTTGGAAGTAAACTTGGGATCTCTATCAGAAATGATTGATCCTGGTAGGCCATGCAAACACACTATCTCTCTAATGTACATCTCAACTAGGTCTGACACCTTAGTTGTGGTCTTCAAGGCAAGGAAGTGTGCTGACTTGGTAAGACGATCTACCACGACCCATATTGCATCATGACCTCTCTTGGTCCGGGGTAGACCCACCAAAAAATCCATGGTGATCTGCTCCCATTTCCACTCTGGAATCTCTATTGACTGTAAAAGTCCACTGGGTCGCTGGTGTTCAGCCTTCACCATATGGAACGTAAGACAACTGGCCACCCATGCCACCGTGTCTTTCTTCATTCCTGGCCACCAGAAAAACCACTGTAGGTCCTTGTACATCTTAGTAGTTTTGGGGTGCACTGTGTATTTGGATCCATGTGCCTCTTGCAGAATACCCTCCTTTATTGGTGAATCCATAGGAACCCAAATGTGATTCTCAAACCTGATTACCCCATCCACTCCCATAGATAGATGAGTTTGTGGCTTCATCATCAAACCATTCATCTTATCAAGCTCTTCACTGTTCAACTGTGCTGCTATGATCTCATTCAAAAACTCAGACTGTATCTGGATATTAGCCAACCGAACTCGGTCCTCTAGTAGCTGTGGAGTCCATTCCATAAGTTCCTCCAAACTTTTCCACTGACCGGACCGAACAACCGCACACTTAAGCTGCTTTCGACTCAAAGCATCAGCTACGACATTCGCCTTACCAGGATGGTAGGCGATGGTGAAGTCGTAATCCTTCATGTACTCCATCCATCGTCGTTGTCGTAGGTTCAGGTCTCTCTGTGTCAGCAGGTACTTCAAGCTCTTATGGTCGGTGAAGGTCTCAAAGGTAGCACCGTATAGGTAGTGCCACCATATCTTCAAGGAATGGATGATAGCAGCTAACTCTAGGTCATGTGTCGGTTAATTCACCTCATTCGACTTGAGCTGTCGGGAAGCATATGCAACCACATGCCGATCTTGTTCCAACACATAGCCAAGTCCCATCTTGGAAGCATCGGTGAATATCATGAAACCCTCATTTCCGGAAGGCAGAGTCAGCACAGGTGTGGTAGTCAACTTTTCCTTCAATTCCTGGAATCGAGCTTCACATACTTTAGACCACACGAACTTCACATTTTTCTGAGTCAACATCGTTAGCGGTAGAGAAGTCTTGGAGAAATCCTTGATAAAGCGACGGTAGTATCCAGCCAACCCCAAGAAGTTGCGAATCTCGGAGGGGTTCTTTGGTGCCGGCCAGTCTCGAACTGCCGATACTTTGGCTGGATCTACGGAGATCATTCCTCCTGAGATGATGTGTCCAAGAAACATTACTCGGTCCAACCAAAACTCACATTTTGAGAACTTTTCAAAAAACTTATGCTTTCTCAGGATATCAAGGACTCTACCCAGGTGGTCACGGTGTTGGGCTAGGTCATCAGAGTACACCAAAATGTCATCTATGAACACTATCACAAAAGAGTCGAGGAAAGGTTGGAACACACTATTCATGAGGTTCATAAAGACACTAGGTGCATTGGATAATCCAAACAACATGACCACAAACTCATAGTGGCGATAACGGGTTCTGAAAGCTATTTTGGGTATATCCTCACTCCTGACTCTCACCTGGTGGTATCCGGACCTCAAATCGATCTTGGAAAAGACTCGAGCTGATTTGAGTTGGTCAAACAGGTCATCTATTCTAGGCAAAGGATACTTGTTTTTAATTGTTGCTTGGTTGATCATCTGATAGTCAATACACATCCGAAGCGACCCATCCTTCTTTTTCACAAAGAGGACTGGTGCTCCCCAAGGTGATGTACTGGGTCAGATAAAACCTTTATCCAACAATTCCTGTAACTGGGTTTTCAACTCAAGCAACTCTGCTGGGGCCATTCTATAGGGTGCCATAGATATAGGGTTAGTCCCAAGAGCTAACTCAATCGAGAAGTCTACCTCCCTCTCAGGGGGAATTCATGGTAGATCATCCGGAAACACATCCTCATACTCCCGAACCACCTCTATACCCTCTATGGATTGCCCCTTAACCTCGGGTGCGGTAACTATGGCTAGGTAGGCTCGAAAACCCTTGGATAGCATCCGTTCAGCTTTCATAGCGGACACATAAAGGCTGGTTGTCGCATCTTTCCTTCCTCGAATGGTGAAGTGTGGATAGACAGTTTTCCTAATGAGAATCTTCTTCTCTCTACAGTCAATCCGGGCTCTGTAGGTGGAAAGACAATCCATACCGATGATCACATCAAAATCATTCATATCGAGAAGGATAAAGTCAGTGGGAAGCTCATGGTTCAGATACTTTACTGGCAAGACTAGGGTTTTTAGAAGATAGGTATAAATACGACCAATCGGGGCTGTGACATCCAAAACATAACCCAAATCCTTGATATCCAAACCAAGCATAGTTGCCAGATTTCTTGAAATAAAAGTATTAGTTGAAGCAGAATCAAAGAGTGCTTTTACATTTTGTCCCATGACTTCCAGCAAGCCTACATAGTTATACTATATCAGAAAGCTATTACATGGTCTACTGAACTAAAAGCAAAAACTCTATGGGTTATTACCCTCAATCAACTTGTTAGCATTCGCATGAGCTTCTTCATTGTCGATGGTGAATACTCTATCTTGTCTCCTTTCTCCAGCTGGAGGTGCTCTGGCTGGGGGTGCTGCAGCTATTGGTGGTGCTGCCACCGGCTGAGACCCCAAAGGTCCCCTTGGGTCAGGCTGAGGGCAATTGGCGATGAGGTGTCCTTCTTGCTGACACCGGTACAATACCCTCTTCTTGTAGCGGCACTCACCGGTATGCCATCTCCCGCAGGTGCGGCATCGAGGGCGGTTGTTCTCTTGATGGGGTTTCCCTTTCCCTCCATGCCTTCCTTTGTCCTGGTGACACCCGTGACCTTTCTTGTGGTTGTTCCTCTGACATTGAGCTCCTTCAGTGAAGCCCAGGTATCCCTTGGTATGATTATGTGCAGGCATCACTGTCCTTTCCATGTCCAAGGCGGTGTTGTAAGCTTCAGCGAAGGTCTTTGGCTTGCTATCCATCACATGGGGCTTGATGGAGGGGTGTAGACGCTCTATGAAGTGGTCCACTCTCCTCTCTTCATCCATCATGTGCCTGAAATGTTCCAGGATGCGGAATTTGCGACTAAAGTCCGCAACTGACGAGCTTCCTTGTGTCATGTTGGTGAACTCTCGCTCCTTCTCCTTCTTGGCTGAGACGGGAATGAATCTGGCAGTGAAGATGGTCTTGAAGTCAGTCCACGCCATAAGTTCCTCGCTTAGGTCTCTTCCCGTGATATGGTTCTCCCACCATATCTTGGCTGCACCTTCCAAAAGGTGAGTAGAAAACAAAACGTTCTTATTGGGCTGCACCTCAAGCATGCAGAACCCATTCTCGACTGTGAGCAGGCAAGCTTCAGCCTTTTCAACCACTTCAGTCTTGTCTTCTCCCCATAACTTCTCTATGTTCATCTTGACGAAGTCCATGATGGTGGCTCCCAATCGAGGACGTACTGGAAGTGGCTCACCAGTCTCATCTCGAGCTATGTCTCTCAGATCCACGCCATGAATAACCTCAGTTAGTCGTTTCTGCTGTTCCATCCATTCCGTAGTGTGAACTACCATGGTTGGTTCTGGACCACCAAACTGGTCTTCTTCCATCTGAGCTACTTCCTCGTACTCATGTTGTTCTTCATATTCTGGTCCACCTTCTTGCTCAAGGTTGTTGAAGGGTATGGGTTCAGGGTTGGGTGCCACAACTTCCTCAGGTCTCTTTCTCTTCTTTGAGGTCTCACCATGGTTCTGCTTCCTCTTCCCAGAGGATCCATTCTCTTTGCGGGGAAGCCCACCATCACTGGTAGCAAACGGGATAGCTACAGTCTTAGTGCGGGCCATCTACATAAGCACACAAACAAACTTTTAGTTTATCATTAACCTAATTATTCTTATGTCGATGATGTCTCATTATGTATCTTTTATTAATTTGATGGAGGATTTCTTAGTCCTTAACTTACTTACCCATACCACATGAAGGTGAGGAAGAGGGAGAAACCCTAATTCTTAAAATCCTTAAAAGAATTTGAGTTGAGAAGGGATGAACAAGATGAGAGAGTCTTAAAGGTATCGTATTACGAGTTTTATCCTAAGACATCGGCCAGGCAGTCACACCATCCGAGAGTCCTTGTATTCTGACTAGCGGTGCGGAAGAAAATTTTGCCATCCCCCAGATGTGATCCTTTTCTAGTCACCTGAGTCTTTCAGAAAATCCTCTAATAACTCCCTCGGTTCTATGGAATTTGTAAAATTTAATAATTATTAATGATTAGATAAAGAACTTACGCTATGATACCAATTGTAATGACCCCGCCTCCCGGTAACCCCCAACTAAGGGAGACTTGAAGGTCAGAGCCGTTAATCAATTAACAGGATCAATGGTTCAACAAATAATCACTTATAATTATGAAATTCTACTACTCTAACTGAAATTTGGTAAAAATTAAAACTTTTCTTACCTTTAAAAAACTTGGAATTTCTAAGTATCCATAGCTTGGATCTACTCTAACTAATTCTCCTTGCACTTTACTTCTTATTTTGCAAAGTGACAATTTACTATTTGTTCTTTTAGGGTTTGTACCTAAAACGCCGACAAACAAATACGCGATCAACATAAAGCTGGTATGTGGGGAATTACAAAAATTTGTGCAACTATATTAACAATGTAAACAACCAATTATCATTTAACATTCAAATTACATATGAAGCAGTACTACTCAATCCTTTCCTATCCCCTTCCTCTATACTATCCCTGCAGTGGACATTGATACTACCTCACTCACATGGTAGATCTTTATTAAACCCCGCATGATCCTACCTAATAGGTAGACCATTATCTAGGGTTGAGTCGTATGGCCCTACCCTAGGTAGTCCAATTCCTGACTCAAAGTGACTTGATGGACCTACCTCATTGGTAGCCATATACTATGTCATCCAATGACCTGATGGCCTACCCCATTGGTAGCCATGTACTAGGTCAACCCATTAGGTTACAGAGGGGACTAGAATCTGAGCTAGTAGGCATATCTCTTATGTGATAGTCATATTCACTTTAGAATTTGCATGAATTAAAACATCCAAGAGTTTAGTTCAAGTCGTGATGAAAACATCGACACAATCTCAGAAAACTAATTCGGGTAGTCATAAGCGTAACCACATACCTGAATCACAGGTTTGGAGACAGAATTTATGTAGAGATAGAAAGTCCAAATAAGCAAGCAAGGTGCACAAAAATCCTGAAATAAACATTCCAATTTCCTTGTATCAATATTTATCCAATTTCATTTTATTCCTTAGGATTGCTATTCCAATTTTAGGGTTTCTTGAGAATTAGGGTTTCATTACCTTTTTACAAATTTTATTTCACTTTTATCAAAATATACATCAAACCCTAATTCCTTGTCTTATTTTCCACAAAACCCTAATTTTCGGATTTCTCTATCTTTTCTTTTCTTT
The DNA here is from genome assembly GCA_963693085.1 of Alisma plantago-aquatica. Classification (NCBI taxonomy): domain Eukaryota; kingdom Viridiplantae; phylum Streptophyta; class Magnoliopsida; order Alismatales; family Alismataceae; genus Alisma; species Alisma plantago-aquatica. Next base: position 751,266,298 of record OY856409.1, read on the forward strand.
TTCTTTAATTTAGGGTTTCTTAACATATTAATCCACATAGTGAGTTAAAACCCAAAACATTGTAATTCTATCATCAAAATAGGTTAAAAACTATCTTAATCATTAATCAGGTTAAACATGTTCAAACTAACCTAATTGCAAGACTAAATATATCTTTTATCAATAATTAGGATTTCTAATCACAAATTAATCCCTTTTCTATTCAAAATATACATTTTTGTAGAAAGAGATAGATTTAGGCTTTCAAACCATTTTTAATAAATTCCTCATATTTTTGTGATAATTTTTCATGTATTGACTTTTTGCATCCGAGTTTTCTATCACTAGATACGATTCTACCAAAATAATTCCTTTTTATCGAATTATTAGCTAATTCAGAAAACCGAGAGCCGTTCGATCTATAGTCCGGTGGACCAGCAGCATCCCACGGCTGAGGGATCGTGGGCCATCCTTGCAAACAAAAGAAATAAAAGACTGACTTGCCCTCACCTGGTCTGAAGGCACTGCGGGGCAGTTTGGTAAAACGCCGTCGAGTCTTCTTCTTCCTCGCGCCTCTATACAGCAACCAATGACGGTCAACCTTGGGGTTGACTTCGGGCTCCGATCACCCTTTGCTCGCGCCGACAGTTCAGGGAGCTCCGCCTCCCTTCTTCAGACTCGAAGATACCTTCAATCGCTCACCGATGACACACCAAGGTCGTCCCCCACTCGTCGGACTCCGGCAACGTATGCTACTGAAATAGGGGTGCAAGTCGAGGTATTTGGAGCAATTGAGGGCACTAGGTCATTCCTCGCAGCAACCCGCAGTGATTGGGATAGGCAAATTAGGTGTTGGTGTCCTTGTGCGCCCTCCCCTATATATAGGGTCGAGTCAAGCTTGTGTGATTTGGGCATTTCCCAAAATCCCGATCAAACCTAGTCGAATCGGGGACCTTCCCCTGTGGTTTCATCTCCCACGTCCAAAGGGACTGGAAATAACCTTGCACATCCACTGGATCGCAAGAAATCCGGGATGGAAAATCCTCCTGCAACCAGCAGAGTCCCAAATCACGTGGAACTTAGATGATGAGCGTCCATCGTTGGATTAGAATCCAACAGACCTCATCCCTCACGTTCAAACAAAGAAATATCTATTTCTTTTTAATTCAGAATTAATTCCCAAATTGATGATAACTTGCAAAATCGATTTCTCCCAAACCATAACTCCTTTATAGCTCATATTTTAAGGGAAAGTTTCTTTTAATATTTCCTAGCTTTGTACGAAATTTGGGAAACAACTTGCAATGGATGAGAAGGTTTCCTTCTCTCCCAAGTTACTCATCAAATTATTCAAAATTAATTTATATTCCTCTTTCCTTTGTAATTATCTTGTCATTTTGGGTCCCTTGGACCTCAATAAAACCCAAAGGCATGGATTCTCATATTGGGGAATATGGGTTTGCCTTTATCTTCTTTTGATTGTCAATTTCTCATATTTCTCTTTTATTAATCTATTTCTTTTCCTTTTTTTTAATTCTCTCTTCTTTTCAATTGGGCTTAATGGCCAACAAAGCCCACAATCAATCAAACAAGGCCATTTCACAAGAAATCCAAAACAAAGAAAAGGATTTCATTTATCCTTTAAAAGAGAAATACACTTTATATTTTGAAGAAATTGAGGTTATAACAGTTTTTGTGACGATTTTTTCCATTTATTTCCTTATATTCACATGTGTGAAGTGACTATCTTTGTAACCTTCAACAAATAACTAGCAAAGTGGAAATTTTCCTAAATGTGGTTTTTTTAGGGAAGAGGGGTTTTGTCAATGTGACATGTTTCCAATTCACAAATGGGTATAGATATAGACAAACATGAACTTCTTGTGAATCTCATTATTGGTCTTTCAATCAACTATCACAATCAAATCATTCACATTTGTCATAATCCTACACTAATTCAAATCCTCTAATATACCCATTTTCCACATATTTTGGGTGGGTAGATAGGAGCATCATTTGTATGGAGTTAAGCATTATTTAGCCTTGATTTGTCCTTTTTATTAGCCTTGTGCTATAAATTCCTAATATATTTCATAATGAATCAAATATTCCTTCCAATCCAAGTTGACAATTCAATTTCCCTTTCTCTCTCTGTCTTATCAAAACCAATGCCATTATTTTAGTGAAGAAGACATTAAGTTCCATTTCATATAATTTTGACAAAGAATGAGAAAAGTGATGATGTGTTCTTCAACTTTTTGTCTCTAATGCTCACACTATTATTGCTCAAAGACTCACTTTTAAAGTGACCGACAAAAATTATATAGAGAAATAGTCATGATTTTTCAAAAAGTTAAAGACTTAGAGAAGGAAGTTCAAGTTTCTTTCGTGAAGACGCCATAGTGAGCAACCTTTTTCCTCTAGGGGTTCACATGGTAAAATTTGGCATTTTTTAGTGGTGTACTTTGGGGAAATGAGTGTTTTTTATGTCCCTTAATGAGAAAATTGTAGTTTTTATTTCGTATACGATACTAATAGTAGTTACCTCATAAAATTTCTTTCTCAATGTTAAATCATCTTATCCTCCCATATAGGTATAAATACCCCCATATCCTCCACCAACCTTCACCCTTTCAACTCTCTTGAGATCGGAGAGAAACTACCTTATTTTGATCAGTCTCCAAACCACCAATTGTATAAAATATCCTTATTCTAAAATGATAGATCTGATAGGTTGAGATGTTATAAAAATGTAAGGAGGTGCAAATAACCACTTGATATATTTGATTTCCTCTACTTATTTTTTTTTGGATTAGATCTACACAAAAATCATGCATGATTTCACTATTTTAACTACTCACCATACAACATCTCACCATCATTCCATGTATCCATAAGTTCTTAAAAAGTATTGGACCTAGTTAATAGTTAAATACTACATGTAATGCATCTTAGTTAAAAATGTGAATTTGTAAATGTTAATATAATTACACATAAACATCTATATCTCACATGATCCAATTGGCTAGTTTCTCTTTGTATCACTTCTCCTTTTTTCCCAAATATCATTGCAATATCTAAGAATGGATCTATACCATGATAATGATTTGTATCTCTTGATCAAACTAGAATGTTTTGGGATGCATGTTTAAAGTTTCACGACCATCTCAAGGTTTCAAAGACTCACCAAACTTTTTTTTTTGAAGTTAAACAGACCAATTTCATTATGGAGGAGCCATACGACATCTACATGAGGAGAAAAATAAACTAAAGGACCACACAAAGATCAAGAACACATACAAACCACCACAAAAACTCATATCCGAATTTGATAAGAACAATGATGTATAGATCCCTCTTCTCCTTCGCTGTCTAATGCAGCTTTCTATGAGGAATACCTTCAACCTGAGTATGTATATGTGGTAGAGTATCTGCGCTAGATCGGTGTTCTAAAAGGAAATTGTCCCCACACTTGCTGCCATACCACACCAAAACAAAATTGACCGATGTTGGGTTTGACATCTACAAGATAGTAATCTCACACCAACAGAGATCACCAACTCATACATGTTTAAGCCCACCAGAAAGACGAGAATTCGACCAGAACTACAACCAGCTAGATGCCTACAACAAAATGCAACAACACGACAAAGAAAGCAAAGCTGACAAAGCAAAAACTCACATAGACAAAAGACCAAACAGATAGAGTGCAACCCAGGTATTGGACAGACTTGACGACCAAAACCCAGAAGGTCAAGCGCAGATAGAAGGGGGACCTTGGTGGGTGAAAGGTGGGGGGTAGGGAAAGCGCGGGGAACCCCACCACCACTCCCAAACAACCTCGACGTTCCCTCCACACTCAAGCAAAAGCTTGAGGAGTACGAAGAAGGTCGTAGGGTGGGAGCACCCACACCAGGAAACAGGCCCCGCTTGACCCCTTCACCTGCAAAAAAGACTCGAGATTTTCTAAGCCTGCCGCCCAACCGAAGGGCACCACACAGACAAAGAAGAAAAGACCAATCTAAAAACAAAAATAGAAGAGAGGAGGGACTCGCCCTCCAGGGAGCAGCCGATCGGGGGTCAGGCTCTTCGTGCTCCGCTGCATAAACTGGATCTGGAGAGATCGTAGGCTGGAGGCGAACGACCAGTGAAGCGAGCTCGAAAGCTTGGACACCAGGCGTCGACGAGTCGGGGAAGATACCGCCCAGCAGAAAGGACGTGAACCTAGATGACGAAGCTCCCCGGGAAGACGAGCAGGAGAACGCGCCCTGGGGGAGAAAGGAGTAGCCATCCGGCAGCCGGCCTCCCCCTCCCCCGAGCGGGGATCGATCGCCTAGGAAGCCCTAGAAAAACACTAGAGCGGCGTTGCTAGAGTCGGGCAGAGAAGACTCACCAAACTTAATCATTCTTATTTACTTATTTAACCTAATCAACCATACCAAAGTATATTCTTTCAAAAACTCAATAATTAAAATGCAATAGTGATGTTTGTGTGTCTTACACTTTTATAGTTTATAATTAGATTGCATTAACATGTTTAATTGCCATGCCTACTGCATCTTAACCACCCAGATGTGGAGTCATATTTTGGTCTTTTCTTTTCTATAAAATTGTTTTAAATTCCAATCTTGTTCTATGTGTCCCTCATTAGGTAATGTGTTGACTTCAAGTTTTCTTATTATGTTTGACTTTACATTATAGTGACCATGCAAGTTTAGCTTTTCATAGATTTTTTGGATCGATAATATGGTATAGGGAATTTGCACTGGACCTTGGGATAATTTGAGTAGAATTTTTTATTTTATTCTTGAAATTCCTTTCTTTCACACCCTATCCAACAAAATAGAGGAGAGGCTAACTGGGAAGAACCTATCCTTTGGGTAGTAAAACTTCATTTGGTGGTTGCATGGAAAAATAAAAAATGGGTGTTCAAAGTCACCACCATGTTTTATATGGACAATGAGGAAAATAAAGATAAATCATTGAATCTATAGTGTAAATCTGAGTTGTCATCCGAGTCAAATAGATAAATATGAATGAAAATATAATCTAAAGATCTCATTATGAGTGGGAAACGATTAGCACCCACATCATGCTTGGTAAACTAATATCATGTTATTTTTTCATTACAAAGAAAAGATCAATTCAGGTTGATAGAAAAGAAGTGGGAAAGGATTAGCACCCACATCATGCTTGGTATACTGATATCATGTAATTTTTTCATTACAAAAAAAAAATCTATTCAGCTTGATAGAAAAAAAACAAACAAAAAGAAATAAGAAAATATTTTTTATTAGTAGGGTCACATTTAGGGTTGGAGATATCAATGTCCTTCCATCCTTACCATAAAAGTCCAATTTTTTAGGCATATTTGCATCCTAATAACCTCATGACCTCCCATAGTAATGATCCCTCACGGTAGATTAGGACTCATGTGTACTAATAGAGGTTATTTGAAGATGTAGACTAATAAGATCTAATTTTTCAGACAAGCAAACTAACAACATTATGTATAACAATTGTAGAGAAGAGAAGTTATACTAGTTGAGGTGTAGTAGTTATAGCAACTATGTTGCATCAGTTAAAGGAATTTATTTTTCATAGATGCTAATAGGATTGGGGGTGTCAGAGGAAGGATGCTATGATTATTAGAAATGCGGAAATGAAAAAGAGAAATAGTTTCATCCTTGAACTTTGTAAGGTTTGAAAATGTTCAGGAATATGGGTGATACGGGGCAAGGGATATTTATAGTTGGATCTTAGGGTTTTGGGTTCTTGACAAAAGTTTCTAGAATATGAGGAGTCTTACCCTAATATGCCACGCTAGATGAGTACATGGTCAAGGCGATCCACTATGTGTCACATGGAGAATAATTGGGATCCACATAGTGTCTTGATTGGTTGAAAATTGGTTTCTTGATTTTCTAGTAGGACTACTTTGGAGAAAATTGATGAAAAATGCAAAGAAAGATAATTTCATATCATATCTTGTATTCATCTGGAAAAACAATTCATTTTCCTTGGGAAAAGGAATATTTTTAGATAATTGATCTGGTTAGTTTATGATAAAGAACTTGTAAAAAGTCAAATTGGAGAGCAAATTGCACTTTCAGTCAGAAAAGATAGTTCCTTTACAGAAAGCCCAAAATTGGGTGAAAGTGGTGGTAAATTGGTGAATTTATTATGAAAAAATGTGGCAAAATGTGGGAAATGGGTAACCATGGAAAATAGGTGGAATGTTGAATCTACTTCATCATTAGACAAATAATGTACATCAACCATGAATTTCTTCCTAATGAGAAAAAATTAGGTGTCAGTAGGTTTCCCTTCTCAAGTAAAGTTCAAGATAAGATGAAGACATGATGGATTAAGCCATGTCTGACGTCCATTTTTTATCATGAGAAGCCAAAAGGTTGTACATGTCAAGGATGTTCAGATAAACCTTATGAAAGGTAGAATGTTGATGCATGTAATTTTGCACACCAAATAGTATGAAGATCCTAGACTTTAACCTTATATAGTAAGGTATCAAATCTCAAGGGACAGACGAGAAAATTCTCAAAATTTGAATAGATCGCAAGAAAACAAGAAACAAAATTCCACTAGTTGATGGTTGATTATGATGTAAAATGAAGTAAAATTGTAATAAAATGAAATTTATGTTAGGAACAAGTAAAGAAAACTTATTCTAAGGACAAAACAAAGAGAGTTGTGGTTAGAACAATATGAAAAGAATTATCTAAGAGTAGGAAGTAATTGCAAGTAAGAAAAGAACAATTGAAAAACAAGAAGTTGAGGAAATGAGATTGAATCAAAGAGGAAGGATATCGGGGTTATGGATTTTACTCCCATAGCCGACATGAAACAAGATCAATGATATACATATAGAAAATTAATTAGAAGAAGGTATGAGAAAATATTTGCAATGATATTCACAAAAGTAAAACTCCCTGTGGACCCATTGGTCGTGGCACCCACAGATCTTGGTTCAACCATCCTAACAAATATCCTTCTGAGGTCATATCTAGAATCTTGAGAAAATGTTTGTTTGTTCTGAGCCTTAGATTCCAAATTCACATCCCCCAAGACTAACATCCAACAGAAATAAGAGATCAAGATGTTTAAATTAGGTGATTTTCCAAACGAAATACCATCTACCTAAAGAAATCATATAAAGAATTGATATATGTTACAACATCACTATGTGGCTACTCTCGACACCTCTATATAACGAACCACTCACATTCTATAATATCTAAAAGGAGAAAAAAGGAGGAAAGATTGCAAGACATAGACTAGAAGAAGAAAAATTCCCAAAGGGACTTTAACTAGTGACAATTAAATGGCCATCTCACTTTGTTCTTTGTTCCCAAAGAAAACATGAAAAAATAAAATGAGAATTGGAGATATTGAAAAAAAAACTAACTTTGTCGAAGAATTAGAAGATTACACATGCAATAATGAAGTAACAAGTGCTCAAATTAATTTTGTAAGTACAAAAGGTTCTATAAGTAATGATACGCAAAATGATAAAAGAAGAGATTAAGATCATGACTAAGGAAGAGATGCCCTTTTTTCTGGAGTCCCCCCTCTTTTTATAGGGAGAAAGGTGGGGAAAAAACCAAATAGGAATGGCTTGCTTCATCTCCAAGTCACATGGTTCAGTCTTTGACTACTTTGAATGCTTTCTCATTTTTGTACTTAACTTAGTCTTCTCTTGCATTTTTTATTTCATAAAAGAATACAAAATTTTTCAACTTTTCTAGTCAAGTAGTGAATTTTTGTAACACTAATTGTTTGTCCACAAATGGAGGGATTATTTGTTTGCACTCTTTAGTATTTGACCATGTGACTTTGTTTAATGCATAATTCCTTAACAAACATTTCAACCAGATTTCACTCATCTCAAAGGTTTAAAATTGGTCAAAATGATAGGATTTTGTTTTATAAAAATATTTTTTATGAGTATTTGTACACTCAATTTGGATCTTGGACGCAAAAGTAATGGAACTTTTCATGTCGAGTATACATGGATTTTAGGAACTACGGGAAATTGTGCCAAATATCTTGCAAGAAAACTTTTTGGAAACTTCGTGCTTTAAAATAGTTGTCTATTTCCTATAAAACACACAATAATCAAGTAAAAACTCCAATTTAATCAAAAATAGATAAACTAAGAGAATATATGCTAATACTATTTAACAGCTAGAAATTTATTTTCAATTCAATATTAAAAGTGCACAAAAAAGGGGATGAATTTGCATTCATCAAAATACCTTGAATTTAGTGTTTTGCTTGTCTTCAAACCACATAAAATACTTCCATATAGTACTTTCAGGCTGTCATCTTCACCTGCATACACCACTTGAGTCCTTCCACCTTATACAACCAAGCAACCTTAACTTCCTGGATTCACATAATATAATTTGTATATCCATTGTTTCCAAGTTATTAGACTTGCAATAAAATAGATTTCTTATTCCATTTGCATTTGTTACTCCTGCATATTTGAGTTGATTTCAATAGAACAGTGCTCAAGGATTTGATGTGGTTTTTGTAGATTTTCATGGTTGTAAAATTGGGGTGAAGGAGGTATGAAGGAGGAACCTCTCCTCTATTCGACTTGGGGACTTAAATTTCTTTTTTTGCGGTTACATTGGGTGCATCTTTTAATCTACACTTTTGGCACCTTTTCTTGATATGCCCCAATTGAATTTGTGAGGTGTACGGAAGAAGTGGAAGAGGGGGAATGGTGTCACTCCGATCATGATGTTTGACAGATTTGCTTATTATTATTATTATTACTATGATAATTATTCTTAATATTATTATTATTATTATTTTATTTTTTATTTTTTTTAATGAAGAGATATGAAGGTGATGGAAAAAGTTAGGAAAAGACTTTGCTTTGTGCTACTCATTTTTTAAATTTAAGCACACAGGGAGTATCATACATTCGGTCAAATAATTTTTTAATTTTGAAAAAATCAACAAATATTTCAAGTAAATATATAACTCTAGATAAGGAAGCATTATGTTTTAATTCTATCAATGCCTGCAACTTCCCATCTTTTCTAAGGAATGGTGTTAATTTGGATCCTAAGTGACAAGTTAATTTCTATCAATGGAAGATTTACAATTATGTTACAAAACAAGTTGCATCATTCAAGGGGTTCTAATGATAAACATGCATCTCAACATGGCCAACCAGATAAAGGCCTGGCCGACTAGGTAACAGATAAAAGAAATTATTTGGAAAAAAATCAAAGCTAAACTACATAACATAATGAAAATTGTGAGAATTTTAAGATAGAGTTGGTTGGGTGAGAACATACCGCCAATATCCTCCATGAACTTAAAATTTTGGTCATCCCAAGAAAAACTTAAATCTAGAATGGAGGGAAGAAAATTGTCGAGATCTCCAAGAGGCCATGGTAGCTCAAAAAAATTCTATCTAAAGGGATTGTCAATGATGGTTGGAGTTTTGAACAAAGGAGTTTCATGGTACACCCTGTTGCGTTTTAGGGGAGGCAGAGAAGGCAGAAAAAACAAAAATTGTTCCTCCCCAAACCCAGAACAAGGAAACGCGTCAACGTCTATACAATAGGAAAGGATGGTTTGTGGAATCATACCTTGTCTCGAGGCTTGCTCAGCGAAAATACCTCACGCCTTGCGCGGTCTTCACCTCCGGTCTTGGACGGTGTCTGTGCAGCTCCTGGTCGCACCGGGACTGACGACTCCTCTCACCGGGACTGTCGGGATTGACAGTTGTCCTCTGAGCGGCAGAAACCTCCCACCTCTGAAGTAGTCCACACGGACCACCTGGAACTCCAATCTCCTTGTCCCACAAGGAATTGGAAGGATTCACACCCTCCTGTCAGCGTACTAGTTGCCAACACACTCTCCTGCCACCAGTTGCAACTGTAGTTGTCTTTCCCTTGTTGCGCCTCCCTTTGCGGGTAGCACTTGCTCAAGCTCTCTCGGTTACCAAAACCAGAGAGAACGACAACTTTGTAGAGCAACTGGTTGCACAGAGTTGTACTTTGAGAAGCCCCCAATACCCCTATATATATTAGAGGGTCATGGGATAGAGTTCTCCATCCCGGGCAATATGGGACTAAAGCAGGAGTAGAAGGGTTCGAGATTTTCCACAAAAAACAACCAATTCGCAAGCTGAACCGATCGTTTCATTTCTGAAACTGTCAGTTGGGGATCTGAGTCGGTCGGTTGACACTCAACCGATCGGTTGGGACCCATGAGCCGGTCGGTTCACTTTCTGAACCGATCGGTTCGTGGTCCTGATCAATTCCCGATTGACTTTCCTTCTTTTGTTTCTAATTGGTATCAAATACCAATCCTTGTTCCAATAAAATTGGGCAAGTGAAACGCAAGGAAAATTCTCACCAATCTGACTTTCCCAACTTGCTCATTTGCAACAGTTGAACCGATCGTTTCAACACTTGAAGCAATCGTTCACCCTGTCCATGAGACGATCGACTCAACACTTGAGCCGACCGGTTCACCAAGCTCAGCCGATCGGTTCATCTCATGAGCTGATCGGTTGGGAGTGCAGATTGTGCAGAATCATTCAATTGCGATTTCAATCAATTCGATACTCCAATCAATGTGTCCAACACCTTGAACAATATGATATTGAGCTATCAATTGATTGACTATTTAATTGAACTACTAAACTCCTTTAGTAATCAATCTAAACGTTGTTTGTGGACAAAACTCCTCTTCCAGGTTAAATCCTTTGTGTGTGACCCTACAGGTCCATTTCACATTTGCACTGAAAGTCCATAACACTTATGACTTCACAAGCAAAGAGTGGTGCCTAGTCAAACATCATTGATACCCAAGTGAAAGTGGAAACTTGGAGAACAACTTTCAATCCTATAATATGTGAATGGTGTTACAGGGAATGTATAATTCCTTTGTCACTGATATCCCGAATGAACTCGAGGCATGGAACAATCATCCTGTCAACGTTCATTCACTTTCTTGATCTCAGAGCAGATTGAACGAGATATGTATGACATCAATATCACATACTGATTCACACATGCGTGCGCATGCCTATCTCAATCTTACTCATCAAGTGGCCTTGGATATCAAACTCCCTCAGGAGGGACAAATCCCATATCTATCACTCACCCCTCAAAAGCCCCATGTGTCAAAGCCACCCAATCATCACCTTTATAACAACCCATGTTTCAGGACTGTGTTTGATGATGTCAAAGTGTGCCCAACGACATGTGTTGAGTGTAGTGATTTCAGGTCAAAGAATCACACTCACCACCATCACTATGAGTATTGACTTTGACTACCATGTCATGGTTCCATGTGTCAAACTCACGGTGGGTCTGTCTGGTACACTTGTTCTCTAACAAGTACAAATGTGTTAGGTTTGATATCTCTATATCATGACTAATGAGATTCTATCATCAACCAACACCACAATCTAGTCTTGTGTGTCATTGTTGTCTATCTACCTTCCACAATGACATCCGACTAGGGACATAACAAGAATGTACAAACTCTTAGCATCTGTATGATCTCATCGTTTAGGTCATGAACCTGAAGGCATACGTCATTGAGTATTGTCATCCTCTAGACAATCAGTTTGTTCTATCACTATCTCATATGACTGAACCAGAAAGAATTGGAAGCTTGCCTTTGATGTTTATCAAATCAATCTTAATGTATCCCACCAATCATCCCATGATTCGCTCTCAGGGAATACATACCAACAGACTCCCACTTGCACTGCGAGCCAATCACCCTTGAATCATATTCATAGTGATCTTCAAACATGTCCCACATGTTACTGTGCTCTAGTGCCAACATAGTGAGTAATGGCAACACTTTGCCAAAGTCAGTATAAATTGCATGTCTCTCATCTCTTCGTTGTACGTCACACGTGTGAGATGGAGTTGCCGTAATATGCGATCTAGTATTCCTTTGCTAACCTTTAGCCATATTGCATGATCAAGGATTCCAAACTTGTCATCAATGAGAGGAATATATATAAGTTCATCTCATGAACTTCCAGATCCATATAGTATCTACTACTGTTCTCTAACACATAGATACTAGACATTTCCTTTTAAATGGTTTTATTGGAACACTTCCAATTATCAAAAAACTTTCACTTTTATATATCCTATATATATTTTGCGATTAATTTTCTGTCCTTTCGGAAGTTCGCATCAATGTAACTCTTTACATCGAACTCTTCCTTATTTCCATAGAACTAGTACTTCTCAAGTACTTATCAAGTTCTCATGGTATTCCAGTAACCCTTACTGGAGGTAGACAGACATCCACTCGTCATGTCCCACATACGAGTTATCAGGATGAGCACATCATATTGCCATGTCATACATACAAGATGATGAATGCATTTTGTTCTTGCCATGTTGATACATGCAAGATAATGGGATGATTACATACATGACAAATCCATATCTATTCTTAGTGTTAACATTCTTCATAAGAATTGGATACTTAGCCTTGGGATACTAACTCCATGTAACATAGACAACTTTTCTCCCACTGAATCTGTGCATACTGAACCCTTCAGTACATATTGCCAATGTATGCTTTCTCTTTTTAGGTCAAGAGGTTTCTGAGAACTATCTCTATAGATCTCTATTCCTATCACATAGGAAATATCTCTATCTTCCTTAAAGATCATTTCCACTTTTGGATTTCCATTCTAGAACATTTCCTTTTCACATCATCATGTGGAATGTGAACACGCTCCCACTAAATCACAGATCCCTTGTTTATCTTTGACATATCAGTCAAACCCTTTGACTATATTATCAAAGTAAAGATCCAATTCTGAGTTGCTTGTACTCAATCAATCACATTGATTAGTCCATTGTAACTTATAGACTTCATTTGCATTAGTGGATTCATAAACCTTATAGGTTGTGTCACATACACATCCTTGTTTTATTCCTCATAGGAATGCAGTTTTAGTATCCATATGCCAAATGTCTTAGTCATTAAGTTGCAATCAACAAGCATCATCCTTCTCAAAATGTTATCCATGTATCTTAACACTTTAAGATTTATTTGCACTTATGGATTTCATCCAATGGGTGCTACCATCAAGGTCATACCTTATGGTTCATATGGATTTCATTTAGGATGTAATGGTCATAAACCATAACTCAAAATTTGGTTCCTCATATTCATTTAGATAGTTGACTCATCACATGAACAACTCATCACATGGATAATTGAGGTGTATCCGTCAAGGATATAAGAACTCACAAATCCTTGTGATTCTCAATGTCCTTTATTAGTGTGGGGTATTCTTTTATTAAGAAGAATTCAGTTATTCGATAATCATTCTCTAACTCCTTAGAGTATGATTCCTTCTTGATTTAGACATCACCATGCCTTAATCAAGAGTTCACTATGATACACTATCATAATCACTCATAAGGATCTCAAACAATTGGTCCAAGTATTTCATTCATTGATCTCATAAAGAATTAACACTTTACCAAACTTGCACTTCATCTATGATAATCTTGAACACTTCAGGATATTCGTATTGGTATTTCTCTAAACACCATTTGAAGTATTAGCATTTGTTCCAATAGGTATGTAAATACATCACATGTATTATACCTAATAGGATAATCATTCTCCCACTACCTTTAGTGAAGATTGATTAATCATGTCCAAGATATTCATGTCTCTTACTGGTTCTCTAACTAAAAGAGTCTAGATTTATCCCTCACATGGAAACTAGAAATGAATTTCTCATGATTGATGCTAATTTAATTGTTTGAGTTATCTATAACTTTTAGGTATCATTTTATCTTATGCATATCAAATACCACAAGATAAACAAGGCATTGCCACAAAGATCATATCTTTAAGATTGAAACATCAACTTTATTAATTTCCATCATTATCATACAATATGCAAAAATAAAGTGTTTCTATCTGTTGGCAATATATGAAATTGCAGTTTTCAACTCTATTTCGTGCCCTTTAGCGCTGAAATAAACTGAAAGATACTCCTATCTATGGCAGCAACACTTGCTCCAATGATGGGTACTTCTTTCTTGGTCCGTTCACAAAGGCCATAACTTCTTTGCGGATATTGCATATCATATATGACATATCCATATCTTGGTATCATATACCTCAGATAAAGAAACGGTTCATTTCATGATACCTTAGGTGGAGATCTCCATCCCCTCCTACATCTTCTTTTGTTCTTCCAGATATAGAGGGCAATACCCTCATACACCCTTTCCCCATGTGCCTTGAGGCTGAAGACGGATTGGATTGCTGGCTAGCATCAGAAAACTTCTTTGCTTTGCCCTTGTCCTTGCCCTTAAGAATTACCTTTTCTTTGATCACATCAAAGATTATGGTTTGTCTTTCTTCATCTTTGCCTCTACTATCCTCAACATGTCCAACAACTTTGTCAACGCTTGTCAAAATTGTTCATGTTGTAGTTTATCACGAACTGTATGATTCTCGCAACATTTGCAGTATCATACCAATAGCCAACTCTTGGCTCAGAGGGAATCCTTCTTAGTCAGGTCTTTCCACATACCCAATCACATTGAGTGTGTGAATACCTTACTCGATCTCCTTCTATCATGATATACTAGGACAGTGTCTTGGAGACATCATATGTCTCATGTTGTCTCTGCAACTCATAGTTCAGAGAACACAACATCAAGCACTCCTCATCAATGTCTTCCTTGGTATGCTTCCATAAGCATACTTTCAGCCATTGATATGGTGGGATCAATTTCATCTGGTTCTGGTATAACTAGGATGTGACAACCCCGATTTTCTCTCTCCTCCATTATACTTTTTCTCTCTCTATTAGTAATTCAAATCACTCAACATGAGTTTAATTCCATGATGACTCGACTTGTCGATGTCCCTTTTTGATTATTATATATTTGATTTTCACCTTTGTGAAAAAATTTGCTCATGGACCTAAGTTTTTAGCTCATAACATATCACGCTTTAGTATGCAATTTTTTTGAACCTATTCAATGTGATATACTTGTTCTCTATTATCGTTTGAATAAGAATCTAACGACTCAAGAATCACATCGATTGGACCTTCAGAGTCCAAGTTATGACACCTTGAAATTTGGCTATTTATACCTTGTTTTAGCTCAATTATGTACCCTTTTCTCTATTGGGATGGCCTACATAGGCCCAAATCCACACGTGGCCCAATTTCCTGTTCCCTCCTCCCTTTCCTCTTTAGGAAACCAGCAAGACGGCTGGAAAAAGGAAGCGTTCTCCGCCTCCACCCAATTGAGTAACAGAAGGGAACCATGTCCCACAACCCTAACTTGCCAAATATAAACCCCCTCGAGCTCTAACCCTAGACCCCCTTCTTGCTTCTCTTTTTCCTCCTTGCGCCAGTTTGTTTTCCCAGGCGGTGGGTTGGCCGAAGTCGATGGTTAAGGAAACTATCCGACCCCCTTACACGCCGCCACAGTGGCACTCATGATCAGATTCCTAGCAGTCGGCGTGCCTCGAACCTCTGGCAACCTTGCTTCTTCGTCCCCAGGCTAAGAGGCCACCATGGCCAGGGTTTTGAGTGGGGGCGCGGAACCCCTATTCCTCCCCTGTTCCATGGAGGGAACATAGAAATCTTGAGAAGGATCGCAAGGGGTAGGAGGCGGTGGTGAGCGAGGGTGCACGACCTCTCATTGGCGGTTGACGACATCTTGACGCGGTGCCTGGCCGCTAGGCCAACAACGTGGAGCGGTGAGTAGCTGGCATGCGTAGAACCAGATCTGGGAGGGGTGCGGTGAAGTGTGACCCTGACTGTGGTTGCCAATCCCTCAATCCAACGATTCGTATCATGAAGAAAATAATCAAGGGTAAGTTACTCGATTTCCCTAAAGTTCTTAATACAAACATTCAAAAATGCATATCTTCCTCCTCCCTTGGCTAAATATAGCAAAATTATATATCAAACTGATCCTATCAAAAAGGCCTACAACATGAGCTTATTTCCAGACCCTGAATCTTCTTCTATTTTCATTATATTGCTAAAGATGTAACCTTTGACTACTTTGAATATGCTTAACACATGATTATGATTAATGATTGGATCGTGATGCTGAATCTACCCCGATCCTTAAATCAGTACTTGTGATATATACTTGAACTAAATGAAGGTCCTACTCTCCCTATTGTTCATCATGACCCCTTTTTGTACATATGTGCCTATTTTGGACTATAATGTTGAACGTTTCCTAGATTGCTAATCTTGCTTCTAATGGACATACACCTATTTTGTAATATGTTTCTTATGACCTAATGTTGCTGATCTAAACCATGTTTGATGATGGGTTCTCCTATCTTGATGATCATGACCTTAGTTACTCTATTATGAGTCTCATGGCATAATTTGAGCATAAGTTTCCTTAATCTTGTCATGTCCACTTGAAACCTCAAAATGATATGAAACTTGAACCACACTCTTATGATAACCCCTAGATCAGTATAAGGTCATCAAATGAACTAATAAGCAATGTGGAACCCATCTTGGCAAAAACCCTAAAATGCATCTAATTAGGGTTAATGATGATAATCTAATGCATATATGTAATCTTGTTGTTAATCAGGTTGGCTTATGATCTAGATGGTAATGGACGTGTTAAGTTAAGAATCTCTGAATCATGTATGGGCCTTATCTAGTTATATGACTACTGCTTTCTTGCTTGAAAAGATATATATTGTATGCTTGTTTGTCTATTTTCTCAAATATTGTTGTGTAGTATTGTTATGTGTTACTCGATGTTTGCCTCGTCAGTTTTATAACTTGAACACACATAAATATGGAACTCCATTATAATATTGTTGATAAAGGGCTCTTGGTTACGACCTTGAGGTCCCTCTCGTATAAAAGGGTTACCTAAGCTTGATCACCCTTACGGACCCTTCCGACGGAAAGATGGTCAAAGGCCTTAAACATGTTTGATATTGTTGGTATAATGGAGTGAAATGACATAAAATATGGTTTCGCATTTGTTAAAAAATTAACATGTTTATTCTTGTTCATTTAATCTTGAAATCTTTTCAAAATTATGCAAAGCTTATATATATGTATATCTTTCGGCCCCATACTCAACACCTCGTGTGTTGACCCATTTCTCGTATGTTGTTTTTAGGTTCAAAGATGGCTAGAAGGTTGATGAGCTTGGTGAGATATGCTAGGTGTACTTTTTGTAAGATCCAGATATAGTATACATGAGCAGACTTGTACAAAGTGACTCTTAAATATGTAATTTAAATTGTGTAATATAATCATGTTGCTTAATATATCTTATTGATTGTTGAGATTATGTTGGTGCATGTATCTTGTTATTTGTTCATGTGTGCTAAGCTTTACGCTTCCGCATTTCACCTTTGGTATACGTTCAGTTCATGGGACTGGGATTCCGGTTCCGTGACAGATGGTATCATAGAATGAACAATAACTACACCAAACATTGCTCACATGAAACACAAACTAAACTCACCCTACATCTCAACCCTAGAAACATAATGAAATATCCTTATGGATTAGGTTAACTTAGCCTCTAGGTTAGAACCTAGATGTTCTAGAACTAGGTGTAGACTTGTGTAAATTACCTCCCTAGACATGATTCACGACATGTGCTTATGATGTCTACACAAGTGTGCACCATGTTCTTTCTAGTTCTCTAGGTGTCATGATACTAGACTGCCTAATGAGTGTGGTAACTCATTTTGGTTTTGGTTTTATTCGGATGAAGTATGGTGGTTTTCATCGCCTATTTAAACGTTGGAGAAAACATATTTCAAGTATTACTATTTGTACATATGAAAAATGTTACCACACATAGAAAGGTAGTAAGTTTCCATGCAACCCTAGCTAGACCTAGCACCTTGTTGATACATATAACTTGGTTGATGAGCTAAACATAGCTAGTGGGTTGACATACTTGCTTGTACCTAGTCTTGTATGTGTGGAGATATGATATATGGTTCGAGACCAACACGGGCCTCAATCTCTTTACAAAGGAAGACCTCTAGCATGGGACATATGAATAGGGTGACATGTTGATATGAGTTGACCCGTATCGAGAAAAATGATTGAGTACCTAAACTCCTAAATATTTGAAATGTTAAATAATATGAATGATGAAATACTTGATGATGAGTCCCTAGCTAGAATACTTCTGAGTATATGAGTTGAGTGACCTAGTGGATGGTTTCCTTGAAAATTTTGAACCCTAGATGTCCTATGAAAATATCTAACCTTAGAGAAAGAGGCAATTGAATATTTGATGCTTGATATATACATAGGTGAGGGAGATGCCCCAAGACCCTTAGATGATGTATACGATGTGTGATATGCACGATGAACCTCATACTCGGGATAGTAGTGGTATATAAAGGAATCTAGAGGTTATCCTTGTTTTCAAAAGATGGGTAGAAATTTTGTTACACGTATAAGGTTGTGGTTAACAAGTCTTTTTGGAAATATATGTCTTAGATTGAGTGGCTAGTGATTGTGAAGCTCTTTCTGATACAAGTGATAAAGTTTCAAAACCTTGACGTTGATAATAATGTTGTTCCTTGAATGATGCTCGATACGTGAATGAGTCTCACTTGAGTTAAAATTTTGGATAAATGTGCAATAGTCACTTTGGTAAGCTAGACCTAATACAAAATCATACTATACATAAATATGTAGCTCTATAATCATGAACTTGATACGATGATGTTTAGAGATCTTACCTTGAATAATCAGGGATAACATGCCTAATCTCATACCCAAATGGAAAAAAGATCAACTCGATATGATGATGCTCTTGGGGTAATAAGTCTAATAAACAAGATGAATAAATTTCTTAATTTGATATTTGATAGGGAAAAATTATGAACATAATTGATTAGAGTTGGTGGAAATTTCAGGGAAAACAAAACCATGCATGAAATCTAGAGTAAGATGAGATACGCACCAGATGATAGTCGCGTTTGAAAGTCTTGACCATGAACATGTTCGTTTGACAATTCATAAACATAGATTTTGATAATACACCTTATCCTCGTATGAAGATTTGAGTAAAACCCTAAAGTTATGATGATGTTGTAATATAATATTAGAGTACAAAGTAATAAGTACATAGATGAGACGAGTACACCTTTAATGATGATGACCTAAGTGTACACCCCATTGTGGGGAATGATTGGACAACTATGGTTGGACGCCTAGATTCCATATATTTTGACCTTAACTATGATCTTGGTTGAATTTCGGGGACGAAATTCCTTGTAAGGAGCGAAGGATGTGACAACCCTAATTTTCTCTCTCCTCCATTATACTTTTTCTCTCTCTATTAATAACTCAAATCACTCAACATGAGTTTAATTACATGATGACTGGACTTGTCGATGTCCCTTTTTTATTATTATATATTTGATTTTCACCTTTGCGACAAAATTTGCTCATGGACCTAAGTTTTTAGCTCTTAACATATCACCCTTTAGTATGCAATTTTTTTGAACCTATTCAATGTGATATACTTGTTCTCTATTATATTCCAAGTAGTAGACCTTTTGAATAAGAATCTAACGACTCAAGAATCACATCGATTCGACCTTCAGAGTCCAAGTTATGACACCTTGAAATTTGGCTATTTATACCTTGTTTTTGCTCAATTATGTACCCTTTTCTCTATTAGGCTGGCCTACATAGGACCAAATCCACACGTGGCCCAATTTCCTGTTCCCTCCTCCCTTTCCTCTTTAGGAAACTAGCGAGGTGGCCGGAAAAAGGAAGCGTTCTCCGCCTCCACCCAGTTGAGTAACGGAAGGGAACCATGTCCCACAACCCTAACTTGCCAAATATAAACCCCCTCCAGCTCTAATCCTAGACCCCCTTCTCCCTTATCTTTTTCCTCTGTGCACCAGTTTGTTTTCCCAGGCAGTGGGTTGGCTGAAGTCGAAGGTTAAGGAAGCTATCCGGCCCCCTTACACGCCGCCACAGTGGCACTCATGATCAGATTCCTAGCAGTCGGCGTGCCTCGAACCTCTGGCAGCCTTGCTTCTTCATCCCCAGGCTAAGCGGTCGCCATGGCCAGGGTTTTGAGTGGGGGCGCAGAACACCTGTTCCTCCCCTGTTCCATGGAGGGAACAGCCCAATCCTGAGAAGGATCGCAAGGGGTAGGAGGTGGTGGTGAACGAGGGTGCACGACCTCTCGTTGGCGGTTGACGACATCTTGGCGCGGTACCTGGCCGCTAGGCCAACAACGTGGAGCGGTGAGCAGCTGGCGTGCGTAGAACCAGATCTGGGAGGGGTGCGGTGAAGACCGACCCTGACTGTGGTTGCCAATCCCTCAATCCAACGATTTGTATCATGAAGAAAATAATCAAGGGTAAGTTACTCGATTTCCCTAAAGTTCTTAATACAAACATTCAAAAATGCATATCTTCCTCCTCCCTTGGCTAAATATAGCAAAATTATATATCAAACTGATCCTCTCGAAAAGGCCTACAACATGAGCTTATTTTCAGACCCCGAATCTTCTTCTAGTTTCATTATATTGCTAAAGATGTAACCTTTGACTACTTTGAATATGCTTAACACATGATTATGATTAATGATTGGATCTTGATGATCAATCTACCCCGATCCTTAAATCAGTACTTGTGATATATACTTGAACTAAATGAAGGTCCTACTCTCCCTATTGTTCATCATGACCCCTTTTTGTACATATGTGCCTATTTTGGACTATAATGTTGAACGTTGTCTAGATTGCTAATCTTGCTTCTAATGGACATACACCTATTTTGAAATATGTTTCTTATGACCTAATGTTTCTGATCTAAACCATGTTTGATGATGGGTTCTCCTATCTTGATGATCATGACCTTGGTTACTCTATTATGAGTCTCGTGGCATAATTTGAGCATAAGTGTCCTTAATCTTGTCATGTCCACTTGAAACCTCAAAATGATATGAAACTTGAACCACACTCTTATGATGACCCCTAGATCAGTATAAGGTCATCAAATGAAATAAGAAGCAACGTGGAACCCATATTGGCCAAAACCCTAAAATGCATCTAATTAGGGTTAATGATGAGAATCTAATGCATATATGTAATCTTGTTGTTAATTAGGTTGGATTATGATCTAGATGGTAATGGATGTGTTAAGTTAAGAATCTCTGAATCAGGTATGGGCCTTATCTAGTTATATGACTACCGCTTTCTTGCTTGAAAAGACATATATTGTATGCTTGTTTGTCTATTTTCTCAAATATTTCCGTGTAGTATTGTTATGTGTTACTCGATGTTTGCCTTGTCAGTTTTATAACTTGAACACACATATATATATGGAACTCCATTACAACACTGTTGATAAAGGGCTCTTGGTTACGACCTTGAGGTCCCTCTCGTATAAAAGGGTTAGCTAAGCTTGAGCACCCTTACGGACCCTTCCGACGGGAAGATGGTCAAAGGCCTTAAACATGTTTGATATTGTTGGTATAATGGAGTGAAATGACATAAAATATGGTTTCGCATTTGTTAAACAATTAACATGTTTATTCTTGTTCGTTTAATCTTGAAAACGTTTCAAAATTATGCAAAGCTTATATATATGTGTATCTTTCGGCCCCATACTCAACACCTCGTGTGTTGACCCATTTCTCGTATGTTGTTTTTAGGTTCAAAGATGGCTAGAAGGTTGATAGGCTTGGTGAGATATGCTAGGTGTACTTGTTGTAACATCCAGATATAGTATACCTGAGCAGACTTGTACAAAGTGACTCTTAAATATGTAATTTAAATTGTGTAATATAATAATGTTGGTTAATATATCTTGTTGATTGTTGAGATTATGTCGGTGCTTGTATCTTTTTATTTGTTCATGTGTGCTAAGCTTTACACTTCCGCATTTCGCCTTTGGTATACATTTCGTTCATGGGACTGGGATTCCGGTTCTGTGACATAGGACTTAGAGCTTTAGCTCTTTGATTGAGAACAATTGTTATCATCCTAACAAGTTGTGGAATTATTCCCATTTAATTTGTTGGTATCAAGGACCGATCGCAAATAAAGTGATTTGTTGATTAACCATTTATTGTACAAAAGAAATATATGCAATTTTAGTCCAAAACTCCTTTTGACTTGTTTGATTGATTTGAATTATTGACGATATAATTAGGCCTTTAATTAATTATCGCTCCCACTATTTTCATTCAAATTGATAGCTCTCACCATCAATTCGGAAGATTGCAGCGTACAACCTTCTAGTGGGTAAGATCCTAAAATCCTCTAAGTCATTGACCAGTTAGGGCTGTCACCCACAACTTAGATCTCTCAGGTAGGCAACTCTTGCCAATTGCATCATATGCAACTCTTGATAAGATGTTATATGCAACTCCTTGCAATGATTATCTCTATGCCTCAAGGTGCTAGATCCTATCTAGGTCACGTTGTTAAGTCCGACCCAAAGCAAACATGATGAATATGCACCCTGCTAGGGCATACCCACACATTCATCCTTCACGCTTCCACGAGATAGATGGTGCACCATGCTAGGGCGTGCCCACACTTGGTCGGTGAAGCTTTTCACGTGTGTCGCATTTGGAAGGCATCTAAAACTTAATATTTAATGAGGGATTTGGTTTTATATACATATACATATCCAATCACCACAATACATAGTACGTATCATATACATGCTATATCCCACAGAAAACATGCAAAATGATAAAAGTGATGATTATGACCATCCTAATGTGATTCCTCAAGCCAAGAGGAATCACGGTCATCTAGGTAGTTGACTCACATGCAACCTGTACAAGATGAACTTTGTGCTTTTCCTTCAGAGTAGATCAACTCATCCCTTGAATGACTTGCTCATTCTGGCCCGGTCGTCTGGGTGCTACCAACCAATTGGTTGGCTCCTCCAACCGATCGGTTCACCTAGTCGTCGTGCATCCCTTCATGGCTACCACCCACTCGTCTCACTCCTCGAACCGGTCATCTACTGATCGGTTCACTCCTTGAACCGATCATCTGGAACATCAACCGATCGGTTCACGTCTTGAACCGATCGTCTCAGCTGTCGTCTGGATGTCCTTCACTCTTTGACATAACAAGAAATAAAATCTATCCTAATTTTACATTGCTTAAAAGGGAAACCCCGAGTTACATTCGGAGGGAGCAAAGGTAGGAAAGAAATCTCGAATTATTTCAAGTTACATCAAGAAAAGGAGAAGGAAGATTGGTGCGCAGACCGAGATGCAAGCAACCACATACAACCATACACAGTTAGGGTTTATTGGTCATAACCACGCTATACATCCACCACAAAACTCATTTAAGGGCGACGCGTATCGAGTGCATTAATAATACATATCATATATGTAAATTGGGATTTGTGGATTTAGGATTGGACATGCATAAAGCCAGTTTTATTCGCATCATATGCAATAAATAAAGGCGACAAACCAAAATCGATCATATCGATATTCCTAAAATATAGAGCAGTTGACGTGGCTCTGATACCACTGTTGGGTTTTAGGGGAGGCAGAGAAGGCAGCGAAAACAAAAATTTTTCCTCCCCAAACCCAGAACAAGGAAATGTGTCAACGTCTATACAATAGGAAAGGATGGTTTGTGGAATCATACCTTGTCCCGAGGCTTGCTCGGCGAAAATACCTCGCGCCTTGCGCAGTCTTCACCTCCGGTCTTGGACGGTGTCTGTGCAGCTCATGGTCACACCGGGACTGACGACTCCTCCTCTCACCGGGACTATCAGGATTAAAAGTTGTCCTCCGAGCAGTAGAAACCTCCCGCCTCTGAAGTAGTCCACACGGACCACCTCGAACTCCAATCTCCTTGTCCGACAAGTAATTGGAAGGAGTCGCACCTTCCTGTCAGCGTACTAGTCGCCAACACACTCTCCTACCACCAGTTGCAACTGCAGTTGTCTTTCCCTTGTTGCGCCTCCCTTTGCGGTTAGCACTTGCTCGGGCTCTCTTGGTTACAAAAACCAGAGAGAACGACAACTTTGCAGAGCAACTGGTTGCACTGAGTTGTACTTTGAGAAGCCCCCAATACCCCTATATATAGGAGGGTCATGGGACATGGTTCTCCATCACGAGCAATATGGGACTAAAGTAGGAGTAGAAGGGTTCGAGATTTTCCACAAAAAACAACCAACTCGCAAGTTGAACCGATCGTTTCATTTGTGAAACGGTCGGTTGGGTATCTGAGTCGGTCGGTTGACACTCAACTGATCGGTTGGGACCCATGAGCCGGTTGGTTCACTTTCTAAACCGATCAGTTCGTGGTCCTGATCAGTTCCTGATCAACTTTCCTTCTTTTGTTTCTAATTGGTATCAAATACCAATCCTTGTTCCAATCAAATTGGGCAAGTGAAACGCAAGGAAAATTCTCACCAATCCGACTTTCCCAACTTGCTTGGTTGCAACAGTTGAACCGATCATTTCAACACTTGAAGCAATCGTTCCCCTATCCATGAGCCGATCGACTCAACACTTGAGCTGACCGGTTCACCAAGTTCATCCGATCGGTTCATCTCATGAGCCAATCGGTTGAGAGTGCAGATTGTGCAGAATCAGTCAATTGTGATTTCAATCAATTTGATACTCCAATCAATGTGTCCAAAACCTTGAACAATATGATATTGACCTATCAATTGATTGAGTGTTTAATTGAACTACTAAACTCCTTTAGTAATCAATCTAAACGTTGTTTGTGGACAAATCTCCTCTTCCAGGTTAAATCTTTTGTGTGTGACCCTGCATGTCCATTTCACGTTGGCAGTGAAAGTCCATAACACTTATGACTTCACAAGAAAAGAGTGGTGCCTAGTCACACATCATTGCTACCCAAGTGAAAGTGGAAATTTGGAGAACAACTTTCAATCCTACAATCCATGAGTGGTGTTACAGCGAATGTATAATTCCTTTGTCACTGATATCCCGAATGAACTCGAGGCATGGAACAGTCATCCTGTCAACGTTCATTCACTTTCTTGATCTCAGAGCTGATTGAACGAGATATGTATGACATCAATATCACATATTGATTCACACATGCGTGTGCACTCCTATCTCAATCTTACTCATCAAGTGGCCTTGGATATCAAACTCCCTCAGGAGAGACAAATCCCATATCTATCACTCACCCCTCAAAAGCCCCATGTGTCAAAGCCACCCAATCATCACCTTTATAACAACCCATGTTTCAGGATTGCGTTTGATGATGTCAAAGTGTGCCCAATGACATGTGTTGAGTGTAGTGATTTCAGGTCAAAGAATCAGACTCACCACCATCACTGTGAGTACTGACTGTGACTACCATGTCATGGTTCCATGTGTCAAACTCACGGTGGGTCTGTCCGGTACACTTTTTCTCTAACAAGTACCTATGTGTTTGGTTTGATATCTCTATATCATGACTAATGAGATTCTGTCATCAACGAACACCACAATCTAGTCTTGTGTGTCATTGTTGTCTATCTACCTTCCACAATGACATCCGACCAGGGACATAACAAGAGTGTACAAACTCTTAGCATTTGTATGATCTCATCGTTCAGGTCATGAACCTGAAGGCATACGTCATTGAGTATTGTCATTCTCTAGACATTCAGTCTGTTCTATCACTATCTCATATGACTGAACCAGAAAGAATTGGAAGCTTGCCTTTGATGTTTATCAAATCAATCTTAATGTATCCCACCAATCATCCCATGATTGGCTCTCGGGGCATACATACCAACACACCCAATGAATGGGCGGTCGTGGAATCTCAAATGAGTTTTATGGTTGGTTAGAATGACGTTTCTCATCACCTCATATTCCCTCTAGTAGGAACCATATATCTTCCTTCTTTAGTGGAGGAAGCATTGATGATATGTGTCGTTGGGAGGTTTGAAAATATTCATTGGTTGTCTTTGTGGTTAATATTTTTCAAAATATCCACTATGTGTAGGGTAGGTAGTGGTGGATTGGATAGAGGGTCTGATTTTGGTTTCTTTTCATGACCTAGATCTATGTGCAACAGACATGGTGTTGATATGGAAGGAACAATTGGATTTAACTCAACATCATCAATATTTTTTTCTTTCCTCAAAAATCATGCAATCAACATTGTGGTTAATGGGATAATTGGTTCCCTTGTGGACGTGGAATGTGGCTCACATTCCTCTATGCAATATGTTCCCAAGGGTTGAGGAGGAAGTAAAATGGGTGCCATCTATACAATCAATGGGTGGGGGCATGTGATTTTCTTCAAGTGGAGGCTCCCCATCCAGATCAACCATGTGTGAAAAGGAAATTGGATGTGGTGGAGTGTAAGGATCTTGAAGAGGAAGCCTCTCTCTAGAAACATCTTCTTATTTATAATGGAAGAGTGGTAGTTCGTTATCGAAAAAGGGTTCAATCCAAGTGGATTGTTCAATGATAACATATGCATTTATGTCACTAATAGAAAAAGCTTTTAGATCTTCAGAATGACTGTCCTTATTTGAATGTTCATTCTTACGTAATCAATGTTGGTGAGGTATGCACATAGAGAAAATCATGTGATTATTGACATGGCATATACCATAAAGGATTTGATTAATACATATAAAGGCAAGCTTCCAATTCATTCAATTTCACTCAGTTATGAGATAATGAGGAAATATTATGAATGTCTAAAGAATGACAATACTCAATGACGTATGTCTTCAAGTACATGACTTGGCGGATGAGATCATACAAATGTTAGGAGTGTAAATTCTTATTATGTCCCTTGTCGAATATTATTATGGAAGGAAGATAGACACCAATAACACTAAAGATTACAGTGTGGATTGGTTCATGACAAAATCTCATTAGTCACATATGGCAATATCAAACGAAGCACACAAATACATGTTATGGAATAGTGTATCGCATAGACCCACCTTGAGAGTGACATATGGAAACAATAATTGGTGGTTATAGTCATTTCTCATATTGAAGGTGGTGATTGTGATTATTTGACATGAAATCAATTCACTCATCACATATCGTTGGGTACACTTTGACATCAATAAACACAGTCCTGAAACATGGATTGTTCTAAAGGTGATGATTGGGTGATTTTTGCATATGGGGATAGACTGTGACTGATAGATATGGGATTTTCCCCTCCTACTAGAGAATTATGTGTTGGCCACTTGATAAGTGAGAATGAGAAATGCATGTACATGCACATGTGAATCAATATATGATATTGAGGTCACATTATCTCAGATAGCCTACTCTAGGTTCCAGGAACATGGATTGAATGTTGAGATGGTGATCTTCCATGCCTCAAGTTTATCCTGTATATTGAAGATAAAGGAATTATACAATCACTACAACACCTTACACAGATTGTCAATTGAAGTGGTTCTCCAACTTTCCATTTGCTTGGGTAGCACTGATGTGTGACAAGGCACCTCTCCTTTGTAGTGATGTCATAAGCTAGTTATGGACATTCACTACCGATGTGATATGAGACCTATAGGGTCACACACATAGGAACTCATCTAAAAGAGGAGTTTATCTTGAATGATGATTGGATTGATTACTAAAGTGTTTAGGTATCCAATTAACGCAATAGATCGATAGATTGGCTGATGAAACTACAAAATGATCATCTCAACTATTGAGACAACCATTTGGGAAGTCAAAAGAGTGTCTCAAGTGTTGAGACAACTATTTGGGTAGTCAGGCTAATCAAAATTCGAATTGTCTAAGTTCTACCCTCGAACCGACTGGTTCAATGTGATTGAACAAATCATCTCATCTTAGACTCACTAAAAGGTCATCTAAGTGTGTGATACAAGCATCTCGTCTGGGTGAGATGGCTCAGTTGGGCCGAACAAACATTCTAATTGTTTCCCAAATAGTTTTGATTACACCTACTTGGGGGGCAAAGAATTAATATGAGATATTAATTGGAAATTAAAATTGCCAAATTTGTGTGTGACTGGGAAACTTCTAGATGACCATCTTGATGTGTAAGAGGACCATCTTGTGTGACCAAATGACTGTCTGGGTCACCAGACGACCATTTTGTCTATTGAGGTTTGCAAAAATTCAAGATCTTCTGATCCCTTTCACTCCAGCACAAACCCATACAACTGGGAACCCTGGCCCTAACCCCACCTATAAATAGGGGGTTACTGGGGGCTTCCCAGAGCCCAAGACATAAAACTGAGAATTCATTCCTATGAAAACTTTTGTCTTCTCTGGTTTTGGTAACCAAGAGAGCCCAAGCAAGTCCTACCCGACAAAGGAGGGATAATAATGGAGAGGACAACTGAGATCATTGATGGTGGGAGAGCATGTTGGGGACTAGTATACCAATGGGAGGGACAACTTTGTCATGTCTATTCTAGTTGAAAGACATGAGTTCTAGCTGGTCTGTGTGGACTACTCTAGAAGTAGGAGTCCTTTAGCTGCTTCTCAGAGAGAAAAGTCAACATGCAGTCCATTGTGAGACCATAAGCGCACTATAAAAGTTGTTGTGTTAATTGTTCGTGATGAAGACCAAGAGTTGCACAACAACCATCCAAGGGAAAATAGTTTCCAGTTGCATTGAAATGAGTTTTGTCATTGGACTATCTCTAGTACTATGTATAAGTCACTAAACCATCCTTCCTATTTCATAGTAGTTGACGCGATCTTTCTTTTATGGGAATACAAATAGATAATTTTTTTGTTTCCTATGCTATATTCTATGCTAGTATTTCCCAATAGTTGAAACAAAGCCTCATCAATTTATTATGATTTAGGATAAACAATATAATAGGATTTTTATTTAATCATTTATTTATTGAATACGATGTGAATATTTAAACTATCTCATATGTGTATCTGATCAAAGACCACAAAATCCCAAATTAATATATATATATATATATATATATATATATATATATGTGTGTGTGTGTGTGTGTGTGTGTGTGTGTGTGTGTATAAATATATATATATATATATATATATATATATGTATATATATATATATAAATATATATATATGTATATATATGTATATAAATATATATATATGCAATTTACACACATCTCCCTAAAATATGTTTTGATGGTGGATGTGTAGCATGGTTATGCATTACCCAATAGTCTGTGTGTCGTTGGAAGGTTTGGTTTTTCCTATTTATCTAGGTTTTTGTACCGAACCTCTACCTCTCACTTCTCAATGTAAAGTTAATTCATTTCTACCTTTTCTCCCTTCGAATGTAACTCAAGGTTTCTCTTTAAAATATAATAAAATAGCAATAGGATAGTTTCTTTTTCTTGAAATGATGAGGAAGATGATCATCTCCAGTTGAGGTGACCAATTCGTGAGATGAGCTGACCATAAGGAGGACCATGGAGGACAGAACAATGGATCCAGACGACTACCTGGTGGACCCAACTGACTTTTTAAAAGAAGTCTAAACATCAATTGGGCTAGAGGCCAGAGAATCATCTGTAATGACCAATCAAATGTCCAAGAGGTGAGACGATTGGTTTAAGGGTTGAACCGATCTACCCAGATTGCCAAGTATAGGTCTACACCAACAACAGGGTCATGCATGTGATGTGATGATTGACCTAGGTGGTAGTAATTCCTTGTGGTTGCAAGGAAGTACAAGTAGACATAGAAATAATCATCACTTTTTATTTGGTATTGCATGTTTACATTGTGGGATGTAGCATGTATATGATATGTATAATATATGTGGTGATTGGATTCAATATATGTATAAATATATATATGATATATATAAAACCCCTCAATCAAACATATTAAACATATAAAGTGCAAGATGCTTCAAATAGTAATACACATGACAAACTTATTTGACTAAGTGTAGGTTGCACCTACACATTGTGTGTCATCTACCCTGTGGAAGTGTGATGGTAATAATATGGTCCTACCACCAGGCGGTGCATTATTATCATATTGGCCAATAGGTTAGGCTTATCTGGTGATTCTCAGAGCGTCTTGGCCCAAAAGCATGCAAATCATTATGGAAAGGAGTTGTGAATATTATATCAAGAATTGCATATGGTGCGATTGGAAAAATTTGCCTACCTTTGCAATTAATTGTGTTTGTGGAGTTCGTTGGGCCATAGTTGAATTATCCTGGATATTTCTCATTAGAAAATTGATTCACTGTAATTTTCCTAAATGATACTTGAGGGTTGTAAATTTGAACAAAATAATGATAATGATAATGATAATCAATTAAAGACCTAATTTTTATCGCCCAAATTTTAATCAAGTAAGATCAAATAAAAAATTAGTTTTTGACAAAATTACAAATTATTTTGTAGAATCAAATGGCAACAAACAACAATCACTTTTCATTATGATCAGTCCTTGACAACAAAAGACTTATTGAAAACAACTTGCACGACTGGTTCGAGGAATTGAGAATCATTCTTAAATAGGAGAGCAAGCTCTACATATTGGAAACACCGAAACTAGAGGAACCGACTCAAAATGCACAAAGAGCTGACAAGGATGTGTCTGATGCTATGCTCCATGAACTATGAGTTGTAGAGGCAACATGAGAATATGGGTGTGATTGAGATGGTCACACATCTCAAGAACATGTACCAAGATCAAGCAAGATAAGAGATACATGATGTCTCCAAGGGGCTATTCAAATGTAGTATGGAAGAAGGAGATCCAGTTGGTCCTCATGTGCTCAACCTAATTGGGTATGGGGACAACCTAGCTAGACTAAGATTCCCTTTGGGTCAAGAGTTGGCCACTGATATGATTCCGCAGTCCCTGCAAAAGACATATAGTTAGTTTGTCATGAACTACAACATGAATGACTTTGACAAACCATTGATAGAGTTGTTGGGAATCTTGAGAATAGATGAGACACAAATGAACAAAGACAAGACCAAGTATGTGATGATGATCAGTAAGACAAAATGGAAGTCTAAAGGAAAAGGCAAAGCTAAGAAGAGTTCTAAATCTATCTAGAAGCCCAAGTCTTCAGATCTCAAAGCAAAGGGAGGTGTGAAGAAAGTGAGAGGTGATTGCCACCATTATCACCAGCCAGGACATCCGAAAAGGAATTTCCCACTCTGGTTAAAGGAATTAAAGAAGAAGAAGGAAGGCATTGAGTCCTCAACTTCAGGTATAAATGTTATAACATAAATTTGATTACCTCTTCACTTTGGTATGTGATACCAAATAAATATCTAACATACTTGATGTGCAGGATCTGACAAGAAGTAAATAGCCTTCATAGAAGGAAAAAAATGGACAAAGCGGAGCAAGAGTTGTGAAAGCTTTAGTCTACATTTAAATTTATCTTAGCCCAATGGACATGTAATAGAGTTACTACAACTACTATTTCATTATGCCATCAAATAGAAACATTTACTTTATAGCATCTTGTATGACAAGGATGATAAATCAATAAAGTGAGATATTAATGGTTCTATTTCAAAAGATATGATCTTGCATGGAAATGCCCAAATATCTAATGATCTTTGTATGAAAGACTTTGAGATGAATAATTATAATGTTGATTCCAAAGGTTTCTAATCGATAACACAAGACTATTATTAGTAATAGTCACCTTAGACATCCTTATTAGAAATGCATGTCTAGCATACATATTGATGATAATCAAGACACCTAGGTCATCGAAC
Organism: Alisma plantago-aquatica; assembly: GCA_963693085.1. Classification (NCBI taxonomy): domain Eukaryota; kingdom Viridiplantae; phylum Streptophyta; class Magnoliopsida; order Alismatales; family Alismataceae; genus Alisma; species Alisma plantago-aquatica. The sequence goes on from OY856409.1 coordinate 751,298,012, forward strand.
CTACAGAAACATCCAATAGGTGTAGTGGGAGGATAAGTCATCGATTAGACCGCATACATGTGATGCATGTAGATCTTATGGAAACAATGCTATAGATAATCACGTATACCTCATATTCATTTACTGGTAATATGATGATAGTACTCAGTAAAATGAAAATCTCTTGAAATGTTCAATCAGATTATAAATGAAGTATGAGTTTGATGAAAGTATTAGGAAACTTTAATGAGATCAAGTGTTTAAATACTTTACGTCAATACATTGAGTACCTTCAAGGAAGGGTTATGATAATGTATCACAAGATAAATCCATATGAACATGATGATGTGTCAAAGTGAGGAATTATACCATGATGAGTCATGATATAATTATAAATTAATCTACTCTTATTATCCTCATAAATATGGACCTATCACTAAATAATGTGCCATCTGAAAGGATAATAATACATAATGATATGAATAGGGAGGGTCCCAATACGTCTAAGTAATTGAAACCAACACTGAGAAAGAAGTTTCTTGAGAAAGGTTTATCCATTAACCATGACTGTTGAATATTATTATTAATCCCAATCCAATAACAAAATTGTTGTGTTGATAGGATAACTGAGTTCCTAAAGAATCAGTAGGAGTAAAAGTGGAACTCAAAATGTTTGACGTCAATGAAAGGGTACAATGAGAACCATGTGAATCACAACAATATAGATCTAGTAGAACATGTCTAAGATTGGAGGATAATGAATCCAACAACTCACATGGGTTACCCATAATAGGATGGGCCGACTTGTCAACTAGAAGCTATTTTTGAGTAATATGGAAACCATGTAAGCTAACAAGGTAGGACCTTGATTGTGATAACTCAGATTTTAAGTGGTCTGATACCTACTATGATTATGGGACTCATGGGTGATCACTAGATGTCCAACTAAATTTATTGGTATATTCAAATGACTTACAAGCAGTTGATAGGTATATGTGATTACCTACATCTAATGTAATTGTTTGATGGCCCGTGGGAGAGATTTTGTGATTAATAGTGAGATAATGTCCATTAGTGCGAACCCTCGTCGATATTTATAGTAATAGATCAATAGACAGTATGTGAATGTAATATTGATCACCATCTAATATTAGTAATGTTAGAGGTCAAAAATAAGGTAATAATAATGATCATGCCTTCTATACCATCAATTTGAGAAATATTGATTTATCAATTTTGTTTGAATAACTTAGGTTTCTAAAAATAGACCAAGTTTGATATTAGATCATCAACATTAGCCTCTTGTACGCATCCTTTGGTATCAAATACTTAAGCATAAGAGCAGGGAAGGAAAGTGATGAATTTGTATAGAGGTTACTAATCATTGCCCTAGAAATTATAAAATAATGATTTTTGTGTCTTCTACCTTCGACCCTTGTGGAGTCACACATTGAACAAGTCCTCACACTCGGAATACAAGGATCAGGGACCCCAATAAGAGTGGTTGTAAGTCTAGTTATCTCCGTCTAGATAGGATCTACTGAATGACCGAAATATGAAGTTGAGGTGAGGGATCCTCGACCTTCTCCCCCTTCCTCCATAGTTGCTACAGAAGCCAAGAGCCAACCCCATGGATTGAAGGACTCTTCAGGTGCCTTATTATCTAAGTATTGGTCAAAAGAATAGGTGCCATGTGCTATCCTTTACTCCCAACCTCCTCAATTTTAATGTGTCTGTCATAACCTTTGACTGAACAACCTATTGCACTAGCCCTAAAGCCATAATATCACTGTGAACAAGTCCCTCTCTTCTTCTACTTTCCTCTATCTCTAGCAGTTCAAACCAAACATCCTCCTCATCCTCCCTCCATTGCTACTCGTAGAGGAAAGACCAGAAGACCGACGATGAGTAGATGCATCCAGAATGGAAGAGAGAGGGGAGAATATACCACCAGACTTAGACCTAGAAAGCAACAGGTTTATTAGGGTCATAGTCCCTGATTCCCATGAACGCCTTGCTAGCTGCCAATGGTGGAGGGTGACACATACTCATGGTGTCTTGGTGGCTCCACCATGTCCATCATGGTCATGAATTTTCTAATTACCATCACCTCTGTACCCAAGACCAGTGCCTTTTCCTTACAAGAGCTCATAGACCTGATAGTGACCAACTAGAGAGCCCCATAGATTGACTTACCCCTTCCTCCCTACTGATATTGGAGTAATCAAATGTGAGCTTGGTGATCCATTGAAGAAACCCCACAACATCCAGGTCGCGAGGTGGCGACGACCTCTTATGATGCATTATCATGCCACAACAATGTTGGGAGCGGTACTTGTAGGTGACAGTGAGCACCGAGAATGTGATAAACAACAAGGGAGAGGAGACAATAAAGAGTGGGAGTTAGACTCACGAGGATGCACTCCCATGAGGCAGATCCAATGCTTGCTAAACTGGTTCAAGCTAGGGTTACTTGATGGGCCAAAGCAAACCCCACTGACCCAAAATAGTTGGATGTGACTTGAGGAGGCGGACTGGCTAGATTCAACCAATCAAAGACTATGACCTCAGGAAGTGGGACCCAACTGGACAAGATACATTTCTTTAATTGCTCAAAATTGGATCAAAACTTAGAAAAATCATTAAAAATAGCGCCATTAGCCAATAAATCCCCTAAAAATATCCCTGAACTCAAAAAAATATCCTCTTTGTTAAAACCCCTTAGATTAGGTTGTTGATCCTAAATCGTTGATGATTTCTAATCTAGATAATGATGGCTCTTTTTATGGTTCATTATCATAAAATTATACTAGAACCCTAATGTTGATTGAAATTCATATATGGATTTGAAATGGAATGATATTACCCAATAACAAGTCTTTTCATATAAAAAAAATAATTAGATGCTTTTATTCTCATATTAAATCTAGAAAATAGACCAATCATCATAGAAATATAAAATTTGAACAATACCCTAAAAATGACATCCTGATCAGTATAAAAATAATAGAGTCATATTTCAGATCGGTAACACTTAGGTTTGACCCAAACCCTAAACTAGACCTAAATACCATTAATAATGGTGAATCGTGTATTTATGATCATTAATTGTTATTAATCAGGTTATGTCTAGAGTAGTATATGAACTTGGATGTATAAGGAATCTCTAAACTCAAGTACATTGGTTTTATTAAGTATATGACAAGTTTTACATGGTTACATAATGATATCATGTACTTTGGATGATTCTCTTTGTTATAAGTTATTGGATGTTTACTAGTATTGTATAATTTGCCAAAATTTAAAGGATATTAATAGAACTTATGATGAGTTGTAACTACTAAAGTAAGCACAAATTGAGAAACGACCCAGTGTGGAAGTAGGACAAATTACCCAATATGGATGTATGATAAAGTGCCCGTGTTGGATGAATGATAAAGTGCTTATATAAATAGTAGTACAATTGCATCTAAATATATGCCCAAAAATAAGTGTTTACCATATTATTTCATTAAATATGTTTTCTTTTACCTTTTCTTCTTTCTCCAATTTTTCAAGTATGCAATCACAATATATATGTATCTTTCACCCACGTAAACAACACATTGTGTAGATTTGTTGTTATATGTATGTTTTAGGTTCAGAGATAGAATGGGATAAAATAACAAGATGTGAGAAATTTGTACATGTTCTACCTATTGTGTATATCTTAGTTAGCACATGTGTTCAGACTTGTAAAATTTCTGTTTTAAATATGTAAATATAAGTTGTAACAATTCATGTTGTAGATATACTTGTTGAATGTTGATAATGTTATGGTGTATCCACTATAGTTGTATGTTCATGTATGCACATCTTGCTTCTACAATGCACTTTGATACAATTTTCTAACATTTTTGGACTCGTCCACTCGGTCCTTCTAAGTCTTGAGATGGCAGGATCTAGGGATGTTCCATTGATAGAGCCACCTAAAGGGGTAATACCTAAAGGGTGCAATAGGGTCTTATGGCAAAGACCTACATTGATAACATAAAAGGACATATTGGTTGAATAGGTTTTCAAATATGTTCAAATGGTTGAACATGATAATAGTTCCTTTACCAATTGTCAAGCTTGTTGTTGTACTTAAAATATCTAAGATATTTGGCATATGAAGCTAGAAATTGGATTCCTTAAAGGGAATAAATCAGAGTATGTGTATGTGACACAACCTAAAAGGTTTTATAACTTTAAGAATGCAAATAATGTTTATATACAACAAAGATCAATCTGGGATTGAAACAAGCATCTCAGAAATGGAATCTTTTGAATTGTCAAGATAGTAAAAGAGTTTGACTTGAATCAAGATAAAAGATTAAATATGTTTGATTATTGCAAGCTTCCATAATGACAAAGTGATCGCAATAAAATATGTTTGGTTTAAAAGGAAAAATGTTGTTAGTTGGAAGGGTTCTAAACAAATATCCATTAATACTTTTCTATAATTGAAGTCGTACTTGTATTATGAACATAGAGTAATACTATATGGTTAGAGGCCCATATGATGAACATATAGATGATCTGACCATTGATGACGTAGTAGTAATACTGTGACAACAATGGAACTACTTGCCAGGCATGGAATATCATATACCATATTACAATGATTTCATCTCAGAGCTAAGAGATAAGAAACATGTAATAAATTGACTATTAACAAAATGTTGCTAGCCTATTGGATTCAGAAATTGTGCAGCATAAACATGGTGGATATGTTTAAATCACTATGAATGAGATTGGTGGGTGATTGGCTCTATGTGCAAGTGGGAGTCTCTTGGAAAGGTATGACCATTGAGAAAATCATGTGATGATTGACATGGCATATACCATAAAGGATTTTATTAATGCATATAAATGAAAGCTTCCAATTCCTTCTATTTCACTTAGTTATGAGATAATGAGGAAATATCATGAATTTCTAAAGAATCACAATACTCAATGACATATGTCTTTAAGTACATGTCTTGGAAGATGAGATCATACAAATGTTAATAGTGTGTACATTCTTATTATGTCCCTAGTCGGCTGTTGCAAAGGAAGGTAGATAGACAATAGTAACACTAAAGACTAGAGTGTGGGTTGGTTGATGATAGAATGTCATTAGTCATGATACGGAAATATCAAACCTAGCACATGGATACATGTTATGGAACAATGTATCATATGACCACCTTGAGAGTGACACATGGAAACCATAATTGGTGGTCATAGTCATCTATGATAGTGAAGGTGGTGATTGTGATTCTTAGACCTAAAATGATTACACTCGTCACATGTCATTGGGTATGCTTTGGCATCATCAAGCGTAGTCATGAAACATGGGTTGTTATAAAGGTGATGTTTGGGTGACTTTGACACATGGGGATAGACTGTGAGTTATAGATATGGGATTTGCCCCTCCTACTAGAATATGATATCCTGGCCACTTGATAAATGACACTGAGAAGTGCATGCGCATACACATTTGAATCAACATATGATCTTGAGGTCACAGTATCATAGACAAATTTCTCTTGGTTCAAGGAAAATGGATTAAATGTTGACAGGGTGAACTTACATGCCTCGATTTCATCTTGGATATCAGGAACAAACGAATTATACAATCACTACAACACCTTACACAAATTGCAGGTTGAAGTTGTTCTCCACCTTTAATCACCGATGTGTGACTAGGCACCACTCCTTCCTTTGATGACATAAGCTAGTTATGGACATTCACTGCCAATGTGATATGGGACATATATGGTCACACCCAAAGGAACTCATCTACAAGAGGAGTTTATCTTAAATGATGATTGGATTGATTACTAAAGTGTTTTGATATTTAATTCACACAAACGATCAATAGATTGCCTAGCTGAACTGCCAAACAACCATCTCAAGTGTTGGGATGGCCGTTTGGGAAGAAAAATGAGCATCGCAAGTGTTCGGACGACCATTTGGGTTGTCATGCTAATCAAAATATGAATTGGCCAAGTTTTTCCCTTGGAATAAACTCGTTCAATGTGATTGAACTGAACGACTCATCTCAGACACACCAAACGGTTGATTGGGTGAGTGAGAAGGGCATCTCACCCAGGTGAGACAACTCGGTTGGGCGGAACAACCATTGTAGATGTTTCCTAAATAGTTTTGATTGCACAAACTTGGGGTGCAAGGAATTAATATGAGATATTAATTGAAAATCAAAATTGCCATATTTGTTTGCAATTGGGAAATTGCCAGAGGGTTGACTAGCAGTTCAAGATGACTATCTCGTTTGAACACATGTCTATTTCAGCTTTCGTGGGTTGTGAAAATTTGAGATCTTTAGATCCCTTCTACTAAAAATTATGGAGCAACTAAAGTTAAAAAATAAAATAAACTAGTAAGAAGAAATAAAATTATAGAATAAGTCTAAAAATGATGCAACAAGCTAAAAGCTATAAAACAAGATAAAAACTATGGAAAAAACTAAAAATTATAAAACCAAACTAAAATTATGAAAAAAAGAAGAGAAGTCCTATATATACAAACGACTAGATTCAAAACCAATGCTTGTCATCTCAAAAAATAACACTAATTTGATGTGTGCTATTTTGCGCACAAAATACTAGGAAGACCATAGAGTTTAACATTATGTAGTAAGGTATCTAATCCCAAGGGACTATGAGAAAATGGTTGAAATCCAAATCAACTGTGAGAAAACAAGAAAGGAAATTTTGGTTATTGTTGGTTGATTACGCTAGAACAATGAGGTAAAAATGCAAATAAATAAAAGTTATTCAAGGAACAAGTAATGAAAAGTTATGCTAAGAACAAAAGAAAGAGAGTTTTGGTTATAAATATAAGACAAGAATTCTCTAAGAGGTGGAAGTAATTTGCAAGTAAGAAAAGACAAATAGAAAAACAAGCACTTAAGGAAACAAGATTGAGTCAATGGGGAAGGGTATCGATGTTATAGGTTTTACCACCATAGCCGAAGTGAATCAAGATCAATGAAATCCATACAATATAATTTGTTAGAAAAAGGTATAAGAAAACATTCACAAAATTCAAACTTCCTATGGACCCTTTGGTCATGGCACCCACAAATACTAGTCCGAACAAATTAACAAAGATCCTTCTGAGGTCATCCAGATCCTAGTGCATTTTTTTGGTTAATTCAAGCCTTATGTTCTATGGTCACATCCCCCAAGACTAATGTTTTATAGAAACCAGAGGTGGAGTTGTTTAAATTAGACAATTATCCATAACAAATACCATCTAACTAAGAAATAATTTAAATATTTGCTCTAATTTACAACATGGCTATGGGGTTACTACCCACACCTTGATATGAGGAACTACTCATGATATATAATAGCTAAAAGGAGAAAAAATCACGAAAGGAAGAAAGCCATAGACTAGAAGAAGAAGAATCCCCAAAGGGACCTTGGCCAGTGACAATTAAATTTCTATATCCCTTTGTTCCTTGTTCCCAAAGAAACTAAGAAATAATAGAAAGAGAATTGTATCACTTGAGAAAAAAACTACTTTATTTAAGAACTAGATGATTAAACATGCAAGAATGAAATAACAAGTGTTCAAAGTAAATTTACAAGTACAAAAAGTTTGATACATAATGATACACTAAATGATAGAAGAAGAATTTAAAAAATCATGAAAAAAGAAAAGATGCCCTTTTGCTTTGGAGTCCACCCTCCTATTAAATGGAGAAAATAAGGGGTAAATCCAAGAGGAATGGATTGTCTCATCTCCGAGTCACATGTTTTAAACTTTGACTGCTTTGATGACTTTCTCATTTTGGCATTTGACTTAGTCTTCTCTTGTATTTTTTCTTTCATAAAAGGATACGTAATATGTCAACTTTTCTAGTCAAAGTTGTGAACTTTTAAAATTCCAATTGTTCTTCCACAAATAGAGGGATTTATTGGTTTTTCTTCTTTAATATATGGCCATGTGGATTTCTTTAATGCAGAATTCCACAATAGAGATTTTGAGAGGATTAACTGCCTTCAAAGACTTAAAATCAGTCCACATGATATGATTTTCTTTGAGAAAATTTAATTTCCTCTCCATAGCGTATTTGGACACTTAATTTGGAGTTTAGAGACAAATGTTATTTCAGTTTTGGTGTCGAGCATACACTAATCAAGCACTATGGTAAAATGTAAAAAATATCATGTTAGAGAACTTTTAGGAATCTTCAATAATTGTTTATTTCCTGCAAAATACACAATAAAAAAGTAAGAACTCCCATTTAAGAGAAGAGATAAACTAAAATAATTTATGCTAAAACTATTTAATAGCTAACAATTTATTGTTAATTCAAGATTAAAATGTACAAAAAAGTTGATGAGTTTGCACTCATCAAAGGCATAGGTGATGTCTTTTACTTCTATAGATGAATTTATTAAATATCCATTCATAACAAAAATAGGATTAATAGTCAATGATTTCTCCTATGTAATGGTCACATTCGACTGAGGAACTTGCCTTTGTCTGACCAATCATTCACTCATGTAATGTTTCAATGCGGCATAAGTGGTTTCTTAGCCTCAAAAGTGACTCTAACCACTTCTTCAACTCTTAAATGAACAAGTTATATTCTTTCACTAACTCTTGTGTTAGTGAGAAAAAGTTAGGTGTTTCAAAAATGAATGGTATTTGTGATTTTTTTGAGAGAAATTAACACTAGAAGTCTATAATCCCTAAGAAATATAGGAAACTCCTATGTTTTTAACATAACCATTGAGAAAAGAGTAATACCCCCTCTTAGCATATTTATAAGATAAAAAAGGAGATAGTCTTCCTTTCCTACCCTCACTGGGACATCCTCAATGATGCCCATGGGTTTTTTCATAGATGTATATGCAAACAACATATCAACAAAGCCCAATCAGGCATGATGAAAATACTTGTGCCTAAGTATGGAATATATTTTCAACAAGTCTTGTCTCCTAGATAACAATTGATCCCAAAGGAATCATATTCCTTCTACTTCTTAGGTGTCTTATATAAAATAATATTCTAAGTAGTTATTACAAGCTTCATAGTTTCATATTCTTCTATGGTATATTTCCTAGTCAATATATTCTTTTGATATTTGACCATGCATACAAATTAGAAAGGGCAACCAGAAATGGGATGTCCACGCGAAAACTCTTCATGGATTCCTTAAATGTCATGAATCTAGTGTCTATCTTTGTTTTCTTAAGGCATGCTTCGTCAGGAGGGAATGACTTATAGACTAACTTATCAGTCTCAATGGCCTCAACTTGTTGAGCCATGATAATAGGAGTCTTCCTTGTAGAATGATCAAAAACATGTTCATGTATTTTCTCTTTCTCAACGTTCACAATATTATCATTTTGGAAGTATATGGAAACGGAAGACAACTTCTCTGGAAGGGGAGGTGGTGCATACACTATCCCAAATCGTGGGGAGATGACCTTTTGCTGCTCTAGGTGGTTGGGGTTGTTCTTGGGTTGTCTAGATAAGTGCATGTAGGAGTATGTTGGTTGGCTATAAGTTGAGCCAACTAAGAATGTTTTTTTCTTTTTGATGGGCTAGTTGAGACTGGATCATTTTTTTTAGCTCAACAATACTTTTTTTTTGGAATAAATGGGGGTAGATTGCTGCATTTGTGGTGCTTGATTAAGGTTTTGAAATTGCTACAAGTGATTTTGGAAATTACCCTAGTAGTTTCCTTCATTTCTATTTTTTTTATTGTACCGTAGAGGTGGATGACCATGGTCATTCATTTGAGAATGTCATTATTGTGTCACATTATCTACACAGATTGGGTTGCCATATTGGATACCAGGATGTTTTTTTGTTTTGTTTGCATTGTAATAGGCTTGGTCACAAATGCTATTGATTGAGTTGAGATCCTCAATCTTCTTTCAATTTTTAAGGCATGGATGATCAAGGTGAATATCTTGCAAGTTACATAATAGCACGACACACCCACAAGAAACATAAACTAGTTATAATAGAACAGGTACTGGAATCATATGTAGAGGAGGAAGAAGAGAATATGAGAGGGATAATTATGGAGCATCAACACGCAGACTAGGTAACTTCACACCTATAAAGAACACAACTCTAGTTGACATACATCAAAAATAAACAAACATAGGGACTTACATATCAAGAAACAACATTGTACCCCAACACTTAGTACACTACAAATATCGAATTCACAATGTGGCTGCAAAGGTCAAAGAGTTATGAGGCACAATAATTGGGACCACGGCCACAGTCTTCCATACCCCGTTGATCAGAAAGAGATGTTCATAAAATCAAAAAGGAGTCTATTCTTAGTAGGGGAGTCTATGTACATGAAAATCAATGAATTCCATACAAGTAAAAAGAGAAGGTATTGCAAGAAAAACACAATTTCCAACAACAAGTAAGTAGTAGCGAAGTCTAGATCCATGAAGAATAATGAAATCTTATGATGTAACATCTAGGGATTGGCGACACTAGCACAATACCCTCTGTTAGGTAGAGGTTCTATAAGGTGAAGCCTGATATGGTGTTTGTGATGTAAACTATAACAAACAACAATGGTCAAGAATTTGTGAGGAGAAGTTATGGGTATGAGAGTGTTTTTAGTTTTGATTGTAGAGGACAACTAGGAGGACCGGGTAATGGTCAAGGGGTAATAATGTGGTGATAAAATCTTTTTATGATAATCATACATGCATAGAGTGTGGTTATGAGAACTAGGAGGAGAGTTTTAGTTTTGTGAGCTATACGGTTGAGCAGTTGTGAATGATCATCAAAACACATGGGATTTAACGAAGACTTTGTATAGATCATCTAGATGGCCCAAGACTCTTGGTTGGGATAATAATGTAATTACATCACATAGGGAGAAGCAAAGGGAGTAAACCCAGGAGTGAGTGGAAGATGTGTAACTTTACTGAATCTATTACTAGTTGTCACCTAACAAATGTTAGATGCACATGGAATATTTTCACGTGACATAAAAGCTAAAATGTAGATGACTGGATGAAAAAAAGAATGGATAGGTTTCTAGGAAACAAATCATGGTATGATTTCTTCACAGTTTGAATTTCAAAAATATTCTAATAAGCTGCTTGGATCATTCGAAAATTATGTTGATTACTAAAGGGGTAGATAAGATTTGTAACAAGAAAGATTTATAAACATGTTGGCTATCCTGATAGGATTGTAGAGCTATTATTGAAGAATCATGGTTTGAAACAATAAATATAGATCCACAACACATGACTAACTTTTGTGTTGAAAGACTTGAAATGTAGGCAAAAAACATGTTTTGGAATATAATGAAAAAATTGAAGAATGCATAGAATGAACTAGAAGAGGTGCAAGAAAGACCCCCATCCCATGATATGATTAAATAATGTAATAGGCTATCCATGCAAATCCAAGAAGTCCAAAAACAAGTTTGGTGTCAGGATAGTGAAATTCATATCATTTTAAAAACCCTAGGGTAGTAAGAAAGTTGTCAAAGTAATATACTTATGAGTGTAAATAGGCGTGTGTATGTGTGTCTGACTATTGTATGTTTATATATTAATAGGATTATTCCTCTTAATTGACCATCTGGAGTGTGTCTCTGTATTCTAACATTTCAAAGTGCTGTTTGGGTAGTTGTTGTTGTCTATAGGAGAGTCTTTCATTTGGTGCTTCTTTAGGATACACGTTGTAAACTGAATAAATCATCTTATATTATTTTAATTTTAGGATTATGGAATACCTTGAAAATATAATTGTTGACATAAATAAAAAGATTTTATTTGTTCTTTACCCTTTGTACTTTGGAATAATTTAAATGATAATTGTATGCTCTTATAAGATTTCATACTAGGTTTTATGACAATTTCTTATAATAAAAACTTCATGTGCATCACTTTGTTTGGAATTTTTAGACTAGATTTTGATGGTTGCTAGTTTTATGTTGGAATATATTTGGGGTTCATCCTAGGCAATAGGCATGTAACACCCAATTGAGTTGATGAGAATAACAATTTTTGTCACATTATGATGGTTTGAAGTAACTTAAAGAATATGATTCACATGTTGTCAAAACTAAACATTGTAGCAGCCATGATGTCGATCATTATGATGCTTTATGGAAGTCAAAATCCTCTTCTCTTTAGAAAAATGAATTAATATATGCCCAAATGGTCTACTAATTTTTGGGCTTTGTCCACCCTCATGGGGACATAATTGATATTGTAAACTGTGATATGAACTTCCAATTTGGCATATCATCAAATCAAGGAAAGATAATAACATGGAAATCACAATAGGTTAGGATGTTCATTATAAGCATCAGATTGGACATCAAACAATGTTGCATCATATTTGTAGCATGAACTAATGTCAGGATGTGTTTATTCATTAGGGTAAATTTATCGTATGTTTTTGTTAACTTATTAAACATAACATATATGGTGTGTTTGTGGTTGTTAACTGTATGCATATGAACCATGCCCATGGATTAATTATTAATTGGGATCATCAAGATCAACATGTGACCTTGCACTAAAGGTTTGTGCACATGTTGGTTTGATAGCTACTATTCAATTTGCCAAACACTACATAACAATGATCATTCTAAATTTTGTTGGGATTATTGCACATCAATTATAAGATTGGTTTCCATTACGAAGATTTCTTTTCAGACTGAAGCGAATGATGTAATGAAGTCACTTGGGTAGGTATCAAATCTCATTATTTGCAAGAGGAGAAAAAAACTTAATAATTTCTCAAGAATTTCCTAGATTGGCCTATATCACTTATTGGCTAACAATATAGCTTGAAAAGTGTTGGATGTTATGTTGAACACAGACTTTGTTGGATTCAATCATAGGATAAAATGTCATAGTATTTAGAATACTTCCTCTAAAGAATCCACATGGTCATAACTTAATTTGACTTAAAGATCTTGGTGTGTATGCAGAGGTTAACTGGTTGTGAATGTGGTCAATTAAGAGGACTAACATAGTAACATGTCTTGTTGATGAGTTGTACGAGTGCTCTTGAGTAAGAAAAGAATAAATTTATAGTAACTAAACCCCATTATATGGTAAAGGTAATTTTGTGAATATCTAGTTATGCCATCTTTATTAGATTGGATATGGAGAACATGTAAATCAAATTAAGGAGATCATGTGGAATCATGTTGTCCATAACAATATCAACATCTGGTAGTGCAAAATGATGTTTAGGTCAACATTTAATGAGATCCATGTAGTTGTGTAGATGTAGACACACCCATCTTTGTTTGATATTACTTTAATGCAACCAGTCAGGTGGGATAAGACACATGACTTGTGAAGCCATCCTTATACTATTTTAACAAAATGTAACTTATCTTTAGTCCCCATTCTAGCATTATGCACTTAGCCTATTGATTTATATGACCCTCCTAGCTTAGTCAGGATTCAATGTACATCCATAGACTCATTGACCACTAGCATGTTAGTGGTGCTCCATGCAAAGATGTTGACATATTGGTCGATTACTAAGATGAGAGATAATTTTGTAGAACATTGTAGGGTGGCACTTATTTTCAAAGGGTGATGGAACCTAATTTCAAAGGGTGAGGGAGTGACTGCATTCCAATACCAATAATTTCAATTTCATTTGTAGTTTGGAACAACTAGTTTTTAACAATCATAGTCACAAGCAAGATATGTACACAAAAGGTTCATTTATAAGTACAATTGATATATCTTCAATCAATTGCCTGAACATTACATATCGTTGATTGAAAGCCAACCTAAATTTAAAACAACTAAGCTATCTCAACCCATAAAACATATTTTTCATGCTTAGTGTACATAAGTAATTAGTTGGTTGATGTTATTCCCTTTTGAATCTACATGCAAATTGTTCATTCTTGGTGGTCTTTCTAACAATTTCAACAAACCATACTTTTCTCTTATCCTGTCTGTAATTTTTGGCTTGGTTTGGTTAGCCATGGTTGCTTTAACAACCACATTTCCTTCCTAATTGTTGTGGGTCAGTGAAGGAATTATTTCTTTTTATGCTTCTACATTGCCATTGGTAGATCGAACTGCTAAGACTGATGAAACCCTACCGACCATCAACCAATGTCCATATGCATTTTTATTACATATGAGACTTGGAGAAGGTAATGATATTCTTATTTTATTGATAAATATCATATGGAATTCATTGTGTTGCCCTCTAATCACCTCTACTGATGGGATCTTACTTTCTCCAATTGATGAGAAACTTGACGGCTTTTGACCAATGAACAAACCTAACCCTACATCTACCAATGAGATTTTATTAGTTGTTTGTTAGTGAAGACAATATGTGTTTGATTTGATGATGATTACTGATGGATCTCTTCTTGTTAGTTGTAGATGAAACCTATGCAATTTTCTACCTATGAGAGACTCATGTCATATATTGATGTATTTGTCGGATGATGCCACTAGTATAGAAAAGGCAATAACTATACATATTTGAATGTTTCTTCTCTCTCCTCTTCTATTTCCTTAGGTTAAATAAAATACATCCTTGCTTATCCTCCTTCACATCAGTTGCATAAGTTTTCTCAGAAGAGTTGTAGCACAAGCAAGTCATCATTGGATGATGACATGTGATGGAATTTCTATTTTCATTGGAACTTGATGAAAACACTTTGTTCTCTCCCTTGATTCTTATTTGTAAGTTTGACATCAATTAATACCTCTTCTCAACCTATATCCATGTAAATGAACTTCTTTTCTTTTTGTTATTTTGATGATCCTTCATTATCATCTCCCCTTGAGCTTTGTACATGGCTTCCACTATATGAAAAATGAGTTATATAACATAACATGAAATTAAGAAATACATGATACATGCAAATCATAATCTTCTTCTAATTTATATGATATGTTTTTGATGAGATATTTATGCTTATGTCATCAAAATTATTAGGAATAACTTACTTGCATGTCTCTCATATTATCTTGAATATCTTCCCTGGTGCTTAAGTCATGATTTGGATCACATACATGTTTTATACTTAATCTATAATGAAAATACGAAATTAGAGATGGTACCTTTATGGTTTGTTGATACCCATAATATGATTTTGGAACTACATTGTATACCATGCTAAAACATTACTATAATTTCTTTGCTAGTTGTTATTCTGCTAACATTTGTGGAAATAGACCTTCTATGTTGGAATAATACATCTATAATTAGTTTAGTTTTCTTGTTCCTTACTTATAAGAATATCATAACACTTAAATTATTCAGAGGTGTTCCCTAAAATATTTTAGTGTTACCTTGTTATTACTTATGATTACATGAAAATTATTTTAGATGATAATAATGTTCATGAGTGAACATGACCTTCTAATTGTTAGATACAATATCCTTCAAATGATTGGACCTTGGTAAGGACTTTGATGTGTATTAGGGCCTTGTCATGCCCATATCATAATAAATAGATTTTATGAGGTAAGAGGCATTATAATGCATCATATTTTGGGTAGTAATATATTTTATATAATAAGTGTTGCAATGGCTTGATTAGTCTTTGAATGATTTTGTTGTAAATTTCCTGTAACTTCATTCATATATTAGTAATTGATCTAATCAATCAAGTGCAATTCTAATCATGTAGTTCTTAGATTCTCTATATCTATTTCCCTAGGTCATTGAGAGTGATGTGAGATAATCTTGTAGTACTCTAGGAGTTGTGACATTATGATTAAAACCATATATTAGAAAATGAATGCAGAAGAGTAGGGTTGGTATACACTGACATCCTTAAATTTTGTTGGAACATTGTTTCTATTGATGGTCTATTGATATGAAAAATGTGAATAAGAGAGGTCTAGGTAGTAACTTGGGTATCTTGGGTTTGATACCATATGATGTGGTGCCATGGCCTATGTAGCCAAGACAAACAATGATATGTGGATACTCCTTTGCATATTCCATATTAAGAAATTTTTAATAACTCTACTTTTTGATGCACTTACTTCAAACAATCGATATGTGGAGATATCTAATGAAATATGGATATACTTAGATCTTATATAGATGACTAGAGAGACTTCTCAATGGCTTCCTAGTAGTTTGAGTTGTACACCACAAACTCCAAGGAATTATAAAATGTGTAACTCAATGAGTTGAAATACTATTTAGGTTATTTGGTAAACAAAATAAATGTGTTATGTTGTGTTGTTTCTTCTTGACTAAGATATATGTTATATATATTCTGCATAGGCATCCACTATGATACACGTAGAATCTTGGTAAAGTTTTTCTTATTGATATGCAACTTGTTCAGTAATATAAAAACATCCTATTTTTCTTAATTACTAATAATGGCTATAAGTAATAATTTTTTTCATCTCTTACATCATTTCATTTGTAAATTTTATCGGATATTACATCATATAGTTAGGACATGAGGTATCACTCCATTAAATTTCACATCCTTTGAAATGTCCATCCGAGCTTACTAGGTTGTAATGGTTAGGACCATCCTCTTGGTGAATGCATAACATGTAGAGGTAGGTGATGTTTTGTGTCACCTGGAGTTCCATGCATTTGGTTTTTCACTTAGATATAGGTGATATTAATGTGTTAGGAGTAGTTAGTTGGTTCCAAAGTTGTCCCGATACTTAGTTCAGAATGGGAATTTTTGTAAGATATATCAACCGACTTGAGATTTTGACATGTCTTTGTTGAAATGTAGTATCAAAATTTGATGTTTGAAAATATATTTGTTGCCATACAATTTTGTAACAAGTGTGACATAAGTTGCAAAACTCAAATGATGTAAGAATACTTGTGAAATACTATAATATTTGTAAGGACTTGTCGATATTTTCCTATTATGTTAATTTGAAATTTTATTTTTATATTGTGATGTCACAAATTTTCTTTTGATGAAAGTTATTTTGTTTGATTCAAGTTTTGCTTTGATTAATATTAGCCTTTTGGTGGTGGGACATCACAAGTTTTTGGTATTATAACCTTGGGTCTCTGATTTTATAAGGACATAGGATTAGGTTGTTGTGTATGCTGTTATGTCTCCAACATATTTAACCATTGGTTATTGTTATGCAATTATGTGTGGATAGGATGAAGAGAACTATAAGTTTAGTTTTGACATGGTAGGAGGTGGTGATATACAACAGGTACCTAAGGGTAAAGTACCATTATTGGGTTATGAGTGGCCCATCATTATAATGTTGAATCAAACATTGTCTATCCGCTTGTCATTGTAGGACATTTTTGGATAGATGATATTCACATATGCTTATCTCCTTAAGAAGGTACCAACCATAGATACCAAGGTACCATTTAAAATGTTGAATATTTGGGTTTGAGAAAGACATTTTAGAAGCTAAAGAATGTTAAAGAAACAAATTACTCAAGTACTACAAATTGAGAATATTGGGATTTCTATTTGATGAAGCTAGACAAGGCATCAAGTTGGATATACTAGATGAGGACAAGATTAAGCACATAATTTACATGTTGAAGTGAAATTCTAGCCATTGGTTCATCATTGAAGAGGAGAAATATTCATGTGAGGTTATTAAATGGGTGCTTTTAAGAGGGTGTTTGTGATGTGATCATTTCATGTATTCTATCATGATGAGAGTACAAAGTCTGAGCAATTGTATTATTGAGGATGACAGTGAATGTGTATGCGACATTGTTCATGATGATGTGAAGATTTTGTCCTCACATGGCATACACAAAGAATCAGAATATTAGATGAATTGAGAGGGGTTTGACTGCTTAGTCAGGCAATTTAGCATCAACATTTGAGTCATGTGAGCTAGTTTACCCCTTTTTGGAGGTTGTGAGAAGGATAGAAAGGAAGACAATTGGTATCCATGCCTATGATACCATGAGGAATTTCAATAGTTATCTAGACAATACTCAAGGGGTTCAAAGATACACATGCTTTTTGGGTCACAAAGACTATTACAATACCAATAGTGAAAATGGAGCAACACTACATCTTAGTTGAGGGAAAAATCACAATCATATTGCACTCCATGTAAGGGTAGAGTTCAAAGTCTTCCACCATTTGGAGTGTATAGTTCTGTATCGTTGACAATAACTAGGCCATCTTCATTGCATTCCTCTCCTCATAAAAAGGTGTTTTCACTATAACCAATCTAGACACATAGTTACTTGTAACCCTCATTGAAGAAGTAGGAATAAATCCAGAAGGGTTCACAAACATATAGTGGTGGTGGTGGTAGAAGACGTGCTAGACTACTCAGGTAGGATCATCAAGATCCACATGTAGAAGTCAAGTTCACAGGAAACAACTTGATTCTACATCACGAGTCAATTGGAGAGAGTCCTAAATCCACTGGTCTTGCCAGTCCGAATGGAACATTTTCATTCTAAGTTATCTACATCTACATATGTTGCTATTTTGGATTACCAGGAATCTAACCATGGGTATATCACAGGACAGATGATTGTACATTGTAATATGCATGTGAGTAGTAGAGCTAATCATCTTATACTAAAAACCCCTTTGTTGGTTCTAAAATTTTGTGGAAGGTGTTTCCATCATGTGTTCCTATTTTCTGGAGACATTGTGGATCTCGTGTCACTTGACATGTATAGATTCAATGTCAATGCAACAAGTACCTAGATAATTATAAGGTGGTTTTGGATTATGAACCCAAGTTTGTGGATTTGAGGGATAATAATGCCTCTTGGACGTTCCAAAGATAATGGAAGATTCAACCAATGTGTCTTGTATCAGGGGTGATAGATAACACATTTATTTGACAAGATTGTCAAGATTTCATACCACACACGATATATACTAAGGTGGGAAGTGCTTGTATCAAGGATGTACTGGAGGTGTGTCATTTAAATGATTTTTTTCCTTTTGATTTTCCAAGTTTTCCACTCCCTCGAGAGAGTTATGTTGGGATTTGTACAATCCTTGTAACTCAACTAATTGCAAATAACCATATAGAATGGTACTTGTAGAGTTGAAAGTCTAGAAGAAATAACTGAAGGAGTTGTTCAAAAAGGGATTTATACAGATAAACACATCCCCTTGAGATTTTATAGTGTTTTATGTTAAGAATAAGGATGACTCTATGAGGTTTTGTATAGACTTTTGATAGTTGAATAAGGTTATACTGAATAACAACTATCATGCTAAGGTTGATTATTCATTTGCCTAGTTGACATACATTGCATAGTTTTCAATGATATATATTAGGTCTGAATATCATCAAATAAGAATTAGAATATAATATAGTTTTAATACATCCTTTTGGACTAGGTATGATCATTATGAGTTTGTGATTACATTTTTTGAGCTACCATTACACCATGAGAATTCATGGATATGATGAATAGAGTGTTGTGATGATATTTAGATCAATTTTGGTTGCCTTTAATGACATAATGATCTACTTCAAGGATATTTAGAAAGATGAGAAACTTCTCTATTTGGCATTTACAGTTGTTGAGTCACCATGTGTTGTATTTGAAGTTCAGTAACTATGTTTTTTGGCTAACCAAGTTATCTATACATGATATTTTCATATCTGAGAAGGAGAGTTGTGTATAACGCTAGAAGGTTGAGTCATTTTTTATTCTTGAATTAGCCTAACACACTAACTAAAATATATATTTTCTTATTTAGTTCGATATTATAGATGATTTATTTAGGATGTCAGTGTTTTAGGATTTTCATTCACTGGAAAAACCAAGAAGGGTGTATTATTTTTGTGTAAAGAGGAATTCTACCATAGTTTCTATTTTTTGAAGAAGAATTTTACATTAGATATTGTGTTGTTTTTTATAGATCCCAAGAAAGGATAAATTGTATTTTTTGTTCATCAAAGAATTGACTTGGATGTGTGTTGCTACAGAACACGCATGTAATATGCTTTTCAATTCATCATCTTATGCAACATGAAGACAATTACACAACACTTGATTTGGAGTTAGCATTTGTGGTATAGTCATTGAAGATATGGATGCACTATCTGTATGGGGAGAAGTGTTGGATCTTCACTCATCACATGAATGGATAGTATCTCTTTACATTATAGGAGTAGGACATCAGATAGAGGTGATTCCATTACTTCATCAAGGATTATGATTATATCATAAAATGCCATCATGGAAGGTGAATGTTTAATATAATGTGTTGTGTAGTTCATTTCATCTTCGGCAGATAAGACACAATTGTATTCCATAACTTGCAATAGGAGTGACATGTTAGTGTCTTTTTGATGGATGAATATACATATGCATTTTTTTATTACTGAGGGAAACCCACCCCCTAGGAGGAGGCTGAGATAGAAAGGATGGTTAAACAAGGAGACATGTGTGCCCACACACCAATATCTCAATAAGTCACATCAGAAGATGACGTTTTAGGAAATTCATTTCCGAGTGACACTTCCATTGGGAGTCAAACATGGGCCCCTTTGTGAGAGGCCCCAGGTTGCGAACAACTGGGCTACCACTCAACTGTATTCAAATAAACATTGGTTTAACATATTGGATATGCTCAAAAAATTGGTATTGTGATTCAAAATATCAAGTTAGAGATACAAAATAGGAAGCATGAGGGGTTCCAAGAACCAAAGGATGGGATTGTGTATTAGCACAACAAGATGATATCTCCTGAAGGCAATAGTTCGATTAATATGGTTCTTGAGGAGGCATATAATTTAATGTATCCAATGCAAATTAAAAGTAGAATGATGTATCACAATGTCAAGGATTTGTGTTAGTGGCCAGTATTGAAGCATGATGTGGCAGAGTTTGTGGAAATGTTTCTAGATTTCCAACAAGTAAGGTAGAATATTAGAAGCCTATAGAGATTTTGTAGCCTTTTCCAATTATATCATGAAAGTGGGATCGTATCACCATGTACCTTTTTCTTGGTCCTCCTCGAACAGACAAGGGTCATGATTTCATTTGAGTGGTTCTTGATCGATGAACAAGAATAGCCCACTTCATACTGGCCCATCCTCCCTACATTATAAAAAAGTTGGAACAAATATACATAGATGACATAATTTTTCTACACATTTTCCTTACAAAGATTGTATTTGGAGGAGGACCACATTTCATGAGAAATAGTTAGGATTGTCTACATGCCACTTTCGGCACACCGCTAATATTCAACACAAAATTCTATGTGTAGATTCATGGTCACTCAGGATGAACCATGCTAACTTTTAAGGATCTGTTAATATCTATTGTACCATCATTTCTTGGAATTAGGGATATTCACATTAATATGACGGAGTTTGTGTATAACATTTGGTATGACAGGGGTCTAGCATTGCACCGTTTATGGCTTTGTATGAAAGACATTGTAGATTGCCTCATTATTGGTATGATGCAAGTGAATATCAGTTTTAAGCTCTTGAGTTGGTTGAACATACTATAAATAAGAGAAAAGTGAAAAACACAATTTTAGGAAACTACAGATGAATCCACGCCAAGTGAGTTGTTCGATTGGATTTTACATTCGATATATTCACATAAAACAAGAATTTTTATAATAAGATAAGTAGCTTTGGGGTTTTCCCAGTTGCTCAATCGACAATGCATTCGATTTTGTAACTGAATGGAGTTACCTTAAGTTACAAGTTAGTTTTTGATTTCATTTACCAGCTTGAATGACTACGAATACATTTAGAGTGGCTTATCAAAATCCAATTGGTTGGTTATCCAATGTATTATCCATATCAAATTCCCTCCAAATGCATTATTCATTGCAAATCACTAGCCAATTATGAAACCATATTTGCATTATTCCTAGATGAGGGATACTTCTCATGAAACACCAAATACGAATCTATAGATTGGAAAAAATTTAACACACATATGAAAGGCACTACCAGGAAAATATTTGATTATTTGCGTGACCCCTACAACACCCCTATAAAATAATTTATCCCGAAGGAGTTTATGTCCATCCCCTACAACAGTGATGGACACTTTTAGAGGTGAAATATAGAGAAGAGAATAATAAACAATTATCTCTTCCTTCATTTCACCAGACTGCTGTCCTCATTGAAGTGTTTCTTGTTTACCAAAAATCAAGACATTGACCTTTCTACTCCAGTGACATGGTTACTTCTTCTCTCTCAGTCTCCACTTGTGTTAGTTTCTTTACCAAGGTGTGGGGAGTAGTTGTGTTATCCGTATCTTGTACCTTACATTATATATTGATGTTTTCTTGGATATATATAATATTTTTTATTATTTAATAGAATGTTGGGTAAAAATATCACATGGGTTTTATTTTTGTTACAATATTAAGCATGTAGACATTGAAATTGAAGGTTAGAAGCCAATAGATATTTTTTAATACCAGATTGAACCATAGAAGGTTGTTTTTAGGGTGACAAATTGAGAATCTCTGTGTGATGAGACCTCAATCTCAAATAGAAATTTGTCCATACAACATTCATACTCTGCAAGGATATGGAATCTATTACCCCCATCTTGATATTGTAGGGGACAAACATTTAAATTTAAAGGAATGATGACATAGAAATCAGTGGTGCAAGTTGTGCATCCTGATGTTTTTCCTTAACCAAATTAAACCCAATTTTATTTCCTTTAATCTCCTCTACAACAAAGTTTAGTAATCCATTTAGTTTTAAATATTGATCTAAATATAAACCATGCTAGTCAAGTTTCTTATATAAAATATGTCTATAGAGTTTGATCCTAAATTGTACTGCAATAAGACATGCATGTCTACGTGTGGAGATTATTACACTTAGAATAGGTAAAACATAGGAATTTTTCTTGGAAAAATTTCATATGCATAGACATATCTACGTCAATTTTGCCTACTAATGAGACTTGATTGTAGTAGAAGGTTTCTTTTTCATTAGTAAAGAAAAACTAGAAGTGATCAGACTTCCCTCTATTGACCGCTACCGATGAACTCCCTGATTTTCTTATCTTACAAGAGACGTGGAAGCTCTTAACTAATTGAAGCACCAGAAGACACCTAATGATAAGATTTTTAAGCTTGTGTATCTAGGAAGATCTTTGTTTGTGAACTCAAAATGACTAATGGAATCTCTGGTTATTTTTCATTGATAAAACATGTGCCATCATCTACGGTTTAGAGTATAGGGTCATCCATTAATGGTGTCATTGGATGATGTGTTGATAGATCAACAACTAATACCATTGCTTATTTCTCTTTTTTTCTTTATTCTTGAGCTATAAATACCCAATTTCATCGACTCCTTTGACTCAGTTACAAATGTTTCTTTTGTAGCATCTCAGTAGAAGTGAGTCATCATTGGTTTTCAACAAAGACTGAGATCTCTACTTTCATTAACCCTCGATGAGAGATATCTCTACTCCTCCTTTCTTGTTTGGTAGATCAATATATCTCCTTACATTTTATAGATTTAGATCCATATCGGTTCACTTATTTTGTTGTTGTTATCATGATGATCCTTTATTGTATCCATTGAACTTTGTACATGGAAATTTGCTACTAGGGTTTCATCCTTGGTGGTCATATATCTTGTTTCCTTATTTTATGTTCATGAGTTCTATTAAAATATGGAGTTAGGGTATCTTAGAATATGGAGCCAGGGTTGTTATGATTTTTAAAGAAGAAATGTCTATATACTGAGAGACATCAAGAGAATTTCTACCTTCATTGATGAGTGGGAGTGATGTTACATTCCATGTGAAGTGAGTGATATAACATTTTGTGCATTTAGTACCTACATGATACATGCAAAACCTAATATTGCTTCCTATCTCTCAATTATGTTATAGATGAAATATTTAAGATTGTGAAAGAAAATTAAAAGGGAATCATTCTTACATTTTTATCTTAATCTTTTCTATGTCTTTTGTGATGCTAAGTACATGCTTGTTTGACATGTAGGTTCTTTAATTTAATATATATTGCACATATGAAATTAAAGGTGATACCTTTATGAGTTTTTTATATTTCATATTGTGATATATAGACTATATTGTATCCCTTATTGTTACGGAACCCATCTAAAACATTGTTAAGACTTTTTACTAGTTGTGAATCTACTGAATGTTTTAGAAATAGAACTACTTGGAATAGATCAACTATGTTGAGTTTAGTCTTATTGTGCACATCTATTTAGAATCAAGTAACTATTACATTCTTTGGATATTTTTTTATTTTGTTGTCTTTTTGTTAATTGTGAGTTTATGAACTGGATTTCAAATGATTATGATTTTGTCAAGTGAACTTAGACCTATGATTATGTGCTATGATATGTTGAAAGGATTGGACCTTGGTATGGTATTTGATGCATATTAGGGCCTTGTGGTGCTTGGATTCTAATACATGTCCTTCATGTTTTTAGTTAATAGAATTGGATAGTAATACTTTTTAAATATTATGAGGTTGCAGAGTATTGACTAATATCTTAATTGTTTTGTTGTTTATTGTATATGATTTGATTTATGTAGTCATATAAGGAGTAATTGGTCTAGTTAATACAGTTCAACCCTGATTGTGTACTGATCTAAATTTGTTGATCTGTAGGTCATTTGAAGAAATAGTAAATGATTAAATATTATATAAATCTAAAAGTCTTTAAAGATTCATTGACCTACATATTAGTGAATATATATGTACTACATTGCATTTATAGACTAACTTCTATAAATCTTGTTAGGACTCTGTTGCAACCAATGGACTAGAGTAATGAGAAAGTTGATTGAGAGAGACTAAATCCATAATTCAGATATGATGGGTTTGATGTCCATGATGTGGTATCATGGTTTGTCTACCTATGATGGACTAGGATATATGGATACTACTTTGAACATTTCATAGTACATTAAACCAGTGAACACACCAACTTTTGTTTCCCTCCCTTTAACTAGAGAATGTGAGAATAGATCTAATAGAATCTAGATGTTCTCAATTTTTATATCATATTTTTGGGACTTGGGTTCTCACTCTACGTCTTTACACATCCTCTTAGGTGATCAGACAAGCTTCCTAGGTTGTAGTGGTGAGGGCCAGTCCCTCAAAGGTAGCACATCACTTGTAGCTAGTGATGTTTATGTTAACCTAGAGTTTATCTTTAATGTGGTGTCACCTAAACCTAGGTGATGTTTGCATGTTTTAAGTAGTTAGTAAGTTATAGGGTCATCCCTGTAGTTAAGTTTGGGTCCATAAGTCCTCCAACACATATTAACCAGCTTGAGATTTTGACATGTGTGGCTAGTATTACGGTGTGAGTTGTACAAGTTGTAGTTTAAATGCATTCGTATGCCTTTTTCTTATATGTCTGACAAAAGTCACCAAAATTTGTTGAAGTATAATTAATATCAATTAATTAACAAGTCCTTATTGATATTATTTAGTGGTGTTAAAGTAGAACTCTATTTCTGTGTAGTGATTTCATATTTTTTTGTAATGGTAGTTGTTTGATTTGAAACAAGGTTATTTGAATAACTTTGACCTCATGGCGGTGTGGTGCAACACTGGTCTTGTTAGTCTCTGAAAAAAAATAAAAACAAAGATGGAGGGCTTATCCTGAGATAGAAGGAGGAGTCTAGCTATAGAGCCCAAATCGGCCTACTCTTCAGTCATTTCATGTTTTTTGACAAATTTGTTATTTTAGAACATGATGGTATGCATTACAACAAGCCTTATCATATTTTCCTAAACCCATGTCAATCTCTTACTAATTTGCTACAATGCTCAACAATAGTGGCTAGGATCATGTTGAATTGGTGTGAACAATCAAAATTTCTTGTGTATGCAATGGATAGTCTCCTTTGGTCATTAATGAAAGTGTAAGTGTATGTTTGTTGACCCAAGACGAGCCAATGTCTTAGGAAAAACAACCCAAATTACCATGTTACTTTGATTGAACTTGAGGTACTAATGCAGGAATGAAAGCACCCCCTTATTTTAAGTATCCATGAATTCACTAACAAGAAACTAAAGGAGGCTTTAGACTCCATGAAAATAAAATTTTCCTTGTCTTGGAACCACATGGATTATTTGTTTGATCTCTCCTATGAATTCTCTTAGGGACACATCAAAATTTTCTAAAATAGTATTGGTGATAGGGATCTTGCTTGTGTTGGTATGTATGCCCTGAGAGCCAATCATGGGATGATTGGTGGGATGCATTAAGATTGATTTGATAAACATCAAAGGCAAGCTTCCAATTCTTTCTGGTTCAGTCATATGAGATAGTGATAGAACAGATTGAATGTCTAGAGAATGACAGTACTCAATGACGTATGCTTTCAGGTTGAGGACCTGAACGATGAGATCATACGGATGCTAAGAGTTTGTACATTCTTGTTATGTCCCTAGTCGGATGTCATTGTGGAAGATAGATAGACAACAATGACACACAAGACTAGATTGTGGTGTTGGTTGATGACAGAATCTCATTAGTCATGATATAGAGATATCAAACCAAACACATAGGTACTTGTTAGAGAACAAGTGTACCGGACAGACCCACCGTGAGTTTGACACATGGAACTATAAGATGGTAGTCACAGTCAGTACTCACAGTGATGGTGGTGAGTGTGATTCTTAGACCTGAAATCACTGCACTCAACACATGTCGTTGGGCACACTTTGACATCATCAAACGCAATCCTGAAACATGGGTTGTTATAAAGGTGATGATTGGGTGGCTTTGACACATGGGGCTTTTGAGGGGTGAGTGATAGATATGGGATTTGTCCCTCCTGAGGGAGTTTGATATCCAAGGCCACTTGATGAGTAGGATTGAGATAGGCGTGCGCACGCATGTGTGAATCAATATGTGATATTGATGTCATACATATCTCCTTCCATCTACTCTGAGATCAAGAAAGTGAATGAACGTTGACAGGATGACTGTTCCATGCCTTGAGTTCATTCAGGATATCAGTGACAAAGGAATTATACATTCATTGTAACACCATTCACGGATTGTAGGATGAAAGTTGTTCTCCAACTTTCTACTTTCACTTGGGTAGCACTGATGTGTGACTAGGCACCGCTCTTTGCTTGTGAAGTCATAAGTGTTATGGACTTTCACTGCCAACGTGAAATGGACCTGCAGGGTCACACACATAGGATTTAACCTGGAAGAGGAGTTTTGTCCACAAGAAACGTTTAGATTGATTACTAAAGGAGTTTAGTAGTTCAATTAAACACTCAATCAGTCGATAGCTCAATATCATATGGTTCAAGGTGTTGGACGCATTGATTGGAGTATCGGATTGATTGAAATCACAATTGACTGATTTTGCCCAACCTGTGCTCCCAACCGATCGGCTCATGTGATGAACCGGTCAGCTGAGGTGCTGAACCGGTCGGCTGGAGTGTCCAGGCCGATCGGCTCATGCCCAGGTTGAAACGACCGATTCAAGAGTTGAACCGATCGGCTCAACTGGTGCAACCGACCAGTTGGGAAAGTCATGTCGGCAAGAATTTTCCTTTGGTTTCAAATTGCCCAATTCGATTGGGAATAACATTGGTATACGATACCAATTGAGAACGAAACAAGGAAAGTCTTTTTGAGCCGGATTAGGACTATGAACCGATCGGTTCAAGGCACCAACCGATCGGTTGGAGTGTCCCAAACGATCGGCTCAGGTCCAATCGATCGGCTCAATGGCCGAACCGATTGGTTCAGTTGTGAACCGATCATTTCAAGTTGCGAATCGGTTGCTTTTTGTGGAAAATTCTCGAACCCTTCTACTCCTGCTTTAGTCCCATATTGCCGGGCACAGAGAACCTTGTCCCATGACCCGCCTATATATATAGGGGTATTGGGGGCTTCTCAAAGTACAACTCAATGCAAGCCGGTTGCTTTGCGAAGTTGTCGTTCTCTCTGGTTTTGGTAACCGTGAGAGATCCCGAGCAAGTGCTTCCCGCAAAAGGGAGGTGCAGCAAGGGAAGGACAACTGCAGTTGCAACTGGTAGCAGGAGAGTGTGTTGGCGACTAGTACGTCAACAGGAGGGTGCGACTCCTTCCACTTCCTTGTGGGACAAGGAGTGTGGAGTTTCAGGTGGTCCGTGTGGACTACTACAGAGGCGGGAGGACACTGCCGCTCAGGAGGACAACTGTCATCCGACAGTCCGGTAGGAGGAGGATTCGTCAGTCCCGGTGTGACCAGGAGCTGCACAGACACCGTCCAAGACCGGAGTTGAAGATCGCGCATTGCGCGAGGTATTGTCGCCGAGCAAGCCTCGGGACAAGGTATGATTCCACAAACCATCCTTTCCTATTATATAGACGTTGACGCGTTTCCTCGGTATGGGTTGGGGAGAAAATTTTTTGTTTCCGCTGCCTTCTGTGTCTCCCCTAAAACCCAACAGTGGTATCAGAGCCAGGTCAACTGCTCTATATTTTAGGAATATCGATATGATCGATTTTGGTTTGTCTCCTTTATTTATTGCATATGATGCGAATAATATCGGCTTTATGCATGTCCAATCCTAAATCCACAAATCCCTAATTACATATATGATATGTATTATTAATGCACTTGATACGCGTCGCCCTTAAACGAGTTTTTGTGGTGGATGTGTGTAGCATGATTATGGCCTATAAACCCCTATCTGTGTGTGGTTGTTTGTGGTTGCTTGCATCTCGGTCTGCGCACCGATCTTCCCTCTCTTATTCCTGATGTAACTCGAAATAATTCGAGATTCTTTCCTACCTTTGCTCCCCCCGAATGTAACTCGGGGTTTCCCTTTTAAAGCAATGTAATAAATAGAATAGGATTTTATTTCCTGTTATGTCAAAGACCGGCAGACATCAAGACGACTGCTCAGACGATCGGTTCAAGGAGTGAACCGATCGGTTGACCTTCCAGACGGTCAGTTCAAGGAGTGAATCGATCAGTTGATGACCGGTTCGAGGAGCGAGACGAGCGGGTGGCGGACATGACGAGATGCACGACGACCAGGTGAACCGATCGGTTGGAGGAGCCAACCGATCGGCTGGTGGCACCCAGACGACCAGCTGGAGAGTACAGATCATTCATGTGATGAGTTGATCAACTCGGATGGCAAGG
Source organism: Alisma plantago-aquatica (assembly GCA_963693085.1). NCBI lineage: Eukaryota > Viridiplantae > Streptophyta > Magnoliopsida > Alismatales > Alismataceae > Alisma > Alisma plantago-aquatica. The sequence continues at coordinate 751,327,094 of OY856409.1, forward strand.
CACAGAGTTCATCTTATACAGGTTGCATGTGATGTAGACCTAGATGACCGTGATTCCTCTTGGCTCGAGGAATCACATTAGGATGGTCATAATCATCGCTTTTATCGTTTTGTGCATGTTTTCTGTGGGATATAGCATGTATATGATACATACTATGTATTGTGGTGATTGGATATGTATATGTATATAAAAACCAAATCCCTCATTAAATATTAAGTCTTATATGCCTTCCATTAGCGACACACATGGAAAACTTGATCGACCAAGCGTAGGTTACGCCAAAGCGTGGTGCGCCGTCTATCTTGTGGAAGTGTGAAGGGTAGACATGTAGGTTCTGCCAAAGCAGGGTGCATGTTTACCGTGTCGGCTTTTGGGTTAGACTTAACTGGTGATTCTTAGAGCGTCTAAGCCCAGAGGCAAGGAATGTTCATGGCAAGGTGTTGCGCATGTTCATTCAACAAGAGTTGCATATGATGCAATTGACAAAAGTTGCCTACCTGAGAGATCTAAGTTGTGGGCGATCAGCCAAAGCTGACTCATGACTTAGAGGATCTCAGGATCTTGCCCACTAGAAGGTTGTACGCTGCAATCTTCTGAATTGATGGTGCGGGCTATCAATTTGAAGTAAAATAGTGGGAGCGATAATTAATTAAAGGCCTAATTATATCGTCAAATTTTCAAATCAATCAAATAAGTCAAAAATAAGTTTTGAACTAAAATTGCATATATTTCCTTTTGTTAAAATAAATGGTTAATCAACAAATCACTTTATTTGCGATCGGTCTTTGAGACCAACAAATTAAATGGGAATAATTCCACGACTGGTTAGGATGATGATGAGAAGTGTTCTCAATCAAAGAGCGAAAGCTCTAAGTCCTAGTTGTACCAGAACCAGATGAACTCGATCCCACCACATCAATGGCTGAAAGTATACTTATGGAAGCATATTGAGGATGACATTGATGAGGAGTGCTTGATGTTGTGTTCTCTGAACTATGAGTTGCAGAGACAACATGAGACATATGATGTCTCCAACATACTGTCCTAGTATGTCATGACAGAAGGAGATCCAGTAAGGTATTCACACACTCAATGTGATTGGGTATGTGGGAAACTTGATTAAGAAGGATTCCCTCTGAGCCAAGAGTTGGCTATTGGTATGATACTGCAAATGTTGTGAGAATCATACAATTCATGATAAGCTACAACATGAACAACTTTGACAAGCGTTAATAGAGTTGTTGGACATGTTGAGGATAGTAGAGGCAAAGATGAAGAAAGACAAACCATAGTCTTTGATGTGATCAAAGAAAAGGTAAGTCTTAAGGGCAAGGGCAAGGGCAAAGCTAAGAAGTGTTCTGATGCTAGCCAGCAATCCAAGCCGTCTTCAGCCTCAAGGCACATGGAGAAAGGGTGTATGAGGGAACTTCCCTCTATATCTGGAAGAACAAAAGAAGATGAAGGAGGGGATGAAGATCTCCACCTAAGGTATCATGAAATGAACCACTTCTTTATCCGAGGTATATGATACCAAGATATGGATATTTCATATATGATATGCAATATCCGCAAAGAAGTGATGGACTTTGTGAAAGGACCAAGAAAGAAATACCCATCATTGGAGCAAGTGTTGCTGCCATAGATAGGAGTACCTTTCAGTTTATTTTAGCCTAAAGGGCACGAAATAGAGTTGAGAACTGCTATTTCATATATTGCCAATAGATAGAAACACTTTATTATTGCATATTGTATGACAATGATGGCAATTAATAAAGTTGATGTTTCAATCTTAAAGATATGATCTTTGTGGCAATGCCTTATTTATCCTGTGATACATGGTATGCATGAGATAAAATGATACCTAAAGTTATTGATAACTCAAACAATCAAATTAGCATCAATCATGAGAAATTCATTTCTAGTTTCCATATGATGGATAAACCTAGACTCTTTTGGTTAGAGAACCATTAAGAGACATGAATATCTTGGACATGATTAATCAATCTTCACTAAAGGTAGTGGGAGAGTGATTATCCTATTAGGTATAATACATGTGATGTATTTACATACCAATTGGAACAAATGCTAATACTTCAAAAGGTGTTTAGAGAAATACCAATATGAACATCTTGAAGTGTTCAAGATTGTCATAGATGAAGTACAAATTTGGTAAAGTATTAATTCTTGATGAGATCAATGAATGAAATACTTGGACCAAATGTTTGAGATCCTTATGAGTGATTATGATAGTGTATCATAGTGAACTCATGATTAAGGCATGGTGATGTCTAAATCAAGAAGGAATCATACTCTAAGAAGTTAGAGAATGATTTTCGAATAAATGAATTCTTCTTAATAAAAGAATACCCCACACTAATAAAGGACATTAAGAACCACAAGGGTTGTGAGTTCATATATCCTTGACAGATACACCTAAATCATCTATGTGATGAGTTGTTCATATGATGAGTCAACTATCTAGATGAATATGAGGAATCAGATTTTGAGTTATGGTATAGAACCATTACATCCTAAATGACTTCCATGTGAGCCATAAGGTATGACCTTGATGGTAGCACTCATTGGATTGTATCCATAAGTGCAAATAAGTCTTAAGTGTTAAGACACATGGATAACACTTTGAGAAGGATGATGCTTGTTGATTGCAACTTAATGACTAAGACATTTGGCATATGGATACTAAAACCGCATTCCTTTGAGGAATAAAATCAGGATGTGTACGTGACACAGCCTATAAGGTTTATGAATCCATTAATGCAAATGAAGTCTATAAGTTACAATGGACTAATCAATGTGATTGATTGAGTACAAGCAACTCAAAATTGGATTTTTACTTTGATGATATAGTCAAAGGGTTTGACTGATATGTCAAAGATAAAGAAGGATCTGTGATTTAGTGGGAGCGTGTTCACATTCCACATATTGATGTGAAATGGAATTGTTCTAGAATGGAAATCCAAAAGTGGAAATTATCTTTAAGGAAGATAGAGATGTTTCCTATGTGATAGGAATAGAGATCTATAGAGATAGTTCTTGAAAACCTCTTGACCTGAAGAGAGAAAACATACATTGGCAATCTGTACTGAAGGGTTCAGTATGCACAGATTAAGTGGGAGAAAACTTGTCCAAATTATATGGATATTAGTATCCCAAGGCCAAGTGTCCAATTCTTATGAAGAATGTGAACACTAAGAATAGATATGGATCTATCCTGTATGCAATCATCCCATTATCTTGCATGTATTGACATGGCAAGAATAAGATGCATTCATCATCTTGTATGTAGGACATAGCAATATGATGTGCTCATCCTGATAACTCGTATGTAGGACATAGCAATATGATGTGCTCATCCTGATAACTCGTATGTAGGACATGACGAGTGGATGTCTGTCTACTTCCAGTAAGGGTTACTGGAATACCATAAGAACTTGATAAGTACTTGGGAAGTACTAGTTCTATGGAGATAAGGAAGAGTTCGATGTAAAGAGTTACATTGATGCAAACTTCCGAAAAGACAGAAAATTAATCGCAATATATACATGAGATGTATAAAAGTGAAAGTTTGTTGATAATTGGAAGTGTTCCAATAAAGCCATTTAAAAGGGAAATGTCGAGTATCTGTGTGTTAGAGAACAGTAGTGGATACTATATGGATCTGAAGGTTCATGAGATGAACTTATATTCCACTCATTGATGACAAGTCTGGAATCCTTGATCATGAAATGTGGCTAAAGTTTAGCAATGGAATACTAGATCGCATATTATGACAACTCCATCTCATACATGTGACGTACAGCGAAGAGATGAGAGACATGCAATTTATAATGATTTTGGCAAGGTGTTGTCATTACTCACTATGTTCGCACTAAGAGCACAATAATATGTGGGACATGTTTGAAGATCACTATGAATATGATTCAAGAGTGATTGGCTCGCAGTGCAAGTGGGAGTCTGTTGGTATGTATGCCCTGAGAGCCAATCATGGGATAATTGGTGGGATGCATTAAGATTGATTTGATAAACATCAAAGGCAAGCTTCCAATTCTTTCTGGTTCAGTCATATGAGATAGTGATAGAACAGATTGAATGTCTAGAGAATGACAGTACTCAATGACGTATGCTTTCAGGTTAAGGACCTGAACGATGAGATCATACGGATGCTAAGAGTTTGTACATTCTTGTTATGTCCCTAGTCGGAAGTCATTGTGGAAGGTAGATAGACAGCAATGACACACAAGACTAGATTGTGGTGTTGGTTGATGACAGAATCTCATTAGTCATGATATAGAGATATCAAACCAAACACATAGGTACTTGTTAGAGAATAAGTGTACCAGACAGACCCACCGTGAGTTTGACACATGGAACCATAAGATGGTAGTCACAGTCAGTACTCACAGTGATGGTGGTGAGTGTGATTCTTAGACCTGAAATCACTGCACTCAACACATGTCGTTGGGCACACTTTGACATCATCAAACGCAGTCCTGAAACATGGGTTGTTATAAAGGTGATGATTGGGTGGCTTTGACACATGGGGCTTTTGAGGGGTGAGTGATAGATATGGGATTTGTCCCTCCTGAGGGAGTTTGATATCCAAGGCCACTTGATGAGTAGGATTGAGATAGGCGTGCGCACGCATGTGTGAATCAGTATGTGATATTGATGTCATACATATCTCCTTCAATCTACTCTGAGATCAAGAAAGTGAATGAACATTGACAGGATGACTGTTCCATGCCTTGAGTTCATTCGGGATATCAGTGACAAAGGAATTATACATTCATTGTAACACCATTCACGGATTGTAGGATGAAAGTTGTTCTCCAACTTTCTACTTTCACTTGGGTAGCACTGATGTGTGACTAGGCACCGCTCTTTGCTTGTGAAGTCATAAGTGTTATGGACTTTCACTGCCAACGTGAAATGGACCTGCAGGGTCACACACATAGGATTTAACCTGGAAGAGGAGTTTTGTCCACAAGCAACGTTTAGATTGATTACTAAAGGAGTTTAGTAGTTCAATTAAACACTCAATCAGTCGATAGCTCAATATCATATGGTTCAAGGTATTGGACGCATTGATTGGAGTATCAGATTGATTGAAATCGCAATTGACTGATTTTGCCCAACCTGTGCTCCCAACCGATCGGCTCATGTAATGAACCGGTCGGCGGAGGTGCCGAACCGGTCGGCTGGAGTGTCCAGGCCGATCAGCTCATGCCCAGGTTGAAACGACCGATTCAAGAGTTGAACCGATCGGCTCAACTGGTGCAACCGACCAGTTGGGAAAGTCATGTCGGCAAGAATTTTCCTTTGGTTTCAAATTGCCCAATTCGATTGGGAATAACATTGGTATACGATACCAATTGAGAACGAAACAAGGAAAGTCTTTTTGAGCCGGATTAGGACTATGAACCGATCGGTTCAGGGCACCAACCGATCGGTTGGAGTGTCCCAAACGATCGGCTCGAGTCCAATCGATCGGCTCAATGGCCGAACCGATCGGTTCAGTTGTGAACCGATCATTTCAAGTTGCGAACCGGTTGCTTTTTGTGGAAAATTCTCGAACCCTTCTACTCCTGCTTTAGTCCTGTATTGTCGGGCACAGAGAACCCTGTCCCATGACCTGCCTATATATATAGGGGTATTGGGGGCTTCTCAAAGTACAACTCAATGCAAGCCGGTTGCTTTGCGAAGTTGTCGTTCTCTCTGGTTTTGGTAACCGTGAGAGATCCCGAGCAAGTGCTTCCCGCAAAAGGGAGGTGCAGCAAGGGAAGGACAACTGCAGTTGCAACTGGTAGCAGGAGAGTGTGTTGGCGACTAGTACGTCAACAGGAGGGTGTGACTCCTTCCACTTCCTTGTGGGACAAGGAGTGTGGAGTTTTAGGTGGTCCGTGTGGACTACTACAGAGGCGGGAGGACACTGCCGCTCAGGAGGACAATTGTCATCCGACAGTCCGGTAGGAGGAGGAGGAGTCAGTCCCGGTGTGACCATGAGCTGCATAGACACCGTCCAAGACCGGAGTTGAAGACCGCGCATTGCGCGAGGTATTGTCGCCGAGCAAGCCTCGGGACAAGGTATGATTCCACAAACCATCCTTTCCAATTATATAGACGTTGACGCGTTTCCTCGGTATGGGTTGGGGAGAAAATTTTTTGTTTCCGCTGCCTTCTCTGTCTCCCCTAAAACCCAACAGCTTGATTCGATGAAAAGTGTCACAAATGTCTTCAATTTTCTAACATTGTGGTTGGTGCATTGTCAAAAAATACCAGAGGCATTTTAATATAACCTTGCTTGATTGTGATGCATAACACTGGGCTGGAATCAAGACTAGATGTGATCTTATCCTTAGGGAACCTATTGATATTTATCTTTATGATTAAGTGGGTTTTCTCACCCAAATTCTTTTGTTGGATATTGTTTTGCACAAACTCCCCTTTAACAATCTTCAGAATAGCCAATTGTTCCATGGGTGAGCAATATATCAGGTACCACATAGAGATTGTCAATCTTTGTCATATATTCTGTTGTGTTATATGACAAATAAAATATAGCAAATTCTAATGTAGATGATGTTGGGATTTTGATGTGACTATGAATTCTTATGTGAAAACATAGGAACTCAGGTAGTGGTGGAAGCTGATTGAAAATATATGTCCCTAATATCTTGATTTGGGTACGACCAACAAAGTCATTGTGTTTGTTGGGTCAGAATAGGATGTGAAAGTATATAAAAATAGTAAACTTTCTCTTCCCCTTTTCAGTCATAAATTGTGTAATGATGATTCTGTAGAGGGTTGGGATTAGGATGTAGGGAATCCAGAAAGAACTTCATCTTTTTTTATCATGCTACCTAAATGACATGGGTTGTGATCTATCATGAAAAATTTATGCTTGGAATGTGAATGGTGTGGGAGGTATGTCTCTATGAAAAGGATCCTAGAAACATCGTCCAAGGGGTGAAGGGTCTCATCTACATGTCTGGTATGTAGATGTGACCCTTGTAGTATCCCATTGTTGGTGTAGTGGGTGTTTCATTTCGGATCATGATGCTCTTTGGTGATGTATACTTTATTGAAGATGTTGTAGGAGTCATTGTTTTGTACTTTAGTGCTAATACTTTACTTTTGTTGGGAAATTCAATGTCTCATGTGAAGGTGGTGCACATTAACATGATGAGGTTTTATTAGAAAATGAAATTGTAGGGATTTTCCTCTCTACATTGTATAATTTCTCATTGTAAGAACTTACATTCATTCATATCATGACCCTTCAGTACATGGAACAATATAAATGCACTCATGTCTAAGTCTCAATCAGATTTGGATGGTAGTCCTTTGGTTTAATATATTGTAAGCTTTCCCATAGTTTGGAGAGAATCTTGACATTTGACACCTTAAATACCTCAACCATTGTTGGTGTAGGCGGTCTTTGAGTGAGATTTTAATGATAATAAGTATGTGGTAGACGTGCTTTAAATGAGTTATAGGAGTTCATTGCTCTAGGGCATGGCTTTGCTCAATACAACTCCTATAGATATTCTACATGACTTGTCTCTAATATTTATTGTATGTAGGTAGTGAGACACAATAATCCATTATCGTCAATCTTCTTGTGTAGTAGGAAATACATTCAAATGACTACCTCAGGCTAGGTGTGCCTTTTCTGGCTACTATAAGTGTTTCTTATCACTATTGAGGAATGACAGAAATCCTCCAATTCTGATTGATCATGTTAGCCCTTGATTTTCTATTTCTATAAGGATTTTGGACATCTAGTGATTGAGGAACTGTCAGAGAGCTTCTCCAAAATCACCAGGGAAGTACGCACTACATCTAGGTTTAGTGCCAGTTATAAAGTTCCAACTGTATGTGGGGTCGTACAACATTCATGAAATCTCAACATCCACCTATGAGGTAATCAGGATAGCAATGATTCTCACATAAAGTTATTTGATCACATTTTTAAGAAGAAGTCAGTTGCATAGGAAACTTGAAACATAGATTGTAGGTGGGAGAATAAAGATATGTAGGATCACATAAGTGGAATAAATATTCTTGGAATCCACTGAGGTGAGTACATGTCAAATCATACCCTTGGAGGGGTCATAGAAGTTGTCTCTGGTGTTTCTTCAGTTGATCTCATTACTGGAGTAGGATCTTGTATAGTAGTAGATTTTGTTTGTCTCATTGAAGCATGAAAAGGAAAGATGTATGGTCATCCCACATAGAAGTTTGGGGATGAATATAGCCGTGCTATTTAGTTGTCATTGTTGATTGTTTCCATGGAGTAGGGGTTTTCTACAACTAAGGAAGTCACAGTGGAAATTGTAGTCACTTGTGTCATCCAGTTTAAATATGTGTTCATTTTTGGTTGTCTTGTGGTCGATTTTTGAATCTAGTTCTCACCATTGTTTAACAAACTTTGTAAATGAAATCCTATTCATATAGCATGAGTTTTTCAAGATCATCTATTTTTGATAATTGGTTGATGTTCTAGGCATATTTATCTATGAAAAGAGTTTCCATTGTGGTTCAAATTCATCATTTCTGGTTTATGTTGGTTGTACCATTATAGGGTCAAACCTTTCAGAGACATTTATAAAAGACTAATTTGTAGCTTGTTATTGTATTGCACTATGACCATGTCTAAACAATAGATGTGGATACAAAGCTTTGGATCTCCCCTCCCCTTACACTATGATAATTTGGGAACCTTGAGCTTCTTGGGAAGTCAATCCTATGCAAAATAATAGATAGTGTTAACCTTTTGTAAATCTTCCTTTTTGATGGTAAATCTCTTCGAGCTGCTTGGAAAATATTGCATTGTGATTTCAAAATATTTCTGATATATCAATATAACCTTCATTAATATAGATTATACGGATCATAGGAGGTGTCATCATTGGATTTATGGCCCGAGGATAGCGTTGTCGATTGGTAAACAATGCCATGCATGAGAAAACATATGGTAATGTCGATAAAGGTGGTGTGACTGTGAGACTACTAGTTGTTGGATGATATGTCCATTCCCCTTCTTCTTCTTGGATATTTTGAAATCACTCACATGGACTTTGGTTGGATCAATTGTTGATAACTAGAAATTGAATCCTCATTTGGCCACTCAGGAGACAATTCTCTATTGTATGGTCCTTTAGTTAAGAGGTTATGATCATGATTGTATAGGTAACAACTTGATGTGGTTGGATGAACTACTACATTGGGGTCCATTGCGGACCTACTACATACATCTTCTTAAATCAGCACCCAAGGCACTGGTATTTGATAAGTGGATTCGCTAACATGGATAATAGGTTATCTCCTATCACTATGTTATTACCTGGTTCTAGACATGTTCATGTCCTAAATAGACAAGGGTTTTTTCTAAGGAGATCACTTCATATCGTAGGCCCCTTGGAGTAAGTATGTGTAATAATCCATACATAATTGTTAGAAGTTACAACTTTAAGCAAGATGACATACCAAAAAGTGATGCAAGATATCTCCTATCATTATATATTAATTGGTTCTTGAATGGAATTTGACCTAGTAGACAAGGGATCCATCTATGAGGCAAAGTACTTGTGTTAGGCACCATGGTGAAATTACATGTGGTAGTTTGTATGTTAGTGTCAATGTTTACAAGTATAAGAATGATGGCAAACCTAAACCTGATCCAAATTTTTCTTTATATGTAAAAAATGCACTCATGGCAAGGGGATTTAGTGTACAATAGTAGAATGTATAAATCAATTTATTTTTCTTTCATGCAAGGGGGAAGTGAAAATGGCACACACAAATTCCTAAAGAAGGATGAATAAATTTGTTCCCATTGTCACACTGAGAATGTCACTCATGACTTGTTCTCATTTCTTTTAGGAGGTAGGAATGAATGAAGAAACATGAAATTTTCACCTTCATAGAAAGTGGAAAAGAGGGATGAAAAAATTTCATTGAAAAAAGATGAACTTGATTTTATGGATAGTATGGTATATATCCTATTAGTTGAGTCGATAATTATCATTGTTTGTGCCTCAATGAGCCTTCGATAAAATCAAATTTCTTATCCTTATGCATATGTAGTAGGATGTGGTCATCCTTCCTTGGTTGGATACTTACAAGATTAGACAAATTGACTCACCATATGTAGACAACATAATAGGAGGTAAGGTTCCCTTATAATAAATTAAATCTACAAATATTTTCTCATTTCTTAGCCTCCAACAAGAGTGATGATAGGTAAACACAAGTGATGCCAAATGTTCCTCACCATGGCTATTGAAGGGAAGAGTGGCATTTATTTTGTTTATGAAACTTTGTGAGAACGAGTGAATAAATGCTTGATCTCTTATTCACTAATTCAAAGCCAAGGTTTTTGCTTATTCTTGTGTTAAACTCAAAAGAGGTCTGAGATTCTGACTCAATCTTGTTGCCATGAATCTGATTGTTGTGTAGGTATGTTGTCCTTATTTCCTATGAGGAACATTTAAATCCATTCCTAGATTCAAATAGATTTGTAATTTTTAAACCATTTCAATAATTTTAACATATATAATATGGTCAATAATTTAATGTATCACTTCATTAGTTTGATGTTTTCTAAAAAATTGGTCACATGGATATGGCCCATGTTTCAAAAAGTTTCATGAACAGGTTGAGATTGAAATCACTAATAAATCCAATATGTTGCCTAAATCTAGAACAACAACCTAATTCCAGTTTACACATGAGCATGTGTCAAAGTAAATACTTGGGGGGCATGGAAAAAATCCTTTCACAAAAGAAGGTTTTACCAACGGTTGAAGATTAGAATCTCCAACCTGATTGGGTTTTGGAAATGTAGGTATACTGAGGTCAATGCCTTTCAGGGGAATGATGTATCTCAAACTTTTAAAATGAGTTTTTTCTACTAATTGGAGATTAGAATATACAACCCAAGTCTAATCCTGATGTTCCATGATGTTTGTCATGTTATCAAAGGTTTTTACATAGGAGAAAAAATTCAGGCAACATTTTTGCTCTATCTTGGGCTTTCTCAATGTGTGTTTCTACATGTTACAATAGAAAACCCACATCCTCAATATAGTACTTGTTATGTATTTAAAATATGTCATGAATGTCTTCTGACATGTAACTACAACATGTGAAACATATGGCCTCATATTCTACAAGGGTACAATATAAAGCTTCCTACATGGGTCTCTTGGTTAACTACAATATGTTACTCCTCTGACTGTATACACTAATCACATGGAGCACAAATCGATTATTTGTACGAGGGAGTCAGTACATTAGGGGTTAACTATTATTCAACACATGTGGGATCTCTTCCATTACTTGTACCCTAGTGTGTTTTGTGTTGGGCACCATGACTGTTGTGATTATGTACTTGTCATCATTGGAAGGGGAAAGTGTAATGTGTAATGTCCTTTGCTTTTAAATCCCAAAACTACTTTTATTAAAATAGTATGGAAATGTGAGGACTTATAAGGGAAACCACAATAAAGTTAAGCAAGAAAGGAATAATATGATGGATTTATTATTTCCCTACAATCAATTTAATCATGTAACTCCTTCTTTCTATCATCTAGTCAAAACAAGCCAATCATTTTATCAAAATAGGTAATACCTTGCATGGACATTTCTATTTTTCAGTTTCATTATTAACTTCATTTGTATTCTCTTTAGAGATAGTATCTTCATGAACAATGTATTATTGTTATTTTACATAATTTAAAAAGTCAATGAGAGATGTCACATTGTATGTAACAAATGAAAAGGAAAAAATGAAGAATTATGAACTTAAAAACAAGCTCTATCTTGAAATGGAAGTGTTGTTGAATCAAGATGGAAGTGATCATATGTTCCTTGAGAGATAGTTACATGATCACCGAGTAGCATTTTTTATCAAGCACTTATGCCTTATCCCCTATCATAAGGTTTCACATGATTAGGATCATACCTTGGTTTACATTTATCCTTGAAGATACTACTCTGAGTGAAAACGTAAAACAAAAAGAAATAATTTGAAGGAGGGAAAGGAAGTAATGCAAGAAACACCTGCAACATTTGAACTTAGTGAGGTCATTCAATAGATGGGTGCCCTAAATTCTATGTTGAATAACGGTGGCTCTGACAAGGAAGAGAGACAAAACATTAATAGGGATCCCAAACTCAGTTGGGGTGCACATCACATAGATTTTGTGGTTTCCTTGTCTAAAATATGAATGCTTCAACATGGGGCACACACAAATCAACAACATAGGGCCAGCCTCAACTATGACATACATCAGATAAACAACATAGATTACCTATCCAAAATGGGGTTGATCCTATAAGGAACATACATGAAATAATGACACATGACATAGACTGACCCAGGGAATGCATTAGATAGGCAAGTTGTCTACCCTATCAAAAATGGAATGTATCTGGTAGAAACTAGTGTAAAACATAAGCACAAGGCCCAAATAGGGATATAGCACACATCAAATAGACATTGTGGCTTCCCTATCCAAAAAAATTCAACTCAGTGCTATCATGCCATAGAGAAGAACCCAAGATTTGATGTCAATAATATCGTGCTCTCTATAAGGAACAAGAGCTAAACACTAGAACAGGGCCTAGACTCAATCATGACACACATTACACATTCACCCTAATTAGTAAAGCATAATAACAGGCATTTTCTAGAAAATCCAACAAGTTAGGCACTAATATTCATCAGTGGTGTCTCCATAGTGGTTTTAGTGTAATGTGAAAACCATTTGTGGACATCAACAAATGGGTCAAGAAAATAGGGTCTCCACTATGTATATGAAGTAAACATGGAAAATTAAGGAGTTGTGTTGAAAATTTAAGTGACCTTGAAAAAGAATAACTGAAGGAAACGATAAGGTTCTTGTTTTTCCCATGTGAAATGTGTTAGGAACCCCCATTACACCCTTGTGGTATCAAAAATCTTGGTAAAGCCATAATTCATTTTTCTTCAAAATGGGGTGTGCATGCACAAATATCAAATAACTAAATACCTACAAATCTAATTTTAGAATATTGAAGCAAATATGAGTGATCACGATCTCATGTTGCTCATATACTCACACTAGTGAGGGGTTGGAAACATGGAACAAGAGGAGATGTTATAGTGGTAGTTCCACTCTACCTTGCTTGAACCTTTATTGAGAGGAAAGAAACTATTCTCTCATAGGGTCGATACACTTTAGGCATGGTCTAAAATGTTGTCCTTGCAGCTTCGTAGGTCTTCCTACAACATTGTATCATTCACTCAAATCTTACATTCCATTTGAATGGTTTCTAGGGGAACATATTTATTAAAGTTAAGGGTTCCTATTATTACTATTTTAACAAGAGAACATGATTGCCCTGCATGATGCTCTAATGGAAAACCAAATAGTGGGTCCATGTTGGCATGATAGAATATGCACCCAAAAGGCCCCCAACCCCCATTGGACCAGAAGCAGCCCACCTACTGACAGGGAACAATATCATAGCAACCTTCTATCAAACTTAGGAGGTTGAATGAAAACTAGGGTGTTTGATAAGCATAATCCTTTCTATAAGAGTCTTCAAGACACATTTTAAGGTAGTGTTTTTGACTGGAAAATTCCCAAAATGTGGAACCATGAAAAGTGTCCACACATATTCTAGAACATTTATGACCATGATTAGATGACGTTGAGATGACTAGTCAATGTGGATGGTGTGAGCGTTAAAGGATGGATGACTTACATATGGCCCACTTGTTTGAGCATTCTTGGCATGGACAACTAACAATATGCCAGGAAAGAGGTTGGTGAGAAAGATGAGGTGTAATTAATATAGGAATCTAGTTTTTTATGGTCTAATTTGACTTTAGCTAACCAAAGTCAGGGTTGGTTGAGGAAAGATTAAGCCTCCTAGGATAGGTTGTACACTAAATAGGTGCTCGGTCTGGCTTTGTCCCTTCTCAGAATTTATGTTAGGTGAGGTGGGTTTTAGACCCTAAGTTGTAAGCCTAGGGACATATCTGTATACACGATGACTTAGGCATGGGAGTATCTCTGGTTATACCTAGATGACAACATAAAGCAATGTTGTCCTAAATGAAGAACTCATAAGCGGGAAATTCATCCAAGTCAGAGGACTTTTTGTATGTGGAATTTGATATTTAAATCTACAAAGATGATCTATAATAATTATATATAGGGTCATATTTTGGAAATTCAACTAGTGACTTTATCAATTATGTTGAACATTGAATGGTGTCAGTATATTTGATTATGAATCTAGTATTAATTATCTTGGTCATTTACATATATTTAACATTGCATTTGAATCATTTTCATATCCTTACATCCATCATGAAGTTACTAGGGAATTTTATACATTCTTACTAATTTCTCTCTAAGTTTACCTTTAGTGCCTTTTTCCATGATTTTGATGACTATTATTATGCTCATAATTGATCTCTAAATCTATTTTGATATTGGATATTGGCCATATATCTAAATTAGTTTAATTACTCTCTTCCATGGTCACTTCTCACTACATTACTCATTAGGAAATCTAATTAAGAAGACCCCAAAATTGAATGTCAACTACTTGGCCTTGTCTAGATGAGTTTTGAAGCATAGTCGATGAATCTATTCATGATAAGAATTGGAGTATTTTGGTTGGTAGATAATAATTTTTTGTTTTTTGTGTCCACTTGCCAAAATATTTTTATGGAATGAACATGGGGTCAATCAAAGTCATAGAAGGAGTATGATTGACTGAGAAAATCACACTTTTATTGGGAGAGTATGACTTTCAAATCTGTCTTTGGGGTTTTATGTTTCCTTGTTGTAAGGCTTTGAGATTGTGAGAATATTTCTTGCATTTGGAAGTCTTGTGATATAGTCCATATAGTATGAGGGTTTTGAAATTGAGTGCTAAAAATTCAGAGGATTATTTATGTTGGCATCAAATCCATGTGGATAGATCTAGAGCTTTTATGTAAGTCCTGTCTTATCAAAAAATGCTTGAAATGCCTTTTAAAGGGATGCAAATTAGTATCTCAGACATAGTAAATTTGAACTGAATGGTAGGATTCTAAGTGGTGCACACGTCTAGCAAGAGTATGTGGCCAGACTTAGGTGTTCCCTGTCAGAATAAGTGTTATCATTTCAGGCCAAAGGTGTGGCACCGCTACACCTTTTCAAAATTTGTTGCCTCAAGAGGCACCCATCAAATATTTGCTACCCTCCTTGCATGCTTTAAAAGTGTCCTCAAGGTTAAGATAGGCTAGCAACTTCAGAGTTCATGTCCAACTTTGTTTCTACTATCAATCTATCACAAATAGAAGGTGGGAAGTATTTCACGCTTCTTTCTAGAACAAATGGAGTGCCCTTTCTTTGCTACTATTCTCGAATCATTCCAAGGAGAAGTTGTGGTTCATTACTGATTGTTATATTGTTGTTATTGAGTTGTGAGATTGTAATAGATATATGTTTTACATGAAACATGTATACAAGGAGATATATAGGTAACAAGGGATAGTGCGGTTGGCAGATCAAAGTGTTCCTAGATGATGAGACCCGGTTTGTGACCACCAAACAACCATTTTTCAATTTTAAACCCCTTGGGCGTCAGGCCTCCACTTCAAGTTGTGGGAGAGGATGGGGAAATGTTTATGTCTTGATCCTATACAAGGAGAAATGACAAATACCAATTATATTGGACATTAATGACTATAATAAGGTCACAAATCTAGTTTCCTTTTGAATTTTTGCACAATGTGTATCATTGGTCTAAAATATTATACTAGTGTAGGTGCATATTATTTAGGATTGTATGAGGATAAGACTTGTTTATACATGTTCTACTATTCGTAATGATTCTCTATCATCATATAAAAGTATCTATGTACATAATAAAAATATAGACAAATCAGAAACACCGTCTGAGTTGGTGGTTGTTTCTATTTTTGGTATTCATTTTTCAACATTCATCTTGTTAGTGTATTTTTCAAGAAAAGATATCAAGATATATTACCCATTAACTATTAATTAGCATACTCTAACTTCAAAAGCAATGTTCTAAAACAAAATACAACTGTGATCAATTTCTATTCCCAATAATTTTTCCTCGTGTGCTTCAACATTAGTCTCTCATGTTATAGAAGAGAAATGTATTATTGATAGGACATACATATTGAGACATTGTATTTCAAGGAAGATGCATTAGATGGCTTCCAACATTGTAATTGGACATATTTTATCAATGAATATTTTTTCATAATATGAAACATCCAACTCAGCCACTCTATTATTTTATCCTATATACTTTAACGAATACCAAAAACATCAAAATAACTCTAATCTCCATTTATCTAACCCAAATGCACTTCATTTTGGATCTTCATAGAGGCATCATTATTCACTTTCATAAAGTTAACAGAAATAGAAACCCATGATAAGTTTCTCCTTTAATGGGTATAATTTAATATGAATGGTTCAATAGAGAGTGCCCTCTATTAGAAGTTTCCCACAAAGAAGTTTGCATAGAACTATTTCCCTACTTGTTTATTCACATATTTACAACAAGATAAGTTGTTTTAGCAGAAACTCTATCACAATTTGCTTTCATCTACAACCTATTACAAGCATCCACATAGAAGATTTGAATCACACTACTTATAGGGATCATAACCAATGACAAGCTACATGGCTTACTAATATCTGTTAGTTTCTTTAACTGATAGTATAATCTATTACTTAGGTTGTTATTTGATTTTTTAATGGTAATAACTGGGCTGAATTTGAAGCCAACATAAGCCACACAAATGTGTACTAAAAGAATTGTATGTTCATTAGACAAACTGTGAGAAATAAAGTGATTTGAATTTTTCCAAGTATTTACTTTTGGTATATTATCTATTCACTCTTCTCCATTCAAAAATCTAGAGATCAATAGGATTTGACCTTTCTTCTACCTCACAAATATATGGATTCATTCTTGGAATCTGAGCTCTATTTGAGAAGAATGGAAATGAGTGTTGCTTCTATTTTACCCACTCCAGTAAAGGTTAATGAATAGTGTGTTGCTCAATGTTCTGTCAATTGCTCTGGCAGGGCTTCACGTATACTATATCAAGAAAAAGTCTGAAGGAGCAAGCATATCTAATGTTTACCCATATGAAGTCAACATGAATGTTTTGTAGTATTGTATCAGTAAATCTAAGCATGACCCACTTTCTCTACTATTAGCTTTAGAGTTGGGCATTATTCATAGGAGGCTCACTTGATTGATTAATGGATGGGTATGAGGTACCTCTGTCAAACCTAACAAAGGATTCAACTAGAGCTATAAACATAAATTTAGAATTCAAGGCATGGTTTCATACAGATAAGCTTTTCATATGATTAATAACAAGATCCTTATCCCTTGATGTCCCCAAAGTGGTACTTGGAGCTGACACATCCTTTGACATCTAGACATCTCTCAAGAACTAATTCCAAAAATTGTCTAGGTGGGTTAATACCACAACACGCCACTTTCAAAAAGGCACAACACCTTTTTTTAAGTTTATAATGGAGCATATACTAATTTTTTATCTACTTGGTACCACTGGTAGACGTGTCGATAACAAGGAAAAGGTTTATTATCTTTTGAATAACATTGAGACAAAGTATGATATATTCACATTATTTATGATGAATTCTCTTATTCCTCCTTATATGGAAATGGTTTCTCTCATCAAAGAATATGAAATCAGGAAATTTTCATGTATATTAGTTGCAAATCGAAGTATCACTCTTTTAGGTCAATGAGAAGAAGGTTAGTTTACTGGAAGTGTAGATAGGTGATTCAGTAATTGTCCAAGAGGTCAACAATAAAATCAGCCAAATCATTCTTTTATATCTTGTGTTCCTAATAATGTAGAAATATTAGTCAGTTATCAAATTAGTCAAGGACAACCATTTAGATCACAAGGGAGAGGATTTCATCTGAGATCTTGATAAAGTAGTAGTTTCTCTATAGAACAAAAGTTCATTTTTGCTTATATTTGGAAGAGAAGAGGACATTAAACCTTTAAGGTGTTAATATACATTCAATAAAACCTTTCATGCCCAAGAGTTTCCTCAAATGTTATCAGAGAATGGAAAAGTTGTAGCTATTTTTAGGCTAAATGATTATATATTTATTGTACTAAATGTTTACTTTGGGGCTTCTAATCATCTTACATCTATAAAAGGTATTTGAAATACTATAATCTCGTACATGAACTATGACTTTATTATGGTTATTAATGGAAACAATCTTCCAATTGCGAAAGTTGGAAATACATTTTACATACAAAATACTCCAATTCTTATCTGAAAAAATGATAGTGGTACCCCAATAAAAAGTAACTTTCCCTAAGTTTTCAATCTTACTAAATGTTTCCTTTCTATCTTCTCTTTTTCAAGGACATATTTTTTATCAAGCGTCTTTACACAAGGGAACTATTGGATCATGAAATATGTATAGGAGGCATGTACCAAATAAAATATGCATAAATGACCTCTTATACTAAAGGAATTGTTCAAGAATCTAGGAATTCTTCAGAGTATGTTACCTCCAATAGAGAAAGTTTCTTCTCAAATAGAAATAATAATATGCATGTGAGTGTTTGGCAAAAAATTGTATGTCATGTTAATAATGTTTTTTTCAACTTCTCATTAGTCATTGCAACATGTCTTCTATACTAGAGATGTGTTCCAATTATTATATCAATTAAAGTAAACAAATTATGTATATCAATGCATATCGAAGTACAATATTCCTTGAGAGGAAGCCAGTTGTGACTTGTGGAGAAAATATCCTATATTTACATGCCAAATGTTTCTATGATGTTATCTATTTGTTGATTATTTTATTGTATATAGTTTTATCTATCGTATGTAAAAGAAGATTAAATTATATGAAATATTTCTTAAGTTTCATGGTTTAGTGTGCAATCAATTTAATGTAAAGATAAAAATCCTAGAAATTGATTAGGGAGGTGACTCTCTCATCTCTAACATGACACAGTTTACTGCTCAACAAGGTATTATTCATGAAGTTTCATGTCCCTACTCACATAAATACAATGTTCAGGCTAAAGGAAAGCATAAAAAGGTTGTTGAGTGGGGTCTTGACATTTTAATTGATATTGGTGTGCCTCTAAAATATTGGATTGAAGCTTTTTCTACTTCTACATTTCTCATAAATAGACTTCCTTCAAAAGTTTAGGATATGCATTTAGCATTTGAGATACTCTTTTAGACTTCACATGAATATTTGGTTATAAGAACGTTTGTAAATATCTATTTTCCCTATTTCAGGGATACCACTACACATAAACTTAGTCCTCGTATAGTACCTTGTATTTTCATGGTCTATAGTGATGTCTTTAAATGGTGTTATTGTCTACATTACATCTCAAACTAACCTTATTTCAAGAAATGTTGTCTTTAAGGAAACCATCTTTCTTTTCAAATATATCATTCCTTCTCATTTTTCTTTGGGTGAACTTGCAACCTTTTTCATAATGATGTTCTTGTACTTAGATATGAACATGCTACTTCATATAGTATGACATATGGAAATCGGGTGAAGGGGGTTTAAATACTATGTTGTCTTCCACAACAAATGACTACAATAAACAAGACTCGTCTATTGGCAGCACTATAATACTACCTCAAGTTACATCATTCAATTCTACTATAGTGTCAGACTCCTTCATAAGTACTTCTGATAATACACATCCTATTGTGACTTGTGCCAGGTTTGTTTTTTACAACCCTTACCTAGTATGCCCTTCTTACTGGAATCATTTTCTCTACATCAAATACCATGAATTCAATACTTAAATCAATTGAATTGTTGTATGCCAAGGTGAATGAACCAAATACTTTGAATTTCAGCTCCATATAGAGCTAGTTACTTGAGTTGATAATCAAAATTGTGTAGTTCTTAAATGGGTATGCAAAGTAAATCCAATTGCTGATAACTAAGTTGAAATATACATTGCATATTTAGTGTCCAAGGAGTTTACCTAATAAGAGGGTGTGAACTACTAGAAAATATCTATTGCAATAAACTATCCTCTTTGTTCTCAATATTGTTTTTAAAGAAGATAAAAAAATATTGTTGTTAGAAATAATTGGGAGTTAAGACAACTTTACATCTTCAATGTCTTACTTAATGGAGTTGAGTGAATAGGCATTCATGGAACAATCTCTAGGTTTTTGTATATCGATTTTTATCCTAAAAAAAATTTCCATATTCAAAAGTCTATATATAGAGTCAAGAAAGACTTACACGCCTACTTGAATAAGTAGAGTGATTATCTGATCAATTATATTTTTCATTAAACAACTGATCCTTTTTTTATCATCATGACAACATTGTCATATTTCATTTTCTATTTTTTGGCGATATGATTTGAACAAGTAATGCTACCACTACTCTTGAGAAATCTATAGTTGCTAATCAAGACACATTACAAATCAAAGATCTATAGCTGCTAATCAAGACACATTAATCAAGTCACTATCATACATAGGGGTTGATATGTCTCAATCTTAACATTCTTGTGATATTATTTCTTAGGTAGGTCTGGTCAATTATAACCATGTCTATACTAAAACCACAAAGGATATTATTTTAATTTTTCAACTTAATAATTCTTGTTGAAGATTCAACATCTTATATGATTAGTTAGTAGTCTCACATACATAACCTCGATATGACTAGAGATTCAATTTGCATTGGATCTAGTCCGTCAATTCATGTCTACCCCAACTACTCATCATCTCAGTTTGGTAAAATGAATACTATGATATGTTAAAGTAATTGTCTTAATTGCTTTGTGTATTAGATATTCACCAACACTCAATGTCACCTCTTATTGTGAAACTAATTGGGTAGGGTACTTCATTACTAAACAATCAACAATATGCTATTGCATTTTTCTTGGCAACACATACATATCATTGAATTCAAAGAATCAATCTACTAGGAGTAACTCCATCTTAGAAGGTGATTAAAAGATTCCTCCAATGGCAACTGCTGAGTTTAGTTGAAAGCCCTCTTTGATTAAGAAATTACTTGTTTTCTTCCCTCAAATAGCTGCATTATTGTTCAATAATCTAAGTTAGTTGCACATATAGTCAATCCCATCTTTTGTGATCATTTGAAACATGTAGACATTGACTACCATTTTTATTCAAGAGAAGGTATCTCTTGGTCACTTCAAAACTGAAGATGTTTCTATTACTACTCTAGTAGCTAACATCTTTACCTAAGCTTTACCAATACCACATCTTCTATTATTTTTTGATAAAAAATCTCTTGATTTTATTTCCACTAGTTTAAGAGCAAGTATTAGAAGAACCACTCGATAAATGTCAAATCACATTATTAATATAGATCATGGTTGATTACAAGCTACATGGATAAGTGATTTAAGTTAGTTTTTTACTATTAGTGTACATAGATTGTTATTTAGTTACTTTAGTAATTAACTTATCTAAAATATGGATTTTTGTATTGTCTTACATGAGAGTTTCCTTGTTTGTTTCATAAAAGGAATTGGTGTGAAACGTTCATATCTGTGAATCCTAAATAAACATCCTTCTTGAGTTTACATAAGTTATTGCAAGAGTCCCAATGCATTTTTCATTGTCATTTGAATTTTCTTAATGAAGTTGAGATCATTAGTGATAACGTTTATAACATTATCTGGGATGCATAGTACTCCCATCATATAGTGAGGATGATCTTGTATGAATTCTTTGTTAACAATGTTCTATTGATTCTATTTCTGTATTTAGATTTTTTTGCCAAAATCTCTCCTTTAGGCTCCTAATCAAAGCTCTTTTGAATTTTCTATAATCATTACATTTTGAAGGTTATTTTTGTACAAAAAATGAGGTTAATATCCAAATATATTCTTGCGGGGTTGTTGATAATGAAGTGAAGAGTAAGTTTGTATCCAATGGGCTTTGGAAAAAGAGTGATTAACTCTTTCATGAAGGATACCTTTGTTTCATATAAACTTGTATGATGCACATACAATGGAAGAAAGGCCAACTTATGCACATCCTTATATCAGAAAATAATTCTTCATATATTCTTGTAAGATGAAATTATCTATTTAAAATTAACTAATTCAACACATGTCTTATAAATATTACTACCTAATTCAGACAATATTTTAAGGACACTCAATTGAATGATCCATTCATGTATATGAGGTACCTCAAGAAAAGATGACCAAGGACTAAACTAGAGCTATCATCATCAATTCACATTCCTAAGCATGGTCACAAACTGATAAGGTTTTCAATTAATGGATAATAAGATCCTTATCCCTTGATTTACTAGAGTGTTGGTTGGAGTAGACACATCCTTTGACATCTAGACATCTCTCAAGAACAGATTCAACATTTTTCCATGTGGAGATTTTTATGAGTTTATGTCACAACATTACTACATCTATAAAGGTACTAAGCTTTTGTATAAGTTTATAATAGGTTTACACTCATTTTCAATCAGCTTAGTGTCATTAGTAGATGTTTTAATGAGAGGAAAAGGAGTATTATCTTTTGAACAACATTGGGCCAGATTATGAAACAATCACACTATATATGATGAAGCCCCCTATTCCTACCTATCCTGAAATGGTTTCTCTCATCAAAAAGTATGAAATTAGGAAATTTTCTTTCCTACATATTGCAAATCAGATTCTTTCCTTTGAATGTCAAAGAGTAACAATTCAATTTACTAGTAGAGGAGACATGTGATTCAACAATTGTCCTAGAAATCAATAATAACATCAACAAAATCAGTCTATCAGATCTTGAGTTTCTACATATGTTGCAATATTAGCTAGTTATTCAACCATTTTCAAGGAAAATGTTTCAATGTACAAGGATTAGGATTTCACCCTAGTGTTCTACCAAACAATAGTTTATCTCAAGCTTGACATTTTCCTTTTTTATAGTTTTGTAGGAGAAGAGTACATTAAGCCTTTAGGTGTTGGTATAGATTTAATAACTCCTTCACATCCAAAGAGTTTCCTCAAATGTTCTTAGAGAATGACAAAGTTGTTGTTAGGTTGTCTGATTACACATTAACTGAATGAAATGTTTACTATAGGGATTCTAGTCATCTTACATCTGATCAGAGTATTTGTAGTACTATTATCTCTTACAAGAACAATGACTTTAAATGGTTGTAAAGGAAACTATCTTCCAATTACTGAAATCAAAAATACTTCTGTCATACAAAATAAACATATTCTTCTCCAAAATTTTGTAGTGGTACCCCAGATAAAAAGAAGCTTTGGATATGTTTCTTAGATTATTCAAATATTTCCTTTCTATTTTCTTCTTTTTCAAGGATATCTTCTTTATCAAGCATCTTCATACAAGGAAAATATTTGGTCATAAGAAATGTAGAGGAGACATGTACTTGTCCAAATATGCATTAGTAACCACTCGTGCAAAAGGATCTATTCCAGAATCTAAGAGGTTATTAGAGTTTGTTACCTCCAACAAGGAAATTTTCTTCTTAATAAAAAAAATAATGCACTTGTGAGTGTTTGGCATCAAAATTCTAGGTCATATAAAACATTCTTTTGTCCAATTACTATATGTCATGGAAATATATTTGATACTAATAATAAAATAGAGTTGTATTCTAGTTATTAGAACACTTTACATACAAAATTTCCATATATGAATGTATATTGGAATTATACTATTCCTCTTAAGAAAGTCATTTTTAACTTGTGGGCAAAATGTCTTATAATTGCATACCAAATGTTTCTATGATGGGAACTATTTATTGATTATCATACTTGATATAGTTGTATCTATTTTCTCCAATAAAATTTTGAGTTCTTTGAAATATTTCTTATGTTCCATTCTTTAATAAGTAATCAATTTAATGCAAGTAAAACAAACCTAAAAATGATGGGGGAGGTGAGTATCTCAATACTAATATAACATGGTTTACTTCTCAAAAAGGTATCATTCATCAAGTGTCATGTCCCTTCTAACTTCAATAAAATGGTCAGGCTGAAAGAAAGCATAACAAGGTTGTGGAGTTGGTTCTCGACATTTTGATTAATGTTGGCTTGCCTCTAAAATACTAGATTGAAGCTTTCTCTCCTGCTACCATTCTCAAAAATAGACTTCCTTCTAAACCATACAATATGCATCCACCATATGAGATAGCTTTTGAGAGTTCACCTAAATATATGGTTCTAGAAACTAATGTGAATCTCTATTTTCCCTATTTTATGGATACTACTACACATAACCTTGGTCCTCTTTCACTAACTTGTGTTTTCATGGGATATAGGAATACCTATAAAGGATATTGTTTTCTACAGTAGCTCTCAAACTATCATTATTTTAAGATATGTTGCCTTCAATGAAACCAATTTTCCTTTCAAAATTAACATTACTATTCATATTTATATGAGTGAACTTGCAACCTTTTTTATCTAAATGATATTCTAGAATATAGCTATGAAAATGCTACTTTATCTAGTATGACACATGTAAGGTTTAAGGCAGTTTCTATACTATACCATCTTCCACAATGAATGAATGCATTTTATTAGACTACGTTACACTACCTCAAGTTCCGTCCTTCAATTTTATTATTGTTTATGACTCTTGCATAAGTACTTTTAGTTTTGTTGATATTGAATCACATGATCCAGACACCCCTGTAAATAATACACACAATGTCGTGACTTGTTCCAAGATATGTGTTAATAATGCTAGTACATAGTATACCCTTCTTACTGACACCATTTTTTCTACACAAAAGACTTTGAAGTCAACACGTAAAACACCTTATTGGTTGGATGCCATGCTAAATGAAGTAGCTTCCTCGCATTTCAAATCCACATGGAGCTAGTTTCTTGACTTGATAATCAAAATGTTGTAGGTTCCAAATGGGTATATAAAGTTAATCTTGTTATTGATGACATAGTTGAAAGAATCATAGAATGTTTACTGGCCAAGAGGTTTACCTAATAAGAAGGAGTTGAATACTAGGAAATTTTTAGTCCACTATTCCAAATCTCTTATTTTTAGAGTTGTTCTCACTTTTTTTATTAGAGATAATTGGAAATTAAGTCATCTTGACATCTAAAATGTCTTCCTTAATAGAGTCCACTAAATAGGTGTTCATGCAACAACCTCAAGGTTTTGTTAATAATTTTTATACTAACTATATTTTCCATCTTCA
Organism: Alisma plantago-aquatica; assembly: GCA_963693085.1. NCBI lineage: Eukaryota > Viridiplantae > Streptophyta > Magnoliopsida > Alismatales > Alismataceae > Alisma > Alisma plantago-aquatica. The sequence continues at coordinate 751,352,396 of OY856409.1, forward strand.
AAAATATTTATATGGACTCAATCAAACCCTACGAGCCTAGTTCAATAAGTATACTATTTATCTGATCACCTATGGTTTTTATGGTACACCTATGATCCTTCTATGTTTGTTTACCATCATGAAAACATTTTCATATCTTGTGTTCAATTTTTTTGAGGATATGATTCACACAACTTATGATACCACTACTCTTGAAAAATTTATAGCTACTCTTCAAGACATTTAAGTTGAAAGATCTTAGTTATATGAACTACTTTCTAAGGATTCTTGCCAATACTATACATTTGTGCTTTATTTATTTAAAGATAAATATGTTTAAGATATTCTTTCTTATGCAGGTATGGTCGAGTGTAAACATTCATGTACTCCAATCATAGAGGGTTTTATTCCATTTTCTAATCCTTGAATTCCTATAAATGATAAGTTGCTACTCTCCCATACAAAACATTGATGTGATGAAATGTTCAATTGAAAGTTGATATGGTCAATCAAATCATGTTTCTCTCAACTTCTCATCATCAATAGTTTGGTTAAGAAAATACTATGATATGTAATGGAATCAACTCATTTGGTTAATGTAATAGATCTTCTTCATCCCTTGACATAAATCCTAATCTAGATGCTTATTGGGTACGGTACCCAATTACTAAACCATCAAGAATAGGGTATTCCATTTTTCTCGACAACTCATGCACATCAAGGAGTTCAAAAAACAACCCAATATTTCTAAGTCCATATCTAAAAATGATTATAAGAATCTTGCCATGGAAACCACAGAGTTAACAAAGGTGTCCTACTAGTTGGAGGAATTTCTTGTTCCAATTCCTCGAATAGATACATTAATGTGCAATAACCTCATTTTTTGCATATTATAGTCAATCACATATTTCATGATTATTCAAAACATGTAGATATTGACAACCATTTTATTCAGGAGAAGGTAGCTCTTGGCAACATCAAAAATCATGATCTTTCTACTACTACTCTAGTATCTAACATCTTTATGTAGGATTTTCTAGCCTCAGACCTTCTATGGTTTTTGAATAAACAATGGCTTGATTATCTTTCCACTACTTTAAGAATGAATATTACAAGCACCACTCTGTAAGATTTATAACATAATTTTCACATAGATCATGGATGATTACAAGTTTCATGGATAACTAATTTATGTTAGTTTATTTAATAATAGAATCTTTGTTACATAGGTTGGTATTTAGTAGTTGTTGGTAACTAACTAAATTGAGTTTTGAGCACACAGATATGTATTAAAAGAATTGTATGTGCATTAGACAAACTATGAGGAATAATTGTGATCTGAATCTTTCCATATATCTTCTACATCTCTTTTCTCTCTTCTATGTTTGCATTCTTCAACTCAATATATTTTCATCTTCATTTTACTTCACTAACCTACAAATTCTTTTGAAATCTAGCCAATTAGGTTGAGGAAGTCGGGAAATGAGTTATAGTTGAATACTCATATTTCTTCTCTACTAGATCAAATGACGTGTATGCTTTCAAACATTGAGTTTCATGTGCCCCCCATGAGAAGAAACTAGATTACACCCATCCTACACATAATGAATCTTGCTTTCATATGATTATTGGTAGGTAAGTGATATTTTGAATACTACTCGATAAATGTGTCTTCTTTGGTGGTAGAGTTCCTCTCTATCAATGCTTCCATGTTGAGGTTGAATATGTTCAATATTTCTTAAACCTATTAGATGAAGTTAGGAAGGTCTTAAATATTGTAAGGACTTAGTCTTTGTTGTCTTACTATTGCAAAAACTAATATTTCCATGGTTCACTATAAGCACATATCAAAACAACATAATTATACATGCCGATACATGTCTGTCAAATTTATTTGAACAAAATATGCTCTTTTTTGAAGCCAAAAGTTAGTTTAGAGACTAATTGTATAGTGAAAACCATTGATCCATCTCTAGTTGTCTCTTTAGTTATCCAATATCTATTAATGTAGTATTGAAACTAGTAAACTACACAAGATATATTCCATATGGAGTCTTTTCACTTTCACACCAAAATTTCCAAACAAGACACATAGGCAACCTTCTTTCTAATGTTTCCTTCATACTATAATATTTGCAAAAAAATATATTAAAACATGGGAAAAACCAGGTTATCACATCCTTACCCTCTTATAGGAATTTTGTCCTCAAAATTTGACTAGTCATCTGAAAAGATACTATGAAAAATTTTCCTCATATATTAGTTATCCAATATCATGAAGTTTTTATCTTTTATTTATGTGGTAATTCCTTTTATTTCTTTAATTTGTGCCATTTATTTCTTTAATTTGTGCCACAACGAATATTTTGCAAAGCAATTAGTGTCATGCGCCATAGTTGGGCCATGGGTCAAACGCATGTCACAAAGTATTATTATATTATTTTTCCATAATAATATTGGGGAAAATATTTTATCAATTAATGCCTTATATTCATATAATTGAATTTCAAAAAATTGAGGATATGAAACTCAGACACCCTTAAAAGAAATTCGTCCCTAAAATTGAAATCTAGTAAGCTTCAGGTGAATGATAACTTATCTTTGTTTCAAACTTTAGGATTAGCAACCCTACTTATATATTATGATATCTTTTTATTGATATATAAATTCCACACATTATTACTAAGATTGTTACTGGATATCAAATCAAGGTTTACCCACATACTTAGTATTTTCATGACATCATTTCTTGATAATTAGATTTTTGAATGTGACTTCAATTTAACTTCAGGATCACCCTATCACGTATGTTTCCAACCTATTATTCATTTATTCATTATGATCGTTAGCCACTTTCTTGTCGTCTCTAGGGGTACATGTACTTTATGTATTGATCTCATCCTTATTCATCTAGGGAGTGTCTCTCACATTCACCAGTTGGGAAACATTAACATCTTAAAGGTGGCCAATCTCTTGACACATGGACCTCCAACAAACATAGTTGTTACCTCCTGACAAGATGGTGTTGTGCATTCATGAATAATCAATTTCTCATCCCATTGGTCCCATGTACCTTTCATACTTCTTACTTGACCTTAGTATTGACTTAGGGTTCTACTCTTCCCAATGGTTTATCAACATCTCAATATTTTCATATGTAGTTATTTAAACCAGATTTCCCTCATTGTATATGAATATTTTAATTCATTTTGTGTCCCCTCATTGCACTCATGGTAACTTTCTCTTATGGGCTCGATCTCATACTGGCAGCCACTTCCATAGTGACTTTTCCTCATGCTCCTCAGAGATGGCATACTTAGGTTCAATGAATCATACTAAATTTATGTTATATCATATTTTATATTCTTAAATCTCCACCATTTAGGTGACAGTTAAGGTTACCTCAATCTTTAAATTGATTTAATCAACTTACCTTTCTAGGGAAGGTCCTAACCTAGGGTTTCCTCTTGGCTCATAGGTCGATGTTAGGCTCTTTTGACACAACCCATCCCTATAGGTCTAGGGTTTTTCCTCCCCTATAGGTTTGTTTCCCACTCTTGGGTTGACCCACCCCAGCTTCGGACACTAGCCCTAAAAGTTGAACTAGGGATTTCATATCATTATTTTTTAATGCAAACTCAATAAGGAATTCTTATTTTAACCTTCCCTCTTTTATCATCTTTTCTTAATGGTGTGTCCTCTCCAAAGCGAGCCTTTTTACCGGGATCCGTCTCTAAGGGTTTGGTCCCTACAGTGGACATCATTAATCACCATGTGATGACTCGATTCACCCCACACTCACTCTTTAACTCACCACAGATTGATACAAGGTTTGAGCACATCCATAAAATATGTTATTCATTGATTGCATATGTTTAAAATGTTTCTCATTAATTCCTTTGTTTCACATGCACATGCATGGGAGACAGAGTCACCTAACCCATTTATACATTCTATATTATAACTTCTCAACTTTTATTTGCTCAAATTGTGTGGTACACCCTCTCACTGGGAGTACTCATACTCACTCACTGGGAGTATTCCAATAACACACCCACTCACTAGGGGGTACTTTTAATGGCTTACCCACACACTAGGGGTAGCAGACCCACTCACTAGGGTTATTATTTATTCCCCCCATTCCTCCTGAGATAGAATTAGGGTGACAAAAAGTTATATTCATGTTTTAATTTTCATGTATAACCCTTCATTATTTATTTTTCTCATGCATATTCAGATTCTATCACATGCATCATGCATGAATTTGTCCACATTCATGCATGGGAGTGTAAGGCCCCTAAACTTGCTTAATGAGTTAAATAAGATTAATTATCATAAATAAATTCTTATAACCCTATTATAACATTGTGATATGCTTTGAAATCATAAGACAAGCTTAAGTTATAAATTTGGTCCAATTTGGACACTGGTTGAGCAAGTTATGCAATTTTATGCACATTTTGGACTTTTATACAATTTACCCAATTGTGAGGTTTTCTTTGCAATTAATCATTGCATTATGTTCCTTGTATATTATATCATCATTCTTGATCTTGTTCAGACCTGAGGAACCTATTTAAACCTTGGTTTGAATTTGTTTTCTCTAAGGGTATTTTAGGGTTTACCCCTTCATGGATGAGCTACCATTAGTAGCTATCAACTAATGATTTATTTGATTGGGTGGTCAATTCGACAAAGGAAAGCTAAGAAGGTTTATACATATTTTTTGGGGATCTGGTTATGTGTGTGCTTGTATATTCTTAATAAATTAAGGCCATGGACACTTGGATAAATACTAGAACTTCAACTTTTTCTTTTCCTTTATCTTAAAGTTTCATATACTTATCCCCAAGAACTAAAATGAGCAATTTTCTCCCCACCACTTCCATCCTTCTCCCAACTTCATTCTCTCTATATTCTTCTGTGAATTTTCTTATCCAAGGAAGAATAAAGTGGGGACCTTCTTGGAAAAAGGATCTAGGGTTGCAATTGACTTCCTTTTAGGGTTTAAAAAGCTTCCTTCTAGTGATCTTGACCTAAAAGAGTAAGAATCCCCTTCTTTCCTCCATTTATTTCTTTATTATCCTTCCTCCTACCTTTCTATAGGTCAGAACCTTGCTGTTTCATGGTCTTGCTCCTTATGCTTAGGGTTTGCGCATTTGATGAAGAAAGGTGCTAGATGGACGAGTTCACAGATTATGATTGCATTTTCTACCTTAACTTTTCATGTTTTCTTATGTTTGGGATTTTATCTTCTCATTAGAGGCAAGTTTTATAACTTGCTCCACGTTTAAATCTTACCATAAGCTTTCTAGATCATGTTCATGCTTGAAAATAATGATCCACGCATTAAGAAGCCATGCTTGACTTGGATTTCAATTTTTATAATATTCCCTATTCTTATTTCAGTTATAGATGAACCTGTGATCATGTGTACATTATTCCTAAGGTATAATATGACTTGGATCAGGTTGGTTTGACAACCTATGGTGCTAAGAACCTATCAACCAATGGACAATTTTAGGGTTTTAAGCTGATTTCTTTTATAAACCCAAGACTCGATGATGGTACCATTACAACAACCCTATGGTGTTGTCTTCATGACAACTAATGGTGTAATGACCCCATCTCCTGGTAACCCCCACTTAAGGGAGACCAAGAGATCAGTGTTGTTATCTAATAACCCGGATCAAAGGTTCGACAAATAATCAATAATAATTATGAAATTCTACTACTAAACTGAAAATTGGTATAAAATAAAAACTTTACTTACCTTTTAAAAGCTGGGATTTCTAAACTTCTATCCATGAAGATACTAATCTAACTAATCCTCATGTGTACGTTATTTATTATTTAGTTCCACATATGCGACTTTACTGTTTGTTCTTTTCATTTGTACCTAAAACGCCGACAAACAAAACGTCGGTCATCAAGAAGTTGGTATGTGGGTGAAACAATAATTGTGCAACTATGTTAACAATGTAGTCAACCAAATATCATTTAACATCCAAGATTATTTTTTAAGCAATACTACTCAATCCTTGCCTATTCCATATCTCTGTACTGTCCCTGGAGTGGACATGGATACTACCTCTCTCATATGGTAGATCCTTACCCCCATGGTCCTACCACACATGTAGCCAATTCCTAGGGTTATGGAGTTGCATGGTCCTACCCAAGGGTAGCCCAATCCCTGACTCATTATGACTTGATGGACCTACCCCATTGGTAGCCATTTACTAAGCCATTTAATGACCTGATGGACCTACCCCATTGGTAGCCATTTAGTAGGTCAATCTATAAAGCTATAGAGGGGACTAGGATCTGAGCTAGTAGGCACATCTCTTATGTGATAGTCATATTCACATTAGAATTTGCATGAATTAAATGCAACCAACAGTTTAATTCAAGTCATTGATAAAACCTCAAAAATCCTCGAGAAACTAATTTGGGATATTCATAGGCTTAACCACATACCTAATTTGATGATTTCAGAATCATTAAGCAAATCCAACAAAGCATGCAATCCAAGTAATTCAACAATCACATAATTGCTGAAAAGAATATGTACTCTATTTATTACACACTTTATCAAGAACCTACTTTATTGACTTGGATTCACATTCTAGGGTTTCTGTATCCATTTTAGGGTTTCGTTTTGCAATTAGGGTTTCCCTTCATCTTTTACCATATTAAACCCTACTTTTATGTGATTACTCATAAACCCTAATTATCTCATCTATTCTTCAACATTAAGGTTATCTTAACAACATATAACCCTATTTTCATATTACAGGCACATTAATTATCAATTAAGCTTCTTTTTCATTAAATCTACTATCTTATCCTTTTAATCCATGACAAGATCATTATATGCATTTATCATCAATTCAAAATTCATTATGGTGTAATTAACATATGAACTCAATTTTCCATTAATTATACCTTTTATTCATGAGAAAACCCTAATAACAACATTTAGGGTTTCTATCTATAATTATGAACTTTAACACTTAAAATAGATTAGAACCATCATATAACCACATACTTTCACATCTTTCAAATTATATGTGATATAATCCTCTTTTACCCTAAATTAGGGTTTCTAAATACTTAATCATTCTCATATGGGGTAAAAACCCTAAATCATGAAATTTTACATCTACATCAGGTTTGAATCTAACATTATCATTCAACAGGTTATTAATACTTCCATTAACCCATTAAGCATACTAGATTCAACCTCTACTCACAAATAGGGTTTTTAACTTAACTTTAATGCGCTTTTCATCAACTTATTGTACTTTTGCAATTAGGAATGAAATCAATCTTTAATATCATTTTTATTGGATTCCTCTTGTTCTCGCAATCAAAATTCATATATCAACTTGTCATCCGAGCTATGAATATTTAACTATGATTTTTGCAAGAAAACCTTACCAAAGCCAATGATAGGGCGCCACGTCGCCATGTTCTCATGCAATAGCTCGCTTGACTTAGAAACATGATGAAATGACACGATTACCCCTCGCTTAAGTTGAGGTTTCTTCAGTCTATGGATGGAAAAATCGCCCAACTCCAACTCTCCTTCTTCAACCTCCAGAACGACTGCCGCAACAGCCCTAGTCGCGGCTTGCGGCCCTCCTCCTTTCTCTCCTGGACCCCGACGACCACAGGGAAGGGTCCCTCCACCTCCGGCGCTCCTTGGCGCACCCGTGGATGTCCAAAACTCACGGCCAAAGCCGCTAGCCTACTCTGGCTAGGTCCGTCTATGCGGCTGACCTTGCAGCACCTCTAAAGCTCTTGCGTCCAGGTTAGAGCAGAGAAATGATCGCCAGGCTTCCCTCCGGTTGCGTGGGTACTTTGAGCCTCCAACGGATCAAACCAGAACCCTCGAATGATCCAGGGATAGAGCTATACCCTTGATTAGGGTTTATACATAAGGAACAAGAAGTAGAGTGTGGGATCTTTCTCTCTCTCCCTTGGGCTCAAACTAGGGCTGTACCCCTTTATATAGGGTGAGTATCCAAGCCCTAAGACGACCACCTATTTTCAACTAGTTCTATTTTCCAATAGGAATCAAATTCCTTTATGGAGAAGGAATTCTTCTCTCTCCTATTTACCTTCTTGATATTCCTTATAGCATGGATAATTAGAAATACAAAAATCCAATTTCTTATTCTCTTTAATCTTTCTTTTTAAACCATTGGCAAGAATTTCCAAATTTCCTTAAGTAGAAAATACTACTCCTTTAACAAAACCACAAAAACCATTAATAAAGTATTACATTATTCTCTTATTTTTCTTTATCGGTATTTTCTCTTTCCCCTTTCTTCATTGGGACTTCTTGGATCCCAAGAAACTCTATGATTTCGAAATTCCTTCATAAGGATACTTATTATCCTTCTTGATGCATCTAAATGCATTATTTCTCATTATCATGGTTATTTCTTTATAAAATATTTCCGTTTTTAGGATTTCCCTTTATTTCTCTTTTATTTTCCTCATTGATATTTCTTTTATCATTAGAAATCCTTGGGACACGAAATTCCACAAAGGATAACTCAATTATACCTCTTGTCATTATTTTCATTTTCTTTCTTAATAAAGAAATACTTAATTGATCTTTTCTTTTCTTATTGCACTCTTTATGCAACTTTGGACTCCTTGGAACCAATGGAAACCAAGAGGCACAAAATCCCTCTTTGGATTTTCCTTCTATAGGTTTCCACATTTTTCTTTTCTCCAATATTCAATTATTCAGTCACTAATTGAATTTTCTTGTTATTTGGGCCCAATAGCCAATAAAGCCCACAATACAAACATCAAGGCCATTGTAAACAAAATCCATTTATTCAAACCATATTATATCATTATTTGTTCAAATATCCTTAATATGAGAAATTACATTTCTCACCAAATAAACCCAAAAATTGTGGTTGTAACATCCTTCCCCTCTTATAAGAATTTTTCCCTCAAAATTCCATCAATCAAGCAAACAAACAGGATAAACCTTTCATATGTCCATCATGGCTCCCATGTGGCTTCACCCTTTCCATGGTGCTTCCCAAGAACCTTCATCATCTAATATTCTTCCATCTAAGTTCTTTTTCACCTTGGTATATCATACCCTCATAGGTAACTCAGGACATTTCAACCTCTCAAAAGTTGAATAGTTTCAGGGCTCAACAAATGGCTTGGGTACCCCACATAGTGCTCTAGAACAGACTCATGGAAAACATTCCACATCATGTCATCCTGAGGGGTAAGGCTAAACACAACCATATCCACCAATCCATCTCAAATGGACCCATATATCGGGGACTCAGGTTTCTCAGTTGTAGCTCAGAGGGGTCGGATTTTCACATCACATATTCTCCCACAGTGAAATGCATGTCAGTCTGCTTTGCATCAACTTGTGACTTATGTCACCACTGGGCTCTCTCTCAGCCATTGCACGATCAAGGTGACTTCATATGCACACACTGTGGTTCTTTTCTGACCTTCGCGAGGCCTCCTTCACCAACAGCATCTTAATGAAGTGGTGACCGACACAACCTCCTTCTAGAACTTCTTTCATCCCGATAAATGCTATGGTGGTTAACATCACATCTTAAGAAATGTCTCTTTATATCACCATGGACAAGCACACTTGCTCTCATCAGACCCTCTATTCTGGATCATACTAACCATTAGTTAGGGGTGATAAACTATACTATCATCGAGTTCTTCTTCCACATCATGGAAGTGAACCTTTAGGTCATACTCAAGAACTTTTGAACTCGTATCACGGTGTAGTTGAACCATCTTCTTTCTTAAGTAGTTAAACCGAATCTGTCTCATGACAGTACTCTTCCTTTCTCATGTTATCTAGGTAAGGCAATCTACCATAACCCATATTGGATCTCGACCTTCCTTGGTCCAGGGGAGACTCACAAAATCCACAGTGATGAACTCCCATTCCCTCACGGGATCTCTTTATACTTTATATCCATGCAATGGGTTACTGGTGTTCGTCCTTCACCCCCTGGCTTGCATGGCCGCATGCCACATGCAACATCGTCTTAAGCATCTACAGTACTACCGTCACTTACTATCTTCGTAGTATGGTATATGGTGATCTTAAAATCATGATTTCCTATATATCATGATTCCTCAAGATCGATTCCTCAGAAACCCTATACCACTCTCATCAGGGTTTCATTACCTTCCTATCCAAGGAAGTGTATCTGAGGTTCTACAACCATCCTTTAACACCCAAGGACTAGGTTGGCTAACTAAACAACCATTAACTTGATTAACCGCTATTGATACATCTAAGTGTTAGCCAAACTTATCTCTTTTTCTCAACTAGAGCATTCATTATCGCCTTTCATCCTCCATGTATTATACTTATCATCTCACCTCAAACTCTATGTTTATCTTCATCAAGAAACTCTAAGCTCATCCACCTGGTGATCAAACTCAACCTTGTATAACTTGCAAATTCCATGAAGCTTATACTAGGAACATCCTTACAAGGTGATTATATAAATATTTGTATCGTTTGTAACTGTCCATGTATCATTCACTCCACCAGGGCACATTATCATCTCTGTCCTCATTCCTTATAGCAACGTTCCAACTCACATCATCTTTACCCTTGATGTATGGCATGCATACTGTCCTATCTCTCACTCCCATAACAAGAAGAAATAAGCATTTGGTGGCTGTCCAAACACAAAGTTCTTCCTATTCAAAGAGTAGAGATGGTACAACCCACATTGCCAGTACACCTTCAAATCTAAGTGGAAATGTGCAACTTATGTCTCAACATCACAATCATCTCGATATCAACGTTACTTCCATGGAGAACTGGTCTCAAACCTACTTGGGTTCCTACACAATCCTCGGTCATCTCCTCTAGGTCTATAGGGTGCCGACACTTTTGTGGTCATCCCTCTTCCCTCCGGCATCAGAGAGTGCCCTACTCATTTGCCCTTTGGGTCCCATGATTTTATGAAGGTGATCGATCTCCTAACCCATGGCCCTCAGACAATGATAGTTGTTACCTCCCGACCCTATGGTCATGTGCAACTAGGGAATTAGGCAACTCCTACTTCCATCAGCCTTATCCCTACCTGACCCTAGGATAGACTTTTTTTTTGGTCCACTGACCCTAGGATAGACTTAGGATTCTCTTATAGTACATGTTCAACTTAGAACCCTACCCAAGCATTCATCATCTCTCTCCGCATTTACGACTGACTTTCATCCCTTCATAGGGGTCATGGCAGCCTGCCTACCTGGGTCAGGCCCCATACCAGTTACCTCCATGGTAACACATCCACATGCTCTTAGAGATGGTTATCTATGGGTCTACAGGTTCATTCTCATACCATGTACTTTTCACTTAGCTTCTCAAGATCTTATGAAACCTCTTTAGGTTAACTTAAACCAACAAAATGGGTATGCGCCCTACCAAAGGGTCCCTCTCCCAGGATGGGAGGAAACTACACCTTGATAACAAAGGTTACAAGCGTCCTTAGGGTTTACATTCACATGAGCATGCTTAATCCCACAACTACTAAGGCACAAGCATACCTACTAAACCATTCTAGGTCACACTTGTTCTCATCCTCAACATTAGACCAACTTAGTTGTGAGGGGTTCATCACACGTACCTTTAACTTAAGGGGTTTCTTTTTCCTCTACACATGCTCGAAGCTATAGAGACTCAAATCTTATCATGAGCATCGGGTACACTGCTTCCCCTGTTAGGCCTAGAAACCCTAGGTCCACCATTGGGTGTCCAACTGCATGCTCAATCTCTTGACAACAAATTATGCATGTCCAAGTTATGTCATGTTCTCCCATGATCCTTTTATATGAGCAACACCTCAAAGTTGAGTCCTTTGTAAGGACAACCAACTAGGTATAATGCTTCACAACTGATTACTTAAACCTCCTCAGGGTCTAAGCACTCTTTATCTTATCCAGCAGGTAATCACTTATACCATAGATACTAGAAGCATCATCCTCTCTCTAGGGTTTGGTTCCTCTAAGGACACCAAGATATCATCCATCTCCGGGGATCAAGAACGAGGCAACCATTATCATCCACTTAGGTCGCATCATCCTCAACTCCCCGTTGTTCGTCATGTCTCAGAATCTAAGCTTCCAACCTTCTTGCTTGAGTCCCGCTTCCTCTCTCTAGAGCTAATTCCACATCCAACCATACTACTAGAGGTCCCTTCTCCATGAAGGCTCAAGCTCACAAGCATACCCCTATGTGGGTGAAGCCTATGTTCAACTAATGTTTGGCTAAAGATAATGCCTAGCCCTTTATGCTCATCCCATAAGCCATCCATCATGCATACTGACCAGGGTTTCAAACTACTACCATCCACTGACATACTCTTGGTGCAAGCTATACCCTACCTGCATATTCCCATAGGGTTCTATAGGTTCTTCTCTAACTTCATCCATGAAGGAGCTACCCTTTTCTCTAACATGCACGACCCTTTCCCGAGTTGGGTTGCCAAAGGTGCTAGGTCATCCAACCTCTCATGGCTCGTATGGCAATCCAAAGGCATGTCCAACCAAACACCTGGTCAAACCATGACATCATGTCATCTCTCTCTCTAACCTTCTCTTAGGGTTAGGGTTAACATCATCCTCAAAGTATGTGCTAGGTATCTACTTTTAATGGAGGTTTCTACCTCCAAGACTTACCCTCTCTACTCATCCTCCTACCAAGGAGGTCTATCCTCAAGTTTCTCCTGAGGGCCATGACAACTCATGTCATACGACCTAAGCATGTATTTGTTCTATAGTTTGCGCTTAATCTATTAAGCTTATGTCCATGACATCTTATTTACAGGCTTTTCATTAATTTGGTGGAGGATTCCATAAACCTTATTAACCTTACCCATACCTCAAGAGGGTGAGGAGAAGAGAGGAAACCCTAATCCTTAAGGTCCTTAACCGAATTTGAGTTGAGAAGGGATGAACAAGATGAGAGAGTCCTAAAGGTATCTTATTTCGAGTCATATCCTAAGACATCAGCCAGGCAGTCACACAATCCAGGAGTCCCCATATTCCGACTAGCGGTGCGGAGGAAAATATTGCCAACCCCGGTCATGATCCTTTTCTAGACACCTCTGTCTTTCGGATAATCCTCTAGTAACTCCCTTAGGTTCTAAAGAATTTGTAAAATTGAATCATTATTAAATATTAATTGCGGAATCTATGCTCTGATACCAATTGTAATGACCCCGTCTCTCGGTAACCCCCACTTAAGGGAGACCAAGAGATCAGAGTCATTATCTAATAACCCAGATCAAAGGTTCAAAAAATAATCAATAATAATTATGAAATTCTACTACTAAACTGAAAACTGGTATAAAATAAAAACTTTACTTACCTTTTAAAAGCTGGGATTTCTAAACTTCTATCCATGAAGATACTGATCTAACTAATCCTCCTGTGTACGTTATTTATCATTTAGTTCCACATATGCCACTTTACTATTTGTTCTTTTCATTTGTACCTAAAACGTTGACAAACAAAATGTCGGTCAGCAAGAAGCTGGTATGTGGGGGAAATAATAATTGTGCAACTATGTTAACAATGTAGTCAACCAAATATCATTTAATATCCAAGATGACGTTTTAAGCAATACTACTCAATCCTTGTCTATCCCCTATCTTTGTACCGTCCCTGCAGTGGACATGGATACTACCTCTCTCATATGGTAGATCCTTACCCCCATGGTCCTACCACACAGGTAGCCAATTCCTAGGGTTATGGAATCGCATGGTCCTACCCAAGGGTAGCCCAATCCTTGACTCATGATGAATTGATGGACCTACCCCATTGGTAGCCATTTACTAAGCATTTAATGACCTGATGGACCTACCCCATTGGTAGCCATTTACTAGGTCAATCAATAAAGCTACAGAGGGGACTAGGATTTGAGCTAGTAGGCACATCTCTTATTTGATAGTCATATTCACATTAGAATTTGCATGAGTTAAATTCAACCAACAGTTTAATTCAAGCCATCAATAAAACCTCAAAAATCCTTGAGAAACTAATTCGGGATATTCATAGACGTAACCACATACCTGATTTGTTGATTGCAGAAGCATTAAGCAAATCCAACCAAGCATGCAATCAAAGTAATTCAACAATCACGTAATTCCTGAAAAGAATATGTACTCTATTTATTACACACTTTATCAAGAACATACTTTATTGACTTGGATTCACTTTCTAGGGTTTCTATATCCATTTTAGGGTTTTGTTTTGCAATTAGGGTTTCCCTTCATCTTTTACCATATTAAACCCTAATTTTATGCCATTACTCATAAACCCTAATTATCTCATCTATTCTTCAACATTAAGGTTATCTTAACAACATATAACCCTATTTTCATATTACAGGCACATTAATCATCAATTAAGCTTCTTTTTCATTAATGCTACTATCTTATCCTTTTAATCCATGACAAGATAATTATATGCATTTATCATCAATTCAAAATTCATTATGGTCTAATTAACATATGAACTCAATTTGCCATTAATTATACACTTTATTAATGAGAAAACCCTAATAACTACATTTAGGGTTTTTATCTATAATTAGGAACTTTAACACTTGAAATATATTAGAACCATCATATAACCACATATTTTCACATCTTTCAAATTATATGTGATCTTATCCTCTTTTACCCTAAATTAGGGTTTCTAAATACTTAATCATTCTCATATGGGGTAAAAACCCTAAATCATGCAATTTTACATCTAGATCATGTTCGAATCTAACATTATCATTCAACAGGTTATTAATACTTCCATTAACCCATTAAGCATACTAGATTCAACCTCTACTGACAAATAGGGTTTTTAACTTAACTTTAATGTGCTTTTCATCAACGTATTGTACTTTTGCAATTAGAAACGGAATAAATCTTTAATATCATTTTTATTGGATTCCTCTTGTTCTCGAAATCAAAATTCATATATTAACATTTGTCATCCGAGCTACAAATATTTAACTATGATTTTTGCAAGAAAACCTTACCACAGCCAATGAGAGGGCGCCACATCACCTTGTTCTCATGCAATAGCTCACGTGACTTAGAAACATGATGAAATGATGTGATTACCCCTCTATTAAGTTGAGGTTTCTCCAGCATACAGAGGGCAGAATCATCCAACACCAACTCTCCTTCTTCAACCTCCAGAACAGTTGCCGTAGCAGCCCTAGCCGCGGCTTGCGGCCCTCCTCCTTCCTCTCCTGGACCCTGATGACCATAGGGAAGGGTCCCTCCACCTCCGGCGCTCCTTGGCACACCCGTGGATGTCCAAAACTCACAGCCAAAGCCGCTAGCCTGCTCTGTCCAGGTCCGCCTATGCGGTTAACCTTGCAGCACATCTGAAGCTCTTGCGTCTAGGTTAGAGTGGAGAAATGATCGCCAGGCTTCCTTGTGACTGTGTAGGTACTTCGAGCCTCCAACGGATCAAACTAGAACCCTCGAACGTTCAAGGGATAGACCTATACCCTTGACTAGGGTTTATATGTAAGGAACAAGAATAAGAGCATGGGATCTTTCTCTCTCCCTTGGGCTCGAACTAGGGCTTTACCCCTTTATATAGGGTGAGTATCCAAGCCCTAAGACGACCACCTATGGTCAACTAGTTCTATTTTCCAATAGGAATCAAATTCCTTCATGGAGAAGGAATTCTTCTCTCTCCTATTTACCTTCATGATATTCCTTATAGCATGGATAATTAGAAATATGAAAATCCAATTTCTTATTCTCTTTAATCTTGCTTTTTAAACCATTGGCACGAATTTCCATATTTCCTTAAGTAGAAAATACTACTCCTTTAACAAAACCAGAAATCCCATTAATAATGTATTACATTATTCTCTTATTTTTCTTTATCGGTATTTTCTCTTTCATCTTTCTTCATTGGGACTCCTTGGATCCCAAGAAACTCTATGATTTCGAAATTCCTTCATAAGGATACTTATTATCCTTCTAGATGCATCTAAATGCATTATTTCTCATTATCATGGTTATTTCTTATTAAAATATTTCCTTTTTGAGGATTTCCCTTTATTTCTCTTTTATTTTCCTCATTGGTATTCCTTTTATCATTAGAAATCCTTGGGATACGAAATTCCACAAAGGATAACTCATTTATACCTCTTGTCATTATTTTCAATTTCTTTCTTAATAAAGAAATACTTAATTGATCTTTTCTTTTCGTATTGCACTCTTTATGCAACTTTGGACTCCTTGGAACCCAAGAGGCACAAAATCCCTATTTGGATTTTCCTTCTAGAGGTTTCCACATTTTTCTTTTCTCTAATATTGAATTATTCATTCACTAATTGAATTTTATTGTTATTTGGGCCCTATAGCCAATAAAGCCCACAATACAAACATCAAGGACATTGTAAACAAAATCCATTTATTTGAACCAAATTATATCATTATTTGTTCAAATATCCTTAATATGAGAAATTACATTTCTCACCAAATAAACCCAAAAATTGGGGTTGTAACAACTGGCCAGTATCAAAGGTGTCAGATGATGGTGACAACCTATGGTCACCCCCTTAGGTCAGGTTTTGGATCAATTAGAAGTTTAATGATCAACCATTAAGTACCCTATTGATGTTATCAATGAATGATGACATTAGCTTAATATTTGATGTTGATTAATGAATATAGTGTTGATCTAACAACCTACAGTGATTTAATGGTCACTAATGATGGTGGATCAGGTCTCTACAACCTTTTTTGAGTTAAGCATTGTAGTTTTAGTATAAATTAAGCCTTGGACCATTGGTTTCTTGGGTCATTTGATGCAATGGTCAGACCTATACTCTAATTGATGGTTTTAACATATGAACTTGACCCAACAGTCAAGATCTAATGTTTATTCCTCCAATGAAGTGGAATGATAGCTAATGTATTATGTTGTTCTTAATAATGTGATTTATATGGTTTCCTTTATATGATCAACTTAAGGAGCTTACTTGTTGATAATGAATGGCTTGTTTTAAATGAACAATTGATTGTGGGTTTTATCCTACTCTCAATAGAACCCTTATTATTGTTAATCAAAGGATGTCTAGGGTTAAATGTTGACTTTTATAGATCACAACTCAATAACTTTATAGATTATTCATTCAATATGTTTACTTATGTAAACAACCAATGATCTTATCTTTTAAACATCCAATTGTTTTGGGTGACATAGTGGTATGGATATATGGGTTGAAAGATGATGGAACAAATGGAGGGTTACGCTTAATAAGATAGTCTTACCTATTCACTCATACTAATAGAATGGATGATAATCATATTGTGTTGATATGTAACCCTAATGAGGAATATCTTGTTATACCTAGCTTTAATATAACTAAATGATGGTAATGAATAATACAATCATGGAGTACTCTATTATTGTTGTTGCAACCCTAGTATGCTATAACCCGATGGTTACACCTTGATTTATGTGTGGGTTCATACTTGAGAATAGTATGGAATATGATGGCGATGCTTCATCTTATGCATCCATGATCCAATGGGGATGTCGTGAGTTAGGGTTTGGGTATATGTTTTGATTAGTAATATTGATACAATTTATATATCATGTTGAACCTAACTCTAATGCAAATAGAGAAAGATGAGTATTCATTTTTAACAATATTATATGTTGGAATGATGGTGGAATAGGCTCCTTAAAATGATTGTAACATTAATATGTTAATTGGGGGTTATCATAGACACATGGTTGATACTTTCTTTTTCTTAACATGTGCATTATGAATATGACGAGGGTTAATCATATCTAGATTCCTTGAATATTGATGTAATAAAGGAATGTTATTAATGTTAATATAACCCTGCTATGATTGTTTATGAATATCTCCTAGCTCATTAATGCATTATTATGTTGATCTAGTGTATTATATGTAAGTGATGTTGTTGAGCCTTGTTATAAGGCATGGAAAGATAGTGATGATTTTACAGGGAATAGTATGATGGTCTTAGTGACCTTTGGGCATGGTTGATCCCTAAATGAGGTGTAATCCTCTTGTGTTGATAGGGTAGATACCCTATGATATTGTGAAAAGGATTTATATCCTGTGATAGTATGATGGGCTTAATGACCTTTGGGCATGGTTGGACCCTAAATGAGGTGTAATCATCTTGTGTTGATAAGGTTTGATACCATGTGATATTGTGAAAATGATATATATCTTGTGATAGTATGATGACTAGTGTGGTCTCATGAATGGCAAGCGAATAGTACCATGTGATGATGAGATGAGAAATTATGTTTCGTACATTTGATATCTTTTAAAATTTGTGATATTTATATGCTTGCTAGAAGTGAATTAGGGTTTGTATGTCAACTTGTTTGTTGCATCCTTAAATCACCCAATTAACATAACTAATCAAGTGAAACTCTAATGATGTAGTGCCCTTTTCCATAGATTCATGTGAGTGTCAGAACTTCCCAAATAGTGAAATGAGTATTCCTAAGGGAAATTTGGAGCACATACTATTGAGTATGTGGGGGTGGCAAGTTGAGGATATATCCTTGCCTTCCATAATGCAGGTTGTGGAGGATGGCTATGGTCATGCCTCATACATCTGATGTGCTTGAGAATGGTGGCGGTCGTGTCTTGGTTATTATATATGTAACAAGATTGGAGGACAACTGCGGTTGTACCTCAGATGGTAGGGTATGGGTACCCACCTCCTTTCCCTAGAGCTGAAACCTGTACCAAGGATAGACTAGGCTATTAACAACTTAACTTTACATGTCACTGTGGTGGATTCGTACTGATTGGGGGTAGAGAAGATCTTAGGAGTCCGACTCTTCCTATATCTTGTATGGCACTAATTTCAAATTAGCAGTGGTCAGTTATATTTTGAGTGGTATCCTCAATTTCCTCAGGGCATAATAAAAGATGTAAGACAGCCATGTAGCATATCTATTTGGGGTTATAAAAAATGCTTCATATTAGATGAAAACCCTTGTTTGCTTGATTTTCACTAAGATCATGTATAGTACAACAAGAGATAATAGATATGCTTATGTTGTAGTTATGCTCATGTTGTAAACATACTTACGTTATCAAATATACTAACACTGATGGTTAAGATGTTGCTTCTAGATATGTTTAATACTGCTAGCCATGCCTATGTAATTAGAAATGCTTAAACTACTAATCATGCCTATGTAGTTCATTGTGTTATGATGTTAGTTTTACTTATGATATAGATCTATTCCCTTTATTTGAGATGCCAATATTGATAGTCATGTTATGTTACTAGACATATTCATGATGTCAGGGATGCTTATGCTACTAGATTGCTTGTACTGTTAGCAAGGAATATGATGATAGTCAGATTAATGATAATGATTGTTATTAGATGCAATTTGATGATATTTGAGTAGATATCTATCCAAAGAAATGGATTTATTTGTTATCTGTATATGCATTTGTTGCTAAGATGATTTGCTTAATTTTTTTAGTATACTTGAATTGTTCAATATGTTCAATTGATTATTAAATACTCCGACTACTTAGTTATCTACTATTCAAAATGTTGTAATCAATAAGTGTTGTTGGAGGTTATATCTCTTGATGGGACATGGGTCTCACCCTTGTGGTTCACCACATCTTTTTAGGTAATCAGAAGTGATGAAAACAAACATGTGGTAGCAAAGAGGAGCTATAGTAATGAATCTTTGAGAAAGTTTATTAGATGTCTAGTGTGTCCTAGAGTCATCCCTATACTCTCAAGTTTGGGTGAGGAAAAGTTTGTATATGGTGTTTCAAATGAATTGAACTTGTGTTAGCGTGTTAATGCTTGTTTGTGTGACATATATGAATATTGTTCTCTTGTGTATATATGTTGTGGCTAAGGAGATAGACTAATTTGTATCAAATTCTTGGCATAGTAGGGATACAATAAAGATATTGGGATCTTATGCAAATGTTTTTGAGCGAGTGTTTGTGACAACCCCAATTTCTATATACTTTCCATAATGACATAAACAGATATGCGTGCACTCATATCTTATAAATGTCAAAAGGGAAAATACAAGAAATTAGTGAAGTCAACTAAAACCAGAGATATGCCAAGATCTAGTTCACAAACAACAATTAATAGCCACAAATACCACCATTCATTAAGAATAAATAAAGTCATACATAACTTATTCGAATGGAGAGAAGAGATATAAATAGTTCTAAAGAAATAATAGTGATACATAGGATATTATCATCCTCAAGTACTGGAAAGGGAAAAACTACATCTATCATGAAGTAGATAAGAAGAACAGAAATCTATCTAATATATCCTCCTTGCTCATTTATTATGCCTTCAGGTACTTTGAGAATCTCTTTTACTCCATAGTTTCACAAGTTCTTTGTACCTAAAAATACGGGAAACAAAACACGAGTCAATAGAGTACGTGGTAGAAAAAGATACTATAGTATGGTTGCATAAGAAAAGTAGCTTTTGAAATCGAAACGAGATAAGCAGAAATCATATCTTTAAGCGAAGCGATAATCAGGTAAACATTTCTTTTAACATGCCATTTGATGTGATTGTACTACTTCAAGCACCTTTTCAACATACATCTAATGTGGGCCATAGGGAAGAAAAAGGGAGGAATACATTCATCTAACATGGGCCAGGTTACATACATCCATGTTAGGCACATACATCCAACATTAGGCAGTGCATGTAGCTACAATCCATCTAACCTTTCATCTTATATTTAGAGTTTTTGTCGGCAAAGGGAAAATACACTATAATGTTTCATCCAAGCACATTTATAAAGTAGTTGCATCCAAGTACAATACTTTAACAACCATGGGAAACTAGCCATATACATATAACCATGTACCTTCTAGAAGATCAGGTTCTCACAGGTTCCTAGATCAAGGGTTGAGAGAAGATCCTCTTGAAATATGAGTAACCCTATGTTACAAAATATCTTTATCATTTCTTATAATTTTAGGGTTTAGATCATTAGGGTTTAGATCCTTAGGATTTAGATCATAGGATTGGGATCATTAGAGTCATCATTAGGGTACTCTTGATCCTTGAGATCAGAGTTGACCAAAGGAGATTGATTAATCAGGTTCTTAAAGAGATCTTAGAAGATTAGGGTTTGATATGATGTTTTCAACAAGTATTGAAATAAGAAAGTCATATGCAAGAGTCTAGATATGATTCTTGAAGATTGATCATATGGGATTAAGGTGTCGAGATTCAGGGTTATTTAACTCATGTCAGGATAAAAGATATCAATATTTGATTAAGATCATCCTAAAGATAATCATATAACATTGATTAAAATGAGTTTAGATTACATTTTCGAACAGGAATGATCAACAGGGTCTGATCATATTTTATATGAATAGGTCTCGTTTTTCTGGTCAAAAGGATATATAGTTTTTCTATTTTCTGATGATCCTACTATTTTCTATAATTAATTGAAAATCGACCAATCAGGGAATTTCTAAGAAATAAAACGAAAATAAAAAAAGAAAAAGGGTCGCTGGTCTCGCGGATCAGAAGAGGGATCCGGCTACGCGGATCCTCTCCTTAACCCGTGAGCCAGTAGCAGTCAACTGGGTCAAAGGTGGGGGTAAAGGACGGGAATGCCCCTTTTGGGGTTTGTATCGCGTCGCGACGGTCGGGGCAGATAGGTAATTTTACCGGGTTGATTGTTAAACTCGTGCCCCCGAGTAGCAGTGAGGTCACAGAGGTGAGGGAAGGGGTGGCTAGCTCGAGTTGAGCTAAGCCTGGAGGAATGCAGAGGGTTGCATTCACTCTGCGGGATCCTTCCGAGCTCAACGAGCTCCAGATCATCGTCGGAGGTGAAAGATACCGTGATTTCCATGTTTACAGGTTAAACGAAGAAGAAAATGGAAAGTTGGGTTTACCTGCCCCTCTGGCTGAGATAAGTGGTCACAAAGCTCTGCGGAAGGTTGCTGAGGTATTCCTGATCCTCCTTCAGTCCTCAACAGGTTCCAACCTCACCGGCGGTGGAGCTCTTGGAGCTCGGTTGCTCGGCTTGTCGACCCGAGGCTCTGGGCCTTCGCAACACCAACTGGGGGTGGCGTTCGACTCGTCGGGATCCCGAGATGGTGTGATCGTCCTCAATTGAACGGAGGAATCCACCAGAGTGAGAGGGAGGTCGGGAAGCAGGTGAGAAGGGGTGCTCGAGGTGAGGGAGATAGGGGTGATCTCGGTTACAATTGAGGTACTAGCGCGACTAAAGGAAAGGTGGCGGAGCTACTGGGCTCTTTATATAGGCGTGGGGGGTGCTAGGAAGGGGAGCCCTAAATTGGTTGTCGCCGCCAGTGGGAGGTGCGGGAAAGCGGGGAACCGTTCTCCCTGATCCGGGGGAGTTAGGTGACGTGGTCACCACCGTTGAGCTCGCCCGGGTGAGAGGGAGACTTCCTCCAAATATCTCGCGAGGAGGAGGTGGGGTTCGGGCGCGAGGATCGTTGGAAGATCGGTTGTTCAGCGTTAGGCGGAGAGCGGGTCTTTCGGAGGTAGAAGACGAGGTCTTCGCCCTCGGATCAAGGATGGATCAGCGTGCACCTAAATTGGGTGGCTGGGATTAAATCCCAGTGAGTGCACCACGTCCAAGGTAGCCTAGAAGCCAGCGTGACAGATTAAATTGAATTAAAATGATACGAACTTGGTCCAAGTCTTTATGATTAAGAGAATAATACACGAAATGAAAATGGGTATAACTCCCAATTGGTTGACCCAATTGTTACCAAATTTTAGGTGCTTGCTAGTGAGGTCAAAGTGTACCGTGTGTACAAATTTGGTAGCAAACATCGATCTATAGATAGTTAAATTGAGCATTTGTCTCAATCATTAGTTTAGGTTATCAAGTAAACTAGGGTTTGCTTTCTTTTTGCCACAAGTGTTATTATAAGCTTAGTCATGCAATGATTAAATTGAGGGTAGTTTTGTCAACAATAACTTGAGAAAAGAAATAACAAGAGAGAGAAAATAAAGTAAAAACTCACTCCATCACAGTGTTGATGTTGAAATCAGCTTTAATTTACCCATTTTTTGGGTATGTTAACTAGTGATTGATTGTGCTTTATGTTTTGAGGAATCTTGTTTAGTGTAACGAGTTCTCACAGGGAGTTTGGGTGACATAAACTCATTTATATTTTTCTAATTTCTCTTTACTCTTATCCTAATTTGCATTCATATGCCTCTCCATTTCCTAGGATTAGGGTTTACTTTTTAGGTTGGGGACTACACAATCTACACCCTACATCTTAGGGTTCCAATGTGCTTGACCCATTAGGGTTTCCTAACCAACTCTAGCTCCATAAAGAGATACTCTCACAATGAAAACCCATTAAACAATTTTATTATCATTATCATTATTTCAACATTACATGTACATTATTGTTTACACATTATATGTACATCATTTCCTCATTACATGTAGATTATTATTTCCACATTGACATGTACATCACTATTTACATATTTCATGTACATTAATTGGTGTAGGATGCCCTAAAGTTACTTCTTGTCAAAAACCCTAACTTTAGATGAGGAGGGAAGTTCTTTTTTTGTCTTATTAAGTAAAGAGGATGAGAATTGGATGAATCCAGATGAGAAGAAAACCTAAAATATTTTACTTTGGGAAAAATCATTCAGATTTGACCAGGGTGGGATGCATGGGCCTGTGAGTCCTCATAATTCAACTAGCTTGTGGAGGAAACTTTTTCCATCCCTCTGGTCCTGGTCCCTTCTACACAGTATGTATTTAGAAAATGTCCTAATAATTCTATATTATTTATACAAATTACTTGAAATTATAAACTATTAAATATTGTTTTTCAAAATTGGGTGCTCTAATACCAAAAGTGATGACCTTATTTTTTAGAAACCCCAATTAATGAAGGCCAAAGGATGAGAGCCAATACCTAAACTTTTCCCAAGGATCCATATGTCAAACAAATAATAATAAATAACAAATAATTTCAATTAATTCGAAAACATTGTTTACAAGTTGTTCTTCTAGAACTTACATAACTTTCCATCTTCCAAATTGTATATATGAGAACTATATGAGAAGTATCTATCTAATCCTCCTTACAAGTTCGTTTTAATGCCTTCGAGTAAATTAATTTGTCCATCAAATTTTGATATCACCACATCTAGCATGTACCTAAAACACCCTTAAACAATAGCACGGATCAATATAACAAGTTATATAGTGTATGTGGGGTGCATGTAAAAGTGCAAGTAAAATAACAACATACATTCCAAAAAAATACTTGCAAATAAGAATTGTCATTGGATTCAAATAATTTTCTTTATGTAATACTAATAGTGGAATTATAATTGAACAAAATGTAAATAAACATCCAACAGTTTAGTTGTTCAATCATTGATCAACACTCTGAAAACACTGGAAAACTTATGTGGGTACTCATAGATGTAACCCCGTACCATGATGATGAGCCATGTAGATTATACAATTATACTTCACCACATCCAATCGATACAATCAATAGAGAAGATTCCAACCGTTCACATTATCTATGCATGTATGTAAATCCTAAAGTGTCACCATCACATTTATCACATGGACCCTATTCAGTACTATTCTAAGGTTTATGGTTTCCTTGACACAGATTTATCAATATTGTTATGCTTTGAAACTATAATCCCATGATAATTGAATTAATGATTTAAGAAACCAAAAATTATGTTAGGTGTTTCCTTGATTATTCCATCTACTATATTATTGTCTTATGAACACTATATCTGATTAACTTCATTAATAACATGGCAACTTAGGATCTTTAAACCCTACTAATTCATATACATAATCATTCTCATTTGAGACCTTAAGTACTATCAACACGGTCATCATTATTTTAGATCATCATTATATTAAACATTATCATATTATACCATAATTTGAGAGCATTAATGTATTTTACAAGTTAATACACCAATATAGGGCTTTTATACACTTATTACAACTTAAACCCATCTTTGCACTACTTTTGTAATAGGAAGGATAAGTAGACTCTGAAACTATTTTATTTGGAGTGATCTTGTTTTTTAATCGATTTTCATATATTACGCATCTTGTTCTGATGATCCTAGCAATTTCTATGATTTTTATAAGATAAAATGCATGTGAGCAATAAGGTGTAGCCACATCATTGTTTTGATGTATTTTCTTTTTCTAAATAGGTCAAAGCTCCATGAATGGGATTCCACCATGTTGGCACCCAACACCCATGTGGATCCAATGAAAAGGACTAAGATGCCCTTCCATCATTATACTGGACTCGGGCCAGCGTAGACCTTTCCCTTTCCTTCATCTTCTACCTTCTGATCCTCCTCCTCACGAGAAAGCTCCCAGGAGGGTCAACATTGACATTGGCCTCGTGTGTATGGATTTTAGAAAGTCGAGCATAGGCTTCACACCCTCTGCAAGACCTAGCAGAATACCATGTTGATCTCAACCATGACTGGCAAGAGCAATAATAGGAAGGAGAGGTGGGATTCAAATGGAAACAACCAAAGGAAAGATAGGAGAAGGTTAGGGTCATGGGGAAGGTCCCTCACATTTTGGACAGATGGGTCATGGCTTCTTCAGGTTCGTGTAATGGCCCTAAAATTATATAGGTAGAGGGCTAGCAGAGTGGGTTCACATGGCTCTCCACAGAGTTCATCCCACAACATGAAATTTGGGAAAAAAAACATTGTGTATAGAAACAAGGATACTTAGGGATCATTATGTTTGGTTTCCCTCTCTGGATTCAAGGGTAACCCATTTGGGAGAGAATGTGACACTAAGAGAGATAAAAAGACCCAAGGATGTATATGGATGAAGGAAACAACTTTTGAGCCATTGATTAACCATTTGATGACCATCAAGGCATGTGACACATATAACGGCATGAGATATATTTTTGATTCCTATTAAATGTATATTCACATTAATCAGTTAGTTTATTAAAACTTACAAAAAAAGTATCACTTTCAGCCATTCTCTAACATGTCCCAAATTTTAAAGGAAGACTTTAAATAATTATGCCTCAATGTTGGCTGAATTTGGTGTCACAAGGATATTTCCATATGCCTCTTGGCCTATTTCTTAAAAAATGAACCAAATTCATTTATTTCAAGAGGGTCCTTCTCCCTTGTCATATTTCCATAGGCTACTAGGAACATCCTATGCCTATGAAATTTTGTAGGAAACTCATTAAAGTCTTTCCAAGCCTTAATTGATTTTTTGGGATTTAGTATAAGAACTTTTATGCATAAAACTCTCTTTTATCATATTCTTCAAAATTTTACACACCAAGAGTGAAGTCGTTTTTCATCCAAATTCTAGAATTATCTTGTTTTTAGTATAAATTTCAAGTGTACAAAAAGTCTGACTGGTTTATTCTTGTTTGATGACTCAAACACTGTGTTTCCACTTATGGCTAGATAAATACCCGTCTAATTATCTAAAACTCCACATATATTATTTTCTTCTAGCAACATGCATATTATTCAATATTTTAGTTATTTAGCAAACCATTAATCCATTATCCTTCATTTATTCATCAAAACTCTCTTTTATATAGTATTCCACATAATCCTATATGTAATATACCAATTGTCCTTTACTTCTAGAAATCTCTTTATTATTCGATTTTCCTCTCATTCTTTGTCCAATATGTATTAATGGATCATTGAATCCAGTAAACTACAATAGATCTATTCCATATGTAGTATTTCCACTTCCACACCACAAATTCCAAACAAGACTCATAGGGAACCTTCTTTCTAATATGTCCTTCATTTTACAATATTTACAAACAAATATATTAAAACACGGTAAAAATCAAGTTATAACATCCTTTCCGTCTTATAGGAATTTTTTACTCAAAATTCAACAAGCAATCTAGGAAGATGGTATGAGACAATTTCCTCGTATATTAGTTATCAAATGTCACATGAAGTCATTGTCTTATATTTTAGTGAAAAATCCTTTTATTTATTTAATGTGTGCTACGAGGACCTCTTTTCAAAGCAGTTAGTCGCAGGGTCCTTACTTCGACCATGGGTCAAACCCGTGCCACTAAGTGTTCCTATATTTTTTCCATAATATTAATAGGGAAAGTATTTATCGATTCATGCCTGATATTTGTATAATTCAATTTCACA
The DNA here is from genome assembly GCA_963693085.1 of Alisma plantago-aquatica. Classification (NCBI taxonomy): domain Eukaryota; kingdom Viridiplantae; phylum Streptophyta; class Magnoliopsida; order Alismatales; family Alismataceae; genus Alisma; species Alisma plantago-aquatica. The sequence goes on from OY856409.1 coordinate 751,379,644, forward strand.
AAATTGAGGATGTTACATTCACCCCTCCTTAAAAGGAATTTTGTCACCCAAATTATAATCTAGTAATCTTAAGGTGAATGGTAACTCTTCTTTGTTTCAAACTTTAGGGTCACCAATCCTACTTTGATATCACTAATATCTTTCTATTTATATGAAAATTACACACATTATTACTAAGATTGGTACTTGAATTCAAATCAAGGAATATCCACATTCTTAGTATTTTAATGAAATCATTTCTTGATTATTAAATTTTCATATTTGATTTCAATTTCACTTGGGAATCACTCTCTCAAGTAGGTTTCCAACCTATTATATATTTATTTCCATATAAGGGTGAGGTAATACCTCAAACCCTAAGTCATTCAACTTAACATATTCATTCATAGGTCAATGTTTTAAGCATAATATATGTCTACCCAATCTCGCTCCCTCATAATAAGATGAAATATGTACTTGGTTGTAGCCCAAAAACAAACTTCATCTCATTCCAAGGGAAGATATGGTTTATGCACACATTATCATAAAATTTCATAGCTTATGTTGAATCATTGTCAACATGACTCTAAGCCATAACGTACTTTTTAATTCCAAAATATTCTTATATTTTTTGAGTTTCTAAACAACTCCTTTCATTATAGAAAGACTTCTTTTATCTTTTATATTTACACCTCAGATATTATGCGCCGTAACCACTTTCTTGATGTCTCTAGGGGTACACGTACCATTTGGAGTGATGTCATCCTTATGCATCTAAGGAGTGCCCCTTACATTCAACCATTAGGAAACATTAACATCATGAAGGCCGACACTCTCCTGAGATATGGGCCTCTAGAAAATATAGATATTATCTCCCGACCAGATGGTCTTGTGCATTCAAGAAAAATCAACTCCTAATCCTATTGGTGCCATGTACCTTTAATACTCTCGACTTCACCTTAGGATTGACTAGGTTGTAGTCTCCCAAGTGTTTATCTAGAGCATGATATTTTCATATGTAGTTCTATATAACAAATTTCCTCCATCTATTATGATGCTCATTATTCACTTTTTGTCCCCTCATTAGACTCATGGTAACTTTCTCTTCTGTGCTCAATCTCATACTATCAGCCACATACATAGTGACTTTTCCTCATGTTCACCAGAGATGGCATACTTTGGTTCAAATAATAATACTCAATATATGTGCTTCCATATTTTATATTCTTAACTCTCTACATGTAAGGTGATAGTTAAGGTTACCTCAATCTTTAAAATAATTTAGTCAACTTACTTTTCCAGGGATGGTCCTAACCTAGGGTGCCTACTTGGCTCGTAGTAGGAGGTTAGGATCTATAGCCACAACTCAGCACTATAGATATATGGTTTTGCCTCCCACATAAGTCCTTTCTCCACTCTCGGGTTGACCCACACCAGGTTGGGACAAATACCCTAAAATTTGAACTAAGGGTTTCATATCATCATTTTTTAATGCAACCTCAATAAGCATTTCTTATTTTAACCTCACCACCCCTATCCTCTTTTCTCAATGGTGTGCCCTCTCTAAGGGGAGCCTCTTTATGGGTGACCGTCTATAGGGTTTGGTCCCTACAAGACATTAGTCATCCCCATTTGATGACTCTATTCGCCCCATGCTCACTCTTTAACTCAGTTGAGATCAATACAGAGTTTGAGAAGGTTAAATTCATGAAATTTGTTATTCATCAGGTGCTTATTTTTAAAAATATCCTCATTGATGCCTTTATTTCACATACACATGCATGGGAGACCAAGTCACTTAACTTATTGATGCATTTATATTATAACTTCTCAACCTTTATTTTCCTAACCTCTATGGTATACCCACTCATTGGGGGTATTAATACTCACCCACTGGAAGTATTTCTAATAACATGCCCACTCACCAGTGGTAGAAAACCAACTCACTAGGGGTATTATTTATTCCTCCATTCCCCCAAATATAACATTAGGGCGATGAGAAAATTATATTAATGTTTTCATATTCATGTATAACCCTTGGTTATTCATGTTTCTAATGTATAATCAATTTTTTTCACATGCATCATGCATGAATTTCTTCACATTCATGCATGGGAGGTTGGGTAACATAAACATGTTTATATTTTTCTTATTTGTCTTTAATCATACCCTAATTCAGGTTCATATGGGTAGGGTTACTCTATCACCCACACCACTCCCATTTTCTAACATTAGGGTTTAGGGTTCGGGTTGGTAACTACACAACCTAAACCCTACATCTTAGGGTTTCTATGTCCCTTAACCCACTAGGGTTTCCTAACCAACCCTAGCTCCATCTAGAGTAACCCTCATAAGGTAAACTGATTATGCATTTTTTTTCATTATCATTATTTCAACATTACATGTACAGTATTGTTTCCACACTACATGTACATCATTTCCATATTACATGAACATCATTTCAATTTCACAAGTAGATAATTATGTCCACATTTACATGTACATTACGATTTCCACATTAAATGTACATTAATTGGAGGAGGATGCCTTAATCTGACTTCTTCTCAAAAACCCTAACTTTAGATGAGGTGGGAAGTTCATCTTTGGGTTTATTTAGCAAACAGGATGAGTAGTGGATGAATTGACATGAGAAGAAAACTTAAAGGTATTTTACTTCAGGCAAAATCATCCAACTTTGGCCAGGCAGGATGCATGGTCTCATGAGTCCTTGTAAGAGGACTAGCATGCGGAGGAAATGTTTTCTAACCCCTGGTCATGGTGCCTTCTATAATGTATCATATTTTGAAAATGCCCTAATAATTCTATCATATTTATACAAATTATTTGAAATTATAAACTATTAAATATGATTTGAGAAATCTGGAGCTCTGATACAAAAAGTAACGACCTCACTTTTCAGCAACCCCAATTAAAGAAGGCCAAAAAGATGAGAATCATTACCTAAATGTTTCCCAAGGATCCAAAATTTAAACAAATAATAATCAATGGAAAATAATTTCCATTAATTAAAAACAATGTTTACAAGTTGTTCCTCTAGAACTTACATAACTTTCCATCTAAAAATTGTACATATGAGAACTATATTAGAAGAAGTTCTATCTAGTCTTCCTTACAAGTTAACTTTAATGTCTTCAAGTAATTTTGTCTGTCCATCACATCTTAATATTACTTTATATAGCATGTACCTAAACTGCCATGAAATAAAAGAACAAATCAATATAACAAGTTATATTGTGTATGTGGGGTGCATGCAAAAGTGTACAAGTAAACTAACAACACATATTCCATCAAATTCTTATAAATAAGAACTATCATTTTATTCACATAATCTTTTCTTATGTGATACTAATAGTGACAATATAATTGACAAAAAGTAAATAAACATCTAATAGTGTAGTTGTTCAGTCTTTGTCAAACACTCAAAAAACACCAAGAAACTAATGTGGGTAGTCATAGGTGTAGCCTCATACCTCGATGGTGAGCCAGGCAGATAATACAATTATATTCATCACACTCAATCAATCTAATCAATAGAGAAAATTCCAAGCAATCACATTATATCTGCATGTATGTAATCCTAATGTGCACCCTCACATTAATCACATTAAAACTACTCAGTCCTATTCTAGGGTTCTATGGTTTCTTTGACATCGATTTATCATTACTATTATGTTTGAAAACCCTTAATACCAAGATTATTGAGTTAACGATTCAAGAAAAAAATCCATGTTAGGTGTTGTCATTATTATCCCATCTACCATATTATTGTATTATAAACACTAGATCAGATTAACTTCATTAATAACATTGCAAGTTAGGATCACTAAACCCTACTTATTCATGTACATGATTAATCAAATTAGAAACCTTAAGTATTATAAGCATGGTCATGATTATTTTAGTTGATCATTATCTTACATTATCAAATTATAGAATGATTTGAGAGCATTAATATTTTTATCAAGTTAATTCACAAATCTTGGGTTTTTATACAGTAATGATCACCTGAACCCATCTTTGTTATAGTTTTCGATTTTGAAGCAAAATTATATTATAAAACTATGTTATTTGGATTCCTCTCATAATTTTGATAATTTTCATGTATCTACTTGTCTTGTTCTGATCATCCAACCAATTTCTATAATTTTTACAAGATAAAATACATGTGATAAATAAGGTGTAACCACATCATTATTTTGATCTCTTATCTTTTTCCCCTTAGGTCACCACATTGTGAATAGGCTTCTACCATGTTGGCACCCCATGGACATGTGGCTCTGGAGAAAAACACTAAGTTTCCCTTCCATTTCTATATCGAACTCGAGTCTGCATAGACCTTTCCCTTTCCATCATACTCTACCTTCTGATTCTCCTACTTGCGAGCAAGCTCCTAGGCCCACCAACACATATGTTGACCTTGCACGTCAGGGTATTATAGAACCCAGCACTGGTTTCACACCCTCCATGAGATCTAGTTGAACTCCATTGTGGTCTCAACCACGACTGGCAAGAGTAAGAATAGGAAGGACCGGAGGGATCTGAGCTGAAAAACCATAGGTAGTATAGGAGAAGGTTAGGGTTGTGGGGAAGGTCCCTCACATTCTAGATATCAAGTACATGGTTGTTATGGGTTTGAGTGATGGTCCTAAGCTTTATACATGTAGAGGGCTAGCAAAGGGGTTCTCATGACTCTCCATAGAGTTCTTGCCTCAACTTGCAATTGGGGAGACACCCATCTTGTAAGGAAACAAGGATATTTAGGGATCATTATGTCCAGTTTCCCACTCTAGTTTCAAAGGTAACCACTTTTAGAGAGGATGTGATACAAAGAGAGAAAGAGACCCAAGGAAGAAAGGAATCACTGTAATATATTTCCTTTCTAGATGGAGGAAGGCTATGGCTTTAGAGCCACTAATTAACAATCTGGCCTCCATATCATGACATGCGACACGAAAATGGTTTTGGGATATAATTTTATGTCATATAAAATGTGACATTGACATTAATCATTCACTTTATAAAAACATGCAAAATGTGTATCTCTATCATCCATTAACTAACAAGTCCCAAAGGTTAAAGTAAGGATTTTAATGGTTAAGACTAAATGTAGGTAAGATTTGGTGTGAAAAGGACCTTTCCAGATGCCACTTTTCCTATATCTTCAAAAAGTAACTAAATTCATTTATTTCAAGTAGGTCCTTTCGCTTCTCGATTTTCCATAGGATACTAGGAACATGTGATGCCTATGAAATTTGGAAGGCAACTCATTAAAGTTTTTCCCAACCTTATTCAATTTTGAGGGATTTATTGGAATATATTTTATGCAAGAAACTTGATATTTTAGTATATTCTTCAATTAATTATGCACACCACAAGTAAAGTCATTTTTCTTCCAAATTCTAGATTTCTCTTCTTTTCATTATTACATTGAAGTGTACCAAATTCCTTATTACATTGAAGTGTACCAAAATTCAGACTGTTTTATTTTTTTTTCATGGCTCAAACATTGTGTTCCCACTTATTTCTAGATGATTACCCTTCTCATTATCTAAATTCCACATAACTTATTTTCTTCTAGAAACTTGCATATCATTCAATATTTTAATTATTTACCAATCCATAAATCCATTATCCTTCATTTATGTACAAAAAATATATTTTCTGTAGTATTCTATATAATTCCATATGTAAAAGATCAATTGTCCACTACTCATATAAATCTCTTAAATAATGAATGTTCCTCTCTTTCTTTATCCAATATCTATTAATGAATTATTAGAACCAGTAAACTACATGAGATCTATTCCATATGGAGTATTTACACTTACACACAACAATTTCCAAACATGACAGATAGGGAATCATATTCCTAATGTGTCCTTCATATTACAATAGTTTCAAAAAGATTATTTAAACATGGGAAAAACTAGGTTATAACATGTACTCTACACATGCAATGGCATCACGGCCATCTTGGATAATAGCCTCTTAAAAATGTTACATATCTTTGTATAATTAATTATATCTTCCTATTTGTTGTTAGTCGAAATCATAGAATTGAAATTAACTTATACAACCCATGTCTTATCAATATTACTACCTAATTTCTTAATTTGGTCCCAAAGAAGAGGTCTACTATCAAGGTTAGGACCCACACATACCATGGTCATACATGAGTTACCAATGACACATTAATGAAAATATTACTTGTGACTAAGAAAAATGTTGATATAGCACTCTCCTTCATTCCACAAATGCCAAATACCATCACAAAAATCTTTCCCTTACATGATCTTAGAGCATGGGAATTGTTGGCCTTTCATAGCCATGTTTGAATGACTTGATATGTGTGATTCAAGGGTAGATACAAGTTGGAATTATACATGTTTAAGAATACAATAAAAGTGTGTAAGTTCTACTTGTTACATGTGCCTCTTATTTAATAGATAAGTGTATTAATTATTAAAGTACAGAGGGGTTCAGTCTACTTTTTTGAAACACTAGTGCTTCCTCTCGGTTCATCACTACCTTTCATCACTCTTTTGTATGCCATATAGAAGTGGGTAGATATTGCACTGGACTACCGCTTGTGACTTACCCAATATTTTCTTTTTCCTTCCTACTAGTATGTATCTTTGTTGTATTTGCTTCCATGTCTTCTATTGTCTCAAATTATTCTTCAACTTTCATCTTTATGTCAATGCTTGCCATAGTGACCATTCTTCTATCCTTCAATAATCATGGCATTACCATCATGAATGAAAAAATTGTGATTCTTTCCAATAGATGTAACCTCCACACTAGTTTTCTTAGATATTCTCTTAGTTTTCTAGTTTGTAATTTCTTTAAGTATATTCCTAGAGGCCTCATATAGATTGTTGAGTCATTATTTCTTTATCCACACTTTTGGGTGTTGTTACATATCAATCTAACTTCATTTCTATAAAATCATTTCATTTGGTTTGTTACCTTCAATATCCTCCTACTATGAACTTAGTATCAGTTAGGGAGTCTTTTTGTCTTACTAGGTGTTTGTGCCCTTTCTTTCTTCCAAGCTATCCTTCTCATTGTAATTAACTAACCATACTTTTCATTTCTCCTCTTATACCCATTTCATTCACCCATCATCTTCTTGGTAGATTGTAGGATGTCTCCTTGATCTTCATGTAGACTTTAATAGTTTTTTGTTGATATGCATAAGTTTTCTGCAATTGAGAATTAAATTGCATCAGAATTCATTTCCAATTTTGTATTTTCGTATGTTGATTAGATAGGTTTGTTGTTGTCAGTGTCCACAAGTAATTTAGAATCTAGTATGATTAGTGGAATGATCAATAACTCACACAAGTCTTCCCACTACTTGTCCAATTCTGTTAAAGATATATGAGTTGTATAAATTGATCAGCAGGTTCATGACATAGATCCATTTTGCTATGTGGTTTGGCAAAAACCCGCTAAAGGTTGTGAATATTCTGGCCCTACACAAACCATAGACAACTACCAAATGGAGATCAAGGTCAAGCTATAAGAATTTTTTATTGTAACCCTTCAAAGATTGACAAATATAGAACCGGTTGGATGTTCATATAGGTTGATTATCAACATTATCCTTAGAAGGATATTAAGCCTATTTGGCATAGTTAAGTATCCCACATACCTATATACAAACTTAAACATTTTGTGCATGTAAGGCTTATTGAGTATACTTGGGGTGGTGTGATGGTGATATATGGAAATATTATATCATATATAGTCATTTCTCTTTTGGGTTAACAACTTCCTTTGTTTCATAGTCAATTATGTAGGCATTTCTGGCATTGCTTTTATTGGTATTTTTCATTTCTTCTTTAAAGGAATTAACCTTTAGGTTAGTAGAATAATTGTCCAACAAGGGGTTCCCATAATTAAGGTATTTAGAGTTCTGTTGGGACTCACTACTTTCATTTCCATTGAGTTGTTCTATATGTTGAAATCTATGAAACTGGTCACTCCCTTCATGCTAGAGTAAACATGGGACCGACCGACTCTTGCACCATTCACCAGTATGCCATCCTCTCTTGGGGAACACCCACCATTCTATATTTTGATCTTATGCTCATGTCAATAATAATGATTTTGTTTGAGTTTTTTTCTTTGTTGCCTTAAAATTCATCGTCACCCCTCCTAGAGTTCCCTTAGAATTATGAAATCCAACACTATTCCTTCCCCCACCCTCCTCATTTTCTCTACAAGAACAATCACTTCAAAGATAAACCCTCTTATTAATGTTTCCTTGATTTTAATAATTTATTATCTAATGAATGGGATATCAACAACCCTAATTGTCAAACAATTCAAAAGATAATAAAATCTATGTGGAATAAGAAGAAATCAGGAAAGAGATATAAGAAAAGGGTCCATGTTATGAATGATTTATAAAAAGTAGAAATGAGAAGGAAGTGAGATATAATACATAGAGTATCTACAATGCTTAGAACTAGAGGATGAATATGACAAATTTGTCATGAGGATGGGGAAGACTGGACGCAATGTTGTCACATTAGTTGGTCGAAACACAGTGAAAATAGTGCTAAATTTGATCATGGTTTTTTATAGATTCATGCTTGATTTAATCTTGTTACTTCACTCGATAACAGTGAAGGCATTTAGGTAATTCATAAAATAAAATTTTAGAACATTGGTAAAATTACACTTCATAAGCATCTTCACTACTAAAAGACATCCAAGTACTAAGGAGATGGATCAAATCATAGGTGTCATCCAAACCGTCACTGAATTGAATCAATAAGATTCAATTGACACAAAAATATTAAAAAAATGTTCCCTACAAAGACTCTGGACCAGACTACATTGATATTTTCTTTCTTATAAATAACTGCAGCTTCATCAAGAACACCATTCTCGACCTCATACAAGATATGATAAAAGGTCACTAGATATCTACACTCATTGGACAATCTAGTTGTCCTCATTTCCAAAAAAAACCTAATTTGTTGTAATCAGCTTCATCCAGTCACTCTTAACAATACTTGCATAAAGTTGGCATCAAAAGTAGTGGGAGAGAGAGTTAAACTCCAAATTCCTAAATTGGTACACCCCAAACAAAAAAAATTATACTGGTTGGAAAATCTATAACAACATTTTACTTACATAATAGTTAATTTATAATAGGAGAAGGTAGTGATCTAATCCTCTCTTGTCTATCATGATCATTATCTCAAAGTCATATGATAGAATGGCATGGACATTTCTGAATGATACTTTGATGGAGGCATGTTGGTAAGAAAATATTAGAAAGTTTGATCAATCTCTCTAAAGAGTGGTTCAACCAAAATTTTATGGAATAGATAAGCTTAAACTAAACTCAATACTTTTAGGATATAAAAATGAGATCCCTTTCTTCATATCTTTATTGTTATGTATATGGAATGTCTTTCACAAAATTATCAAAGAGTATGTTTAGAACATTAAATGGACTTCTACAAAGGTATCAAACCAAGGTCCGAGTATATCCCATATCTTCTTCGTAGATGATATCATTTGTTACCAGAGCTGCTACTTATCATAATGATTAAATTATCAGATAATTTAACAAGTTTGAATAAGCTTCAGGGAAGCTAATCTCATTACAAAATACACACATTTTGTTCCTAAACCTGGTCTCAAATAGTGTTATAAGGAACATCTGTGATTAGTTGCAACATTAGTAAAATGAAATACATGGGTATCTATTTATCACTATATTGCACAGGATTACTACTCATATCAATGGGTGGGCAGCTAAAACATTGTCTGCTTCTGGAAGCATCTGTTTGGAAAAATCACTACTCAATGAAAATCCTACAAGATACATACCACCATCATACCTATAAGGTGATGTGATAGTATTCATGATTCTATATGATAGTTTGTTTGGGTGGACATAAAAAGGAGCGCCCCAAATTTGTAGTATCTTTGGAGAAGGTGACAACAAGTATAGAAGCGGTAGTCTAGGATTGAAGTCTATGTCTAATTGGAATGAATTTGTTATTATTATCAATGTGTGGGACATCAACTCAGGAAAAAAAAAATTGAGGAGAGAAGGAGTTTTCACTAAATACAAAAAATTTCAAAGCACAAGAGGGTGGTCGGGTTACAACTTTATAGATATCTCTACATGTTTCCATATACTTCATTACGTTGCCTAGAAGAAATACCTTTAATAATAGATCATAAACCATTTTTTGGGACAATACGTAGTTACTTGGTGGAACCACCTTGCGATAGATGACCCTATAGCCAATTCGGATACTGAGAAAGTGTATTAACAACCCAAGTACTACAAACCTACTAGATACTTGAAAATATCACTCAGTGTATCCTAAGTCTTCCACAACCTAATCATCACACTAGTAGGGATATCTAGGTGCATCTACCTAAGGAAGATGGAAACTTAACTACAACACCAACAAGATCATACGACAAATAAGAGGAAATGGTTGAGATGGTCCTTGGAATATTATATGGAAGCGACATGTTCCTAGTAAAATTAGATTATTATTTGTCTTTAAAGGAAAGAGACTATTATGAATAGTTTCTAAGATGTTAGAGAAAGTTTATTGACAATAAATACTACCTGAGGTCCAACTCTAAATAGGAAACCCTAAGGAATATTCATCATCTAAGGAAGATTGGGAGAGATCTTGTATATTAGTTAGTCTAATATTGACCATGGGAACACTCAACAGAGTTGGTCAAACTTCAACCTTAACAAGGACATTGTAGAGCTAGTAAAATTTTAGTTTTTGTTCCTACAGCATTTGGTGCACTAGGGACAAGCATGGTTTGAAGGCTTAATGTCTATGACTAAAATTGAAATTATCAATGTTAAAAGGATCATTGAACAAATTGTAATGGCTTGGGAAACTAATCAGGAAATGGTTATCTATGGGGTACCTCAAAAGGATCATTTATAGATCTCACCTCTTACTAGATAGTTCAACGTTATGGTAGATGCAACTGTGAGAAGGAACAATGATGAGATTGCAACAACCAATACTAATCATTATGAAAAATGCCATAAAGTTATTGATCAAAATTTGAAAGTAATTTCAGTCGTGGAGGAAGAACTTTGAAATTTTGATTTAGCCAAACTCTGACGGGATGGTTGACACTTACAGTAGATGCAGTTGGGAGAATGAACAATGTTGTCATTCCATACACTAATACTGCTCAAGATGGATAATGGCTTAAACAATTCCTCAAAAAATGAAAGTTAGTTCACTGAGGGGGGCTGAATTTAGGGGAATACATTTATCCTTAATTATTGCCAATATCGTGCAATATATGCATGTCTTGATTAATCAATGATAGTAGTAAAGTAATGGAGGTCAATACTAGAAATAAGATTTGTTTCCAAAAATTCCAAGTGTGGAAAATTTCTATTGAAATATAGGATAGTAATGGCATGAACGTCATGTTTAAGAAGAAAAACCCTATGAGTAATTTAGTTGTTGATGCCTGAGAAAAGTTGTGATGCTTTGTGCCACAAACCAACGAGTTAACTCTAAACTAAATGTGGAAACAAAACTAAACAAGCAGATTACCAGAAAACACTAAAAATTGAAATTGATTTTATTAAGCACCAAAGTTGTAAAACCCTTACATATAAATCCTCACAGGACACCTTCATTTGGATATCATAAATCACAAGGTGCTTACATTAGCATATTTTATCACATATGCCATCATCCTACTACAAGAGAAATTTGCCATATATATATATATATATATATATATATATATATATATATATATATATATATATATATATACATACATACATACATACATACATATATGCCATATCATTACATCAAAAGGAAACATAAAACAAAAACTTGCATCTATATCCCAAACACAAAACACACTAAACTATCCCCAAGACCTCAGTGTACAAGGATGACTCTAGGACTCTAACACCAAAAGACATACAAGCAGCACACCCAACCTTATCAGCTACTATACTTCTTGTTGTTGCTCTGCCTCAGCTACATGGTCTCTACCTCTACATGCACATCCACCTAAAAGCTGTGGAGAAACCCATAGGGTGATATCCAAATCTCATCCAGAGATATAAATCTCCACCAACACTATTATTACACAGATATAGAAATTAAAGAACATAAGTAAAACTACATCTATGATAATTGGATTCAAGTAATGATATCATCAAGGTAGTTGTTGTTATCTAACAGTTCAGAAGAAATATGAATAATTGGTATATTTACTATCAACTATATTGTACAAAAGTAAAGATAGGCCTCATCTAATATTTTCATATTTTATCCTAAGAAAGTATTTTACACGGTTGATTACATATTTTTTTATGCCTCGATGATTTGAGTCATACCACTCAAATCCAAATGATCACTTCTAAGTAGAATTCAGTGACATACAAGGTAAATGGAAGAACCAGAATCCACGACCTCACCAAACCTCATGGTCAGTACACGAGTACACCACATAGGCATACTAGTCAATTGCAACCAATGACATATAGTCAAACTGTGAAACTACTAGCCCACCTTGGTATAGGTCACGGCTCTACTAAAAAACTGAGCTACAGCCTGAAGCCACACTACTTCTAGGGTATGGCCCGCAGCCAATCTTGTGAAGCCTCATAAGCATCATGTCACTGAGCTATGGCCCGCAGCCGCACTCCTACAAGAGTATGGCAGGTAGCCAATCATGTGAATTCACATACTCAATAACATATGACTCCAAACTTCCACTAAGGTAAAGCTCGTTTCACCATCCAACAATTATTGACTATTAAGATGGATCTATGTCATAGTGCAAACTATATGATTAGGCTCCACTTGATTATATAGGCCAATTATGTGTCTTTTAGCATCAATCAAGTTTTAAAGTATCAATCCATAAAAAGTTCTACAAGGATAAGGGTGTGATACAACCCCTGAAGATATAAAAGTGTATACGGTGTGAACTTGCAATAGTATCACCACATAAGACCTATAACACTACCACTCATGAGGCCATTAAGTCATCACCAGTTCATAGAACCCACATTACTATAAAAATGTCTTATAACATCACATTTACTGGCATTAGTTGTATACAAGAAACTAACGCCTAAACCCTACAACATCGGTTGATTACACAAACTGACATCTACCTGTGAAGAGAGGCCAGACACAGGTATCGCTTTTTATTTAGTGTTGGTTCCTTAATAAGCAATCGACGCCTAAGATTGACCGCCAAATCCAAATTTTCCATGGAAAAAAAATTCCTCCAAAATTTAACATACGGCGTCGGTTGCTAACAAAACAATCGACGACTAAATGTTTTTTGCGAGACAGAAATTGGGCCCATTTTTATCATCGATTGTCTTGCAATAACCGAAGCTGATGTGTTTTTGTGTGTTGTCCCCACAAAAATTTTCATCCCCCATTGGCGTTGGTTTTCTACGGCAACCAACGACAATTTGTTTTAAGCGTCAGTTTTTTTAATATCTGACGCCTATGGTTAACTTAATAGCACCCGCGTGAGCCAAACTCTTCCCCTTTCTCTGTTTCATTCTCGATATCATCTACTCTGGTGATTCTGCTCCGTCGCTACTGCAACCTCCGCCACTGCCGCCGCTCCTCCGCCGTCGCTGGTCCACCTACTGTTGCCTGCCATTGTTGTCCTTTGCTCCTCCGCCACTAACCTAAGCAAGGTATACCCTTTTCCACTGCTGTTGTATTTTCCTCCTCTGTTGCCGACCTAGACCTCACCCAGGAGGCACCTAGGTGTGCCTAGGCCGCCCAGGCATTCACCTAGGGTCCCAAGCCCAGGTGCCCAGCCTAGTTAGGCCTCCGTACAGCCTGGGCGGATGCTTGGGCGGTGCCAAGGCACGCCTAGGCTGCTGCTGGGCATTTTTTTTTTATTAAGTTATTTACTGATTTTGTTATGATTTAATCATCTACTTAATTAACTTTATTTATCAACTGATTTAACTATATTTTTCAATTGATCTGTATGTATTCATCGACTATTTGTATTTATTTATGTACTAATTCATGAATTAATTGATCATCTACTGATTTATATTAGTTTATCAATAGATTTGTATTTATTCATCTACTTATTTGTATTTTTTTGTCTACAATTTTTTATTTAGTTATCTACTCATTTGAATTTATTTGTGAACTGCTTTTGAAATTATATAATCATCTAGTGATGTAACTTTATCACAGGCTCATTATGAACCATTAGATCTAGATCTTAGGGTATCTCTATCGTCCTAACTATGAAATTGGTAACTTGTTTCCTTGTTGAGTATATTGAGAATCCTAATCACCCTTCTTGCTTAATGATGAATTGTAATGCACACATGTGTCGTGCTTGGAATGTAAATGATGAACTTTTCCCTAGATTGCCAATCATGCTTCTAAAGACATCAATATTCACCCTAACTTGAAGAACTAGGATCTGAATGATGAAACTAGGATTGTACGTATAAGAATGACAACACATGTATTTGTTGGCCTAGAAACCCGTGTAAGATTTACTCATTAGGAGTAAATCTTGGATAGTCCCCGGTTTGGGACTATTCTTGAACACCTAATCTCACTTAGGATGGAAGTGTATAATTTGTAATGGGTTTTCAAGAAAATTTCAGTAGCATTTCCTTGTTTGTTCTCTAAGTACATATGTGCTTGGAGAACAACGGGGAAATGTTGCCGAAATTTTCTTGAAAAACCAATTCACATTATACACTTACTAGTGAGATTAGGTGTTCAAGAATGGGATAGGTAGTACACATTTATTATATATAAGAATGACAGCACATGTATTTGTTGGCCTAGAAACCCATCCAAGATTTACTCATTAGGAGTAAATCTTAGATAGTCCCCGGTTTGGGACTGTTCTTGAACACCTAATCTCACTTAGGATGCTTTAACCATTTATTATATATAAAACCTTAAACCCTAAAGTTTTAACCATAAACTCTAATCTTTTAACCCTAGATCCTAATCTTTTTCTAATATATACTTGTTTTCTCTTTGATCATAGAATGGATAAATCCTAGATGTGCATTCCAAATCAATGCACCCCAAATATTGACGCTAATGATGACTTGTATGTGCGTGGAGATCACAATGAAGGATTGTTAATTGATAAAAGATTGCAATATTAGAGGCATGCATATTTATATTTTTTATATATATTTTATTTTTATGAATGTGAACTTTACAATGTGAATCGCTTTACAATGTGAATGTGAATGTGAACTTTACAATGTGAATTACTTTGCATTGTGAATGTGAATGTGAACTTTACAATTGTAATTACTTTACAATGTGAATGTGAGCTTTACAATGTGAACTTTACAGTCTGAATGTGAACTTTCAGATGGTTGAGCATTCATATGATGACCATGTTGATGATTATCGTGAGGGTGAGGACATCAATGTGCCACCTCATAATGTAAGTTTTAAAAATATATCCCGCCTCACATTTATAGTTATATCCTGTAAGTGTGTTTTTTTTGTCAAATTTTAGGTTGGTGATGTACCCCCTGAAGAAATTAGGGCACTTGAAGAGTAACAAAAAAAATTGAGAAAGTGAGGGGCATCACAATGATGAGAAAGTTACAACAATAAAGGGGCAATGGACCCAAACTAGCTGTGGATTTCGATCATGCAGGAAATCCAGTTGGATTGAACCACAACTCATATATTTCATATCTTGGGGTTCTTACTCACAACCATTGTAGTCCTAATGTAGAATCTTGGCATAAAGTTTCTAAGGGGAAGAAAGACTTAGACTGGAAGGAACTATGTGTGAGTTATTATTATTTGCAATTTTATTTTTGTAGATTACTAATTTTTAGGATAATAGTTAATAGCAATTCTAGTTTGTAGAGTATATTTGATTTCGATGAAAAGCTACATCGTAAATGAGTGATGCAACGTTGTGGGAGGGTCCTAAGGAACTATAGGACAAATCTCACCTGAGATTACATACGTGATGTTGAGAAGAGGTTCTTGATTGATTTCCAATTCTAGACATTGATCACTTTTTGACTAGCTCTACACTAATAATTTTTGTTTGTATTCTCTTTAAAAAATAAATTTAGGGAGAAGGTAGCCCCTGATCAATAAAACTACCTGGACCCCAAAGACTGGGAGGAGTTTGTTACCCAAAGAAATGCGAATGAATTCAAGGTATTAAGCACCACTCCCAATTTAATTAATATACATTCTTATGTATACACCTATTCAAGATTAACCTTTATTGTTACTAACCAAATCAATGTGCTTACTAACAAGGCTACCAGGGATGCTCAAAGAGCAAGGCGTGCAGTAAATGTGCATGACCACACAATGGGTCCAAGAGGCTATGTAGGCGTTGGCCAAAGACTACAGGCTAAGTCTGATGCTACTTAGTAGACTGTAGAGTCCTCTACTATTGGTCCCGCACCTCTGCCTCGCCATGTTATGTGGATAGTTGGGAGGCAAAACAAGAAGGGAGATCTAATGAGGACCGCAATGGCTGAGGAGGCTACAAAAATGGTAAAATTCAACTCTTAGAGCAATCGATCGATATTGATTATTGTTATGTTTACTTACCAATTTCTGTTGATGGCGATTAGTGGGAGCTGCATGAGTAGAGGAAGGAAGGCAAGTCCATCCCTGAGGGCACAAGGGATGAATTGACAGTTGCTTTGGGTAACCCAAAGCATCCTAGACGTGTTAGGGGTGCATGCGTTGGTGTGAGCATCAAAGTGTTCTTTGGGCCATCCCAGCGCAAACCTGTCCCAAAAGTGGGACTTTCACAAGATGAGGTAACATGTTATTTTTTTAGAATGTTATTATGAAAGGGAATTCAATAATCAGAAGCTAGCATTTCTTTTATCCAGGTATAGGTAGATTTGTTAATTGATAAGAGAATCCAAGAAGCAATGGCAAAGTGGCAGGCGTCTCAGCCTGCCACTCAGACAGTACCTGTGGTGGGCTGCTCTTCTCCTACTGTAGAAGTGTTTGGGAGTAATCATGTAGACCCACCACCTAGCACATCCGCTGTAAGTATTTTTATGATATAATAGCTAGACTTTTCAGGATGATATGTTTATGTATATAACATTCTTTACGTAAATTTGTAGGGGTCGAAGCCATGACATCTAAAAAGTCAAGAATATGTCGTTGTAGTGGCATCGGCTTACCCACCCTTTCCAGGGGAAATGTTTCATGGGACTCCAATACCAGATGGTGTGGTTTGTGTGAGCCCGATAAGTGTAGTCCACAAATGGAGGGATCTTACATTGCCATATG
This sequence comes from Alisma plantago-aquatica, assembly GCA_963693085.1. Classification (NCBI taxonomy): domain Eukaryota; kingdom Viridiplantae; phylum Streptophyta; class Magnoliopsida; order Alismatales; family Alismataceae; genus Alisma; species Alisma plantago-aquatica. Next base: position 751,396,965 of record OY856409.1, read on the forward strand.
CCCACCCAGATTCTAAAATGCTTGGTGAGGTAGAAGGCAAAGTGATATTGTGGCTCAAAGTAGATGTCGTCTATACTAATATTGTATGGTAAATTTACATTACTTTAATTTGTTAGTGTGTATGTATATATGAGTCAATTGATCTGAAATTATATATACATGTCATAAGGAAGACACGTGCTACATCTCGGCCTCCACCTTTACCTCCTGAAGAACCAAGTTGGCTTCCAAGGGACCAACACACCTCGTTAGGTTCTAATTGAAGGGGTATGGCGGATTGGATAGACGAACATGATCTAAATTTCCCTATACATGTTACTATTCTGGAGGAAGCTGCATGTCAAGCATAAGATAACAAGCTATTTATAGAAGATATTTTGGAGATGTTTTGTTATGCTTGGCTGAATACATCTATGATAGAGCTATGGATATAGTAAGATCTTGTTTATACATCCATATACCTTATTTTATATACGGTGATCTGGTTTCTTATATATTAATGCATATGTAATACATGTTTTATAGCCACTTACACACGATATGCACATATTTTTCATTTCTCCATGTGGGATTTTTGGTTCCATCTATGATAAGTCTTGTAGGTAAAAACCCTAGGTCAGTTACTTCATACTGCTGTGATGTTTTTAAATATTTTGGTAAAAATAAGAAGACGGTGATAATAGCTCCATTCAATGTCGAGTAATTTTGCTTATAATTTGGACTTAAGAAAATTACATTTTTATTGTGACTTTGAGTTATTAATTATTCACTTTCTTACCTCTAGTGGTAAGCATTGGGAGTTACTAGTTATTGTCCCCGAGACGTTCACTGTCTATTATCTAGATCTTGTGGGGAAGGAATTCAGTATTTATGGACACCCAATGAAAAGGCCATTATTCCTATGAGAAATATTTCATATTTTTATATATGTTAACATATGTTATTACATTACTATCTAAATATGCAATTTAATGTGCTACATTAACATATAGGGCTTTAGAAGAGTTCAAAAAAGCTAAAGGAAAAGTCCCCAAGAAAGAGAACCAGCCACTAACTTGGGAGAATATGAAATTACTTTCCCGACTCCAATGTATATATTATTTATGTGAACTGTGCTTATTTGTATTTTTGAATATTTTGTATGTTTCAATTTATAGTGTGCTACACAAGACAATGGTTCGTCATGTGGATACTATGTGATGTGATTTATGAGCCTAATTATCCAATATGCCACAATGGAAATTGATACCATACATCAGGTATTATATGTAGTCTCATTTGATAATATGAAATATATCAATCTTATTATATATTATTAATGATATATATGCATCATTCTCTTTGCAGGTGTTTAAAACTGACTTCACTACAGGTCAAAAGTTATTAGATGTACATACTCCCTATTTGATGGATGGGTTAAATGATGTAAGAGAACAATAGGCAGAAGCCCTACAAGTAGTGGGAATTTTTTAATGTAATTGGGATACTCATGGAAATAATGACGATGATGAATAAACAATGAAATTTCTAAACTTTTGCTCTCATAATTATTTTTGTGTTAATGTGAATGAATTTTTCTAAATTGTCATATGTGTGAATGTGAAGATGATCAATACATGAATGTTTTTACATGTGTCTGAATTTGAAAAGAGAAGAAATGAATGGAACTGCAGGTTGCTACTAGTTTCTACATGTGTGTGATGAAAAATAATATGAATTAAATGTGCTTATACATGTGTGTGAATCACATATATATAATAGTGTCCATCTTGTTAATTTTGCAGGTTTGTGGCATATTGTTGGATGATATTAATGGATGTCATAAACCTACAGTTCAGAACTAAACGGCAGGTTATGCATCCTACTGACCAGCCATACAACAGGCCTACAAACTAATAAGAAAAAAAACTCATAACATAGGTGTTGGTTATTTGTGTAAAACCGACAACAAAACACATAGGTGTCGGTTGTTAGTGTAATATTGACGTCTTTATCCCCTTCTAGCATCGATATTCCAAAGAATCAATGCCTATTGCGGCCAGGTACCATAGTCGTGCTGGGTAGCACGGCCATGGTGGTAGGGGTATGGCGTCGGTTGTTAATTAATAGCTGACGTCTTCAAACAGGTTATAATGTCATTTTCTTTAAGAATCGACGCCTATAGTCCCCTTACTGGCGTGTTTTTGGTGGTAGGAAGGGTTATGATGTCGGTTTTTTATTAATAACCGACGTTTTTAATCATGTTATAGTGTAGATTTCCATAAAGAACCGACACCTATAGTCCCCTTGCTAGCGCATTTTTGGCGGTGTGAAGATTTATGGTGTCGGTTGGAAACCAACGCTGAAGGTATCAACTTTTAGCGGCGCTGACATGGGTATCACTTGGAAACTGATGCCTTAGGCATTAGATAACCAAGGCCAAAGGCCTTTTCTATAGTAGTGGGCCATTCACATCATTCATGTTTCACAAGTGTCTCAACATGGATTATTAAGGCTATTTCAATTTGCATCACATCATACCCATCATAGCATGCACTAGCCATGATATTCAAGCACATATCACCTGTAAGGTTAGGGGTTTATAAATATCATATAGAAAGCATCATAACATAGTAAATAATCCAAGAGAGAAGTGAATACAACATACCTTCTCATATTAGGTTTAGAGTTCCATACTATAGGAAATTTAGGGTTTTTTTATCATACAACATCACCAAACCCTAGGTACATAGTTTCCCCATTTCTTGGATCATATAAAGGTTAAGCATCATATTTAGAGTCAAGCATTATGTTATCTAAATAGTTCCATATATGTATCATCATGTGTTCAACTATGTTTATGAACCATGTATCATGTACATGTATTAACCCACACCATTCACATGTACATGACCCACTACCATCTAGGTCACTATCACTCAAGGAACAAAGATGTAGTGACCTTTCTAACCCATGTGTTATGACTGTAACACATCACTAGTCTTGACCTCAACCCCTTAGAGCACGTCACGACTGCAACAACCGATTTGGGTCAGGGTTAGGTTGAAACACAAGTCTAAAGCATCACTTTCAACATGTAGTGACCTACCAACCAACTAGGCTATTTCGACCCATCTCAAACCAGGTTATTTCTACTGTAGCAAAGTAGGTCAAGAATGCCCTGGTCAAGAGGGTTACGGCCTCTATAAAAGCTGACCCATAGACCCTTGTCACAACCATTACCAAGGAATAGTAGAGACCCCTCATCACCAAGGGTGCACATGTCACGACCAAGCTAAAACAATCTAAGGTATTGAGCACAACACCCAAGGGTAGTGACCCCACATTGTCAACATCATCACCAAAGCATAACCATGGTTGAAATAGGAAAGAAAAAGATCTCAAATAGAAAGAAACTCCATGGAATGCCACCATCATCAAGGTGGAAAACTCCACACAAGATGGTCACCACATATCAAAATAAGATCATGGAAGTCGATACACATCAATGAAAACTCATCAATGCAAACATCATGTCTAGGTCGAAATAAGATCATCACCATCAAGGAAGTCGATACACAAAAAAATCATATAGGTAGCAACACATTACCCCAACCTTCACGGTCATAACAACATCAAGCCCATGCAAGTGTTTTGGCCAAAACAACCCCTAGGTCGCTATCATCATCAAGGCACATCAAGGTCGAAACATGGCAACCCTAGTAATCCCTTATCTCCACCAAGGATGCCACCACTCACCCAAGGCCCAAACAAGATACCCACTTCCTATTCTCTCCTTTAGATGATGTCAAGGGATTGACGACACTCTCTAGAAGAGACGAATTGCACATCAAACCCCTACTTTGCATAAATACAATTTACACCAAAACTAGAACACAAAGCTCAAACTAGAATCGTAATCTCTCCACAAGCCCTAATTACATCTCAAAAGATTAGAGAAAGGTTCTAAGGAACTTACTTAATCCAATCAAATAGGGTTACCCCAAAACATAGGTCATGAGTCTTACAAAAGCATTACCAACAAAATAATAAGAGGCATATCTATGTGTCTCCTATTGACAACGCAATATGGTTTCTATTACAACCTGAGTTTTCATGCATTTAATTTATTTGTATGCATATAATTTATTCAAAAAGGTGATATTAGAAACCCTAATTTCTATGGGTTTGTTTAGAAATTATGGTTATGAATGCAAAATCTCCAAGTTATAGGAATATTTTGGTTTTTGTGTTTTGAATAATTCATAATTATTTGTGATTAAAGATATAAATCAAATCCAAATCATATTGAAGTTTCCAAGATTATCAAGTAATTGGACAACTAATACATGATAATGCTCTGGTTTACTTGGATATCAAGTTGAGGTAAACCAACAGCTTTAGTTGGGCCCCATCCTTAACTCAACATGGTAAAATATCTAAAATAGGGATATTTTCCAAGTTCGATGGTATAATAAGCATATAGGAGACTTAGATAATTAATTTAAGAAATTACATAGAAGGTAATAAAAAGATAACTAGATTCCAAATTTTATCATCAACATTTTCACAAAAAATAGATAAGGTAAAAATCAAGGTTCCCCCAAAATTTGGGACCACTTGGAGTTTTGTAGAAGCCTCTAAGATTTTCTAACTATCTAGATAAAGTGGGAATTATCCTAGGTAATAGAATGTAGACAAATTAAAATAAGTGTCACTCATCCTAAGTCTGTACAACTAGGGACTTAGCCGTGTGACAAAGGATGCAAAACTCATTTAGAATCGTTATATGTAGATCCAACAATGACTAGTCATCATTTACCTCCTAACCTGAGTCACGCAAACTCGGACTCCCATCTTCGACCCAAAATCCTATGTTTGTTAATGTTTCCCCTTAAACCAATCCATTGGTACAGGGAGAGGATAACGAGGTCAACAAGATAAGTATGAACCATTATGCTCACTTGAGACAATAATGACCAGATCCAGGTCCAGCCAAAGAGTTAGGGCTATACTTGGACATCCCTAGACACTACCCACTCGTGTAAAAAGGGTTCCATTTGCTTCCTCGCACCCTCAAGCACTTAAAGAAACCTTCAATTGGCCATCAACCATTCGCCTTACCTCTTCTTGGATCAATCTTTATATTGGTGAACTCCACTATAGTAGAAGTTGTCTACAATGCTTCAGATCAATTGGCTTGGTCAGAAGAATCATGGGAGGTCACTGAAGATGATCAAATTGTTTGGATGACACAAGGAGGACTCTATCACTCCTTCTAAGATATAAATAGTTGGCGCTTCCAGACCTTCAATGGGACCACATCTCCAGACATCATATGGTGTCGCATGTTGTTGAAACTTTTTAGAAAACTCCCAAGAAGCTGGATAAAGCATCAATTTGTTGTAGATTGAGGTATAACCCACCCTTCTCTTACATTGCTATATCTACTATGCCTAACCCATAGAACCCTCTCCAGACCACCTACACCATTGTGCTTTGGTCAGATAAATCGAATACGACTTGGTGAAGGTCATGAGAACCTCACCTGAGGTTGCTTGTAAACAACAACAAAGTCAAAGATGGGTTGACCCCATGGTCATCTACTTCTTTGGGTAGACGTAGGAGGGGAAATACCAGGGGATATTGGACCGGTTTCCCCCATACACATGAAAAAAAATGTCACATTATAATGGGAAATTAGGTAATTTCCATGGGATTTATATTCATCTAGTCATGCATTGATAAATATTTATCCAGCTGTCATAGCAGTGCCTAATTGGATGATTCCACATTAAGCCATAATAATTTTTGAAATTCATGGTAACATCGATGATAGAATATATATATATATATATATATATATATATATATATATATATATATATATATATATATGTATGTGTATATATATATGTATATATATATATGTAGACACACACACATACATATATATATACACACATATATATATATATATATATGTGTGTATATATATGTATTTATATATACATATATATATATATATATGTATATATATATATGTATGTATGTATGTATATATATATATATATCACAATTTCAAAACTTTGGTTGGCTTTATCTAGACCTACTTTGACAATTGGTTTCAATCTTTGCTCACTGATGGTGAACTGTCTTGCTCCATCCTTTCCACATATCATAATAGCTCTGGATGGATATATATTTTTTATTAGATAAGGCCCTTCCCATCTATACCTAAGCTTTATGGGAAAAGACGTCATCCTAGAGTTGTATATTCATAACCATTCTCTGGGCTCAAAGTGCTTCTTATTGATCAGCTTATCCTGTAAAAACTTGGTCATTTCCTTGTAAACGCATGTCTCATTTCCTCTATCTCATGCAATGACAATTTTCTTTTCAATATGTAAGTATCTCTATCCATGTCCATGCCTTTCAATGCCCATAATGCCTTGTATTGCATTTCTAAGGATAGATGGCAACTTTTACCATACACGAGTTTGAATGGTTTTGTGCCAATCAGAGCTTTGAATACAGTCCTATATGCCAACAACGCTTCATTGAGACGTAAAGACCAATCCTTGTGGTTCGGCCTCACCATCTTCTCAAGAATTAGATTTATCTCCTAATTAGATAACTCAACTTGGCCACTCATTTGAGGGTGGTAAGGAGTAGCAATGTGATGATTCACTCCATGTCTTTATACCAGGCCTTCAAAAGTCCTATGGATAAAATGGCTTCTGCCTTGACTAATAATTACCCACTGCACACTAAATCAACTGAAGATGTTTGACTTTACAAAATCACAAACCACTTTATTATCATTGGTTCTTGTGTAAATCTCTTTGATCCACTTTGATACATAACCAACTGCCACAAAAATGTACACATATCCGAAGGAGAGAGGAAACAGACCCATGAAGTCAATTTCCCAAACATCAAACATCTCAATAACTAGAATGGGTGATAGAGGCATCATGTCCCTCTTGGATATAGTGTCCGCCTTTTGGAACTTCAAATAGAATTTGCAATATTCATTAGCATATTTGGACAAGGTTGTCCAATAGAATCCACTTTGGAGAATTTTTGTGGCTGTGTGTTTTCTGAAGAAATGACCTTCACACACGCTGGAGTGGCACATGGATAGGATATGTTGTTGCTCAATTTTCGGGACCCATCTTCTTATTATTTGGTCGGGAAAATACTCGAATGGATGTGGGTTATCCGAAGCATAATTATTTACCATGGAAAACGACCTCTTGCTTTCTTCGCTAGTTCATGTGCTTAATACTCTCCCACTAGCCAAAAAGTTGTCTATGAGTTTGTACCTTGGTCTTTAGTCGAGTTAAGCAAAAAGAGTTTCTGATGGGGCATCATCTCCTTGATCCTATGAACTTCATCAAAAGGAGCTTCAATACATGAGAGATGGTCAACTGTAAAATTTTCCACTCCCTTCTTATCAACAATCACAAAGTCAAATTCTTGAAGCAACAAAATTTAGTGGATCAACCTTGGCTTAGAATCTTTCTTTGCCATGATATTTCAAGGAAGAATGATTTGTGTATACCACCACCTTGTTTTGGAATAGATAAGAGAAAAACTTGTCAAGAGAAAAAAATCATGACAAGAAACTCTTTTTCCATGGTGGTGTAGTTCCTTCGGGATTCATCAAGGGTTTTGCTTGCATAATAGATGGCATGTGGAACCCAGACAATCCTTTGGACCAGCATAAACCTTACTACCATATCTGATGAATTAGCCATGATTTCAAATCGTAAGGAGAATTTTGGGGGCTGCATAATAGGAGCAAAGACCAGCTTATGTTTCAAGTGGTTGAAGGCTTCAACACACTTGTCATCAAAATTGAATTCAACATCCTTTTCAAGTAAATAGAATAGCGGCCTTGAGATTTTCCTAAAGTATTCAATGAAACAAAGATAGAAACCCACATGCCCCAAGAAAGATTAGACAAGTCTTATGCTAGAAGGAATAGCGAGTCTAGAAATTAGGCCCACTTTGGCCTTATCAGCTTCAATGTCGGCCTTAGAAACTCAGAGCCCCAAAACAATGCCTTCGGGAACCATGAAGTGACTCTTCTCCCAAGATAGCACCAAATGAACCTTGACACACCTTTCAAGCATTTCTTCTAGGTGGAACAAAAATTCATCAAATGTCTTACCAAACATTGAAAAATCATCCATGAAAACTTCAAGAGACGAACCAAGCATATCAGCAAAGATAGATCTCACACATCTTTGAAATGTAGAAGGAGCATTGCACAACCCGAATGGAATTCTTCTATAAGCAAAAGTACCACTGTTACAAGTGAATTTCGTCTTCTCTTGATCTACGGTATGAACAACTAGTTGGAAGTAATTGGAGTACCCATCAAGAACATAGTAGAAACATTGTCATGCTAATCTCTCCAAGATTTGACCAAGGAATGGAAGAGGATAATGGTCTTTCTTGGACTTCTTATTCAACTTTCTATAGTCCACACACATGCTCCACTATGACTGCTCTCTCACGGGAATCAACTCTCCATCCTCATTCTCATCTATTGTGTTCCCACCCTTCTTGGGCACAACCTGAATGGGATTCACCCATGGGCTATCAAAAATGGGATATATAATTCCAGCATCTAGTAGCTTCACAATCTATTCCACTACAACTTCTTTCAATTTCAGATTCAACCATATTTGCATTTGACTACTTAATCTAGCATCATCATCAAGGTAGATTCTACGTACACAAATGGAGGGGTGGATACATATCAAGTCAATAATGGACCATCCAATGGCTTGAATGTTTTTCTTCAAAACTACCATCAAGGCATGTTCTTATTTTGGAGAAAGGATAGAGGAAATGATCACCAGGAGGGTGTCATTTGAGCCTAGGAAAGTGTACTTCAGCCCTTCAGAAGATACTTGAGCTCAAGAATAGGAGGCTCTTCAATGGAATTTTTCAAGGATTCAGAAATGAAAGGAGGTTCCCACTTCCAGCCACTAAGCCCAACTCATCTTCCTCATCATCATCATTGAGAAATTCTAGAATAGGCTCTAGACGACTACCTTGAGTGGTAAATTGTATCCATGCAGGTAGGCATTCTTCTACAATCTCATCAAGACACTCAATAAGAAAACAATCTTCCTCTGTAGCACCTATCACCTCGGCCTTAGTAGAAGACTTTCAAATGTTTAACTATATCTTCATGTGAATGAAGGTCACATAGATGGTGTTGATCCTCACATGGATCATTACATCGGTTGTATCCAAGAAGGGTTTACCCAAGATAATAGGTGATTTCCTTGAGTCCTTTTCCATATCACCCACAATGAAAGCAGCATGGAAGAATGTGGAGGTCTCATCATCAAATTTTACCAACACATCCTCAACACGCCCTCTAGGCGTTTTAACAGATCAGTCAGTCAATTACTAAGTGTAGTGAGCTAGAACCAGTTATCCCATTTGTAGTTCAACAAATACATCATACGACATTAGATTCACACTAGAACCCAAGTAAAGAAGAGTTTTTTCTATGCGGTGTGCTTCAATATAGCAAGTGATGGTGGGAGCATCGGGATCTTTCCTTTTCCTTGGCACGATGTGTTCTATAATTGAGCTCACTTTCTCAATGAGAGTGACCTTCCTTGGGGTTCTTCCTATTGTTATCCTCTTGAATGTGCATAAATATTTCAAGAACTTGGCATAAGACGTGATTTTCTTGATTACATCAAGAAAAGGAATATTAATCTTCACCTACTTAAAAGTTTCCATGATGTACTAAGTTTTCTTCTTCTTCCTTCTTTCAGTGGATGGTTCCTCATATGCATCTGGGAATGGAGGGAGTTGTGCTCCCGACCGTATCAAATCAACAAAATCATCAATCGGTATCATAGACATCATAATATCATCTCTCTGCATCACATCATCAACCTAGGTTCCTGTCACAATATCCTCAACCTTCATCTCAGTATCACCATCTCTGGTCATAGTATCAACTCTGTCATCACTAGGTGCACTATCAGCGGAAGTATCATGTGGCTGCTCCAAGGTTCTACCACTTCTCATAATTTTCATCGCCTTCACAAGCTCATGGGTGGTAGAAGAAAAATCTTATAGTGGTGGTAGTGGATGTTGAGTTGGTGGTGGTCTTGGGTGTGGGAGATTAGAGCTTTGGATAATGAATGGTGCATGAGGTTGTGGTGGATCGGGGTGATATTGTGGTGGGGGTTGTTAGTATGTGTGAGGTGGAGGTGGAGGGTATTGGTAGTCAAATGGAGGTTGAGGAGGTGGAGGAGCATAATTATTGGGTGGTCCTTGGTACTGGTGTGCAACATAGGTACTTTGGGGAGTTCTCTAAAACTACCATCATTGTTTGGGTCGGCATAGGTTGAGACAGGAGCCTCCCTTCTTCACAATGAGCAAGTGAAAGAGAAATCTGATCTAGCCTTTTCTCAAGGTGGCTAATCATTTTCCCATGAGAAGTCACATCTTTCTTCACTTCATCAAGGCTCCTTAGCCTCCCAAATACTTCCTCTTCAAACTTTGAGATGTACTTTCCCCTCCTCATTTTGTTGTTTCCATGAGAAGTTAGGATGATTCCTCCATTCTAGATTATAAGAGTAGGACATGGGACCTTGGTTGTTGCGGTTGCCAAAAGCATGCAAACAATTCACTTCTTCATCAATGACATCAATTGCCATTGTAGATTGGCTAGCAGAGCCTCCGGCTTGGTTCTTCATCATGCCCATCATATCATCCATCATCTTCATCATTTGGGGGTTGGCATCTATTTTGAGTGGAGCTACAGAAGGTGGATCAAGAGTGTAGTTCCGATCATAGCTCTCTACTTTACTTGAAGCTCGGTGGCAAGAGTTCTCCACAAGATGCTCAAATAGGGGCCAAGACTCCTTCGGTGGCTTTTCCATGAATGTACCTCCACATGAGTAATCAAAAATAGTCTGACTCAGCCCAACCAATCCATAATAGTATGTTTTAAGAAGCTGCCATAGAGGTACTTAATTATGAGGCAGTCACACATGATATTTTGGAACATTTCCCAAGCTTCATTGAAAGGTTCATTCTCTTTTTGTGTGAAGGAGGCAATGCATATCCGCATCTGAGTCAACTTGGTGATGGGGTCGAATTGCTTAAGGAACTCATTCTTCACTACTTTCCATGTCACCAACTCAAGCTTGGACATGTACCACTCCTTAGCTTTTTCTTTTAGGGAAAAGGAAAAGAGGGTTCTTTGAATTGATTCATTGGTGGTGCGGGCGTGCAGAAAGTGGAGCAAGTTTCAAGAAACTAATCTATGTGGTGGTAGGGGTTCTCATTATCCATCCCATATTAAGTAGGTAGGAGTTTGAGAAGGGTTGGTGGAATAGATAATTGTTTACCCAACATTTGGTCAACAAGGGTGGCGATTGGGGAGTTGTAGTTCCCCGAGGTAAAGTACTCATGCAGAGGGCAGTTCGGTTGTAGTTGAGATTCACCATTAGGACCGATGCCTTCCATTTTAGCTTATTGGTGTTGCTCATGCATAAGTGTCACCTTCACAATACACAAACAAGCAACAAAATCCAAGTTAGACAACTAGTATGCAAATGTAAACAATGAATAAAGAATAGAGATGCTGATGACAATAGGAAAAGATAAGCTACACTAACTATCTAGTCTAGTGCCTCTACTCCCCGACAACGGTGCTAGAAAGCTTCGTGCATTTGGACTGCCGTGGGTTACAACTATTCAATTAGATTTGATTAGATGCAACTTATTCAAACACATGTGGATCTTTAAAATTTGTTTAAGGGGCCTAGTTTAACACACTGGCTTAGACTATACGTACTTCACCCACAAGCATAATAGGTCATCCTGTAGTATAGGCAAGCGGTAAGAGAAGGGTCAACCTCAGGGAGAGAGGGGTACTAGAGCTCGGTTAATGTGAGCTACTTTCCTAAAGTGGAGTGTAGGGTTTTAGGGTTTAAAAGTTGGTTTTGGATTATTACACTACGATTTCAAGAAATTAACAACAAGAAGGAAACTTGATTACCAAAAACTCAAAATTACGCTGAGCCAGTTAAGACTAAGAAGCTAGGAAAAACAATAATCTAAGCAAGAGAAAAGAACTACAATTAGATACACTAGACTAACAATTCAAATTAATGACTAAGAGGCAAGTTAAACACAAGAGAAAGAAAGAACCTAGGTTATCATTAACTAACAATATTAACACAAGCAATCTCCAAAGAGAGCAAACTACTCAAGAAAATCCTAACTATCAAGAACTAAGAAATTAGCTAAGAAGTAACAAAGTCAATTAACTAAACTAGCATTAACAAGATAAGATGACAAGGTGGGTCTTAACCAATAAGATGGATAGGTGGGTTGTTTAGTAAAGGTACTTTCATATTAGTTGGGGGAGGTTACATAAAAAGCAAGTTTTATATCTTCAATCTAGATTGCCAAACCAAACAACAAAGTAAGTGATATTGGAATATACCCTTAGCTACAAGTTAGGAAACTAGGGCTAGGTGTAATTGTAATAGGACTTGGCAAGTGTAGGTTTATAGGTTAAGTGGTATTAGGGCAATTGAGAGCCAAGGGTAGGAGTGGGGGTAGAGATGAGGGTGTTTCACCTCATATTTCTTACCATCTAGCCTATAGAAAACTCTATTAAATTACATTAATCACACTTACACTAGCTACTTAGATCCCACACCTTCTTGTTGGAGAAGGGAGTTGTATGTAGGAATAAAGGGTGTTATCTAGGGATCTACTAATTTATCTAGGAGCAATTCCTAAGATAACCACATACATTCCATTTTCCCCTAGAAGCTAGGTATCTTCAAGCATCATACAACAAGCAATCCATGTTTAAAATCACAAACCACAAGCATGATAATGGGAAATGAGATAGAAGCAAGAGGAAATCATCATAGAATGGAAATATGTTCATTACAAGTTATTTCCCCCAAACATGGTATCAAAGTAATATTTTAACCCCAAAAACCCACCACTAGGGACTTAGCTAGACATGATCATACAAAAGATCAAAAAGGAAAGAAGAAAGAGGTAGATGGCCATGGAAGTGATGGAAGATTATTCTCCTTCACCTCCTAGATGTTGTAGAATGTGGCTTCTGAATAGCATGACAATATGACAGATTGTGGTGGGAAACCTAGAAAACTAGGTTTGTATGGTGGAAATGGTGTGGAAATGGAGTGGGAGGTAGTTGAAAGGTTTAGAAAGCAAGGCAATGGCTAAGGAGTGGATAGAGTAGATGTAGGGGTTCTTTGGAAGATAACCTTCATGATGTGGCCACCACCTATGTATATATAGGTGGTGGGGAGGCACTAGGGTAAGTTGGGGCAAAAAGGAAAAAATAGTGGAGAATATGGGTAGGTTTAGGTGGTCACCACAGTCATGGAGAGGTGCCATAACTGTGGTGGGGGTTATATGGCACGATCATGGGAAATGGAATTGCTGAGGTGGAAGGTGGTGGTGAGGTGCAAGTATGTATGGTGGCCATAGTTGTGTCGGGTGCCACGATCGTGTTGGGTAGCACAGTCATGTTGGAGGAGGTTGCCATGGGAGAGGTTGCTCTGATGTCATCTTATCTTCAACCCACCACAGTCATAGTGGTCACCACGGGTGAGGTGGCCTTCAAGGGACACCGTCGTGCTAATGGCCACGACTATGGTCATTCACGTGTAAAATGACCCTAGTTACAGTTGATTTTTGGGTTCTTGAAGAATAAATCTCCACGGGCATGGTATGGGCCACAGGCGAGTTGGGGCACTCTAGCCATGGACATTTTGATAACCACAGATGCGGTGTCTTTAGCGACCACAGTCATGGTCCTTCATGTACCAAATTGGTGAAGTTATTGTAACATTTGGAGATTAATTCAACATGACTATGGTGGTTTCCCACATCTATTTTGGAGCCTCTTTCTACTGATCTCAACTTCAACTTATTCATTTGACCTACTTTTACTTTGTAAAGTATATACAATGCATTGTCTTTGACTTGAATTTAGAATACTAGTGCAAAGTTTTTTGGAATGTGTGTTTAAACATCCAATAAGGTTTATAACCTCATTGTTTGAATTCATGTAGATGTGTATTTTCAAAATATTATATGTTATACAACCACAACATGAAGTGTAAAGTGGAGAAATAACAACATATACCACCCCGTAATCATATTCTCTTTAGAAAGTTAAGTTATATAAAACCGACATAAGAACATCCACATTCTACCAGAACGATTTTTTTTAGTATAGTTACAATGTGTCAAGATGATGGATGTGGCAGAAAAATTGAATACAAGATGAACTTTTGACATGTAAACTAAAAGTACTTGAGAAATAAAAACATAAAGAACAACATTTATGTTTTGAGGATGAAGAACAAGATACATGAGTGATTTATTAGATCATATCGATGCATGCAATATAGAGAAATAAATAATCTTAAATCATTGCTATTAGATCTAGCATAGTTAAAATAGGAAGACTCATATAGAAACTATCTTGTGAAAATATTATAAATATATATTTGTAAAGTTTACATAATGTATAATGTGACAAATAACAAAGTTGACTGGAGTAGAATGATTAATGTATCCTAGCTAATCATCATTGGAAATGAGGAATTGATAATATTGAGTAAAGAAAACAACTACAATATTATTTTATCTTGGACAATATATGATGCAATACATAGCTAAGACGTTGATGCATTTGACTTGAATGTTGCTAGAAAGGAACAATACATCTCATCACTTTATGTGACAATGTATTCTATCACAAATCATATACATATTAACGACCATTAATTCTATTTTACAAAGCTAATGTATAATTAAAAAGTAAAAAGAAAAATATGAATACATTTAAATGGTTACCTATTATGAAACATAGATGACATCTTATTCATGATTACTATTTCATATGAGCACATAAGTGAACTTTACATTCACTTAATGATTCAAATTCATTCATGTATAAAGAGATATATAACAACACCAAATGTGTAAATATATATGAAAGAGTGGTTTTGGACATAGTGGCAATCAAGTTGATTTCCAAAGCATGTTTAATAAAGGTATCTACGAGCTTGTTATTGGTCCTTCTATTTTACTAGAATGTACCATACATTTTGGGAAAATTTATTTTTTACTCTTACAAAAATATGATTGATGTTTCTTTCTTTGATCATTAAAATAATCAATAATGTATACTAGTGTCATGACAATTTTTATACATTGAGTATAATCTTATGTCCCAAACATTAAACTCGTAGACATCTAATGTTCACATAGTTTTCTACTCTACATTATGCTTCATAAGATTAAAATCATACAATCAATAACAAATGAACACATTATACATTAAGCATTTTAACGTGGATGTAGTAGTATAGATTCCCCACCTAAATGTTAACCATGCTACCGTATTTCATGCCCATTCCTGGCAAAATGAAAAATATGTGAACCTCATTATAAGTTAGTCATCGTATAATGTTTTGTTAGTCTTAACTATCCTACCATTCAAATAATAGATCTCTTTGTACATGATATGGAATTCCAAATAGCTGAAACAACATTAATGTAAGCACCAAACAATTTACTTTGAAA
The DNA here is from genome assembly GCA_963693085.1 of Alisma plantago-aquatica. Lineage (NCBI taxonomy): Eukaryota > Viridiplantae > Streptophyta > Magnoliopsida > Alismatales > Alismataceae > Alisma > Alisma plantago-aquatica. The sequence goes on from OY856409.1 coordinate 751,412,589, forward strand.
CGTGCATATATTATAATAGAAATGCTAAAAAATATTAATGTGAAATAAATGTAATATTTAAGACACTAAACTTCTCTATTTAATTAAGAAAAAAATTATTGATATAGGAAAATTCCTATTGACGCACTTCCCCCCAACATATCTTTGCAATCTTCATTCTTCATCATGGTGAGCATGGTAGGTAGTTTAAAGTGATTGTTCTATATAATAAATTCCTCTATTAGGAGATAATATATGGATAATGGGCAATTTATAAACTTTATGAACATTGTAATGTTCTTCATGTTATATAAGTTAACATTGCACTAATTTTTTGAAAATTATATATATATATATATATATATATATATATATATATATATATAGTCAGGCTAGAATACACTCAAGTGTACAGATCGCACAAATACACTTGTGTGTTTGCATATCCAGAATATTTTTTGCAAAATGTAAACCAGTGATATTCACTGTCATACTATAACTAGGCTACATACAAATTTTGAGCCCATTTGGATGAGTGTAAGTCACTCATCCAAGGGCAACAAAATTGACGCGTGAAACTAAGTTGGAATGCATAATTTTTGTGGTCTTTATAACATGACCTATAAATGTCCAAATGTGATCAAACTTTGTGAATGATCTATTCTGAAAAGGTTTAGGAAGATCAGTGGATTAGATTTTTGAAAAAAACATTGCATCATGAAAAACTACTTGAGTGTATTCTGCTCCAAATACATTGGAGTGTATTGTAGCTTGACTCTCTCTCTCTCTCTCTCTCTGTCTATATATATATATATATACTCTGCCTATGTTTTGTACATTTTGTGAAAATGTAGTTGTTCCCAAGAACTGGAAAAGGAAGGGGGTTGGTGGTAGATTGACATCCAGCCATAAAAAAATTGTCACTCTTTCTATGACATTAATCCTTATAAAAATTTTGTTGCAGTGTCCCTACCTAGCGACGCGCTACATCAGCACATGGGTGTAGTGATTAATATGAAAGGGGTTTTGACATAATGATGTATGCTTGTGTTGAAGAATAAACGTGGGTTTCCATATTTTAGATGGGTGTTGGTAAATAAGCTAGTCTCACTACATCATTTCCCAGATGTAGTGAAAAATGTGCAAGGGTTTCCACATCTTGGATGGGTGAGGGTAAAGAAGGTAATCCCTTTGCATCATTTCTTGTATGTGGTGAAACAAGTGCAAGGACAATATTTTCGATGAAGGAATGTAAAGAAGCAAGTTCAACAAAAAGGGATTAGAGTTGGATCTTGAATATTGGCTCTTTCACCAGAATTTTTTTGGATATAGTAGATACCATGATGAGAAGAAAAGTCAATATAGCTTGCTTGTAGGAAACCAAGTAAACAACAAATGATTGTAGAGAGATTGGAGACACATGATGCAAAATATAGTATATTGGTATTGATAAACTTATAAATGATGTAGGTATTATTACTGAAAAGATGTTGAAGGATGATGTTGTCAAGATCACAAGGATGGGTGATAGAATCGTAATTATCAAGATTATTCTTGGGGGAAATATTTTTGAAATTGTTAGTGATTATGCCCCCAAGTTTTCCATAGCAAGGATGCTAAGAAGGAGTCTTGGGATGACATGGATGAATTGATTTAGGGAATACCAATAGAGGAGAAGATCATTATTAGGATTGATTTAAATGGACATGTGGGGAGTAGCAATGTTGGATATGAGAGAATTTGTGGTGGTTTTGGATATGGCAGCAAAAATGGAGAAGGAGAGAAGATATTGGATTTTCCAATTGCATATGATATGATTATGTAAAACATCTATTTCAAGAAAAGAGAATCTTATAAGAATACTTTCAAGAGTGGGCACAATTGTAGCCATATTTATTACCTTCTTACAATGTGGGTGAATGGTAATATATGCATGAATTGTAAAGTGATTCCTACCATACAACTCATGACCCAACATAGGCTGGTGGTTTTGGAAATTAATATGAAGATCAATAAATCTAATTATAACATAACCCAATATATGAGGATCAAATGGTGGAATTTCAAAGGATAAAAGAAATTTGTTTTCATTATAACTCATCAAGGAGGGAACTTCGAATTTGGAGTCTCATGTTAACATTATGTGGTATAACATGAGCTCTTGCATAATAAAAATCCCCAAAGAGTTTTTGGGGGAGTCCAAAGGTTGTGGCCTCTATAGAAAGAGACTTCTTGGTCGAATGATGAAGTAAAAAATTCTATTAAACTGGAAAGGGAGATCTATAGGATCTTTCTCAAATCTGGAAATGATGCAATGTTCTAGAGATACAAGTAATCAAAGAAAGAAGCTAAAAAGATTGTTCGGTAGGCAAGGTCCAGAATCCTTGATGATATTTATAAGAAGCCAGACACAGGAGAAGTAGAAAAAGATATATATAGAATGGCTCGTATAAGAGAAAGGAAAGGAAGAGACTTGAGTCAAGTAAAATACAACAAGGATGAATACAATAGACTACTGTCAGTGAAGGACGATGATATCAAGAGCC